>RPOG01000278.1:0-488484 GCA_008086565.1 Thalassoma bifasciatum | reverse complement strand
ATAGAGTCTGGTGGGGGACTGATTGAACTAAAGTGAAGTCTGCCCTCTTTGTGCTCTGAACACTTTCAGAATGATGTCTCTATGTGTGCTTTGTGATCGAACACACCCTCCTCCTGTTTTTTTGTCACCCTGTGGACAATAATAACAGCCACGGGGCCAAAACTGAAACCTGGAGAGACCTAAAACCCACCCACACACACATTTACAGCTTTAGTGACGTATCTCCTGCTATTTGCAACCATACAACAAAGCTCTAAGATTCTCTTTTCTCTTCATGACATTCTCTGTTCCTTATTTAGTAAACAGTTAACTCTTTCTCAGACTGAAATGTGAAACTGTCTGTGTCTTTATTATACGCTGCCTGACTGTGTAGTGTGCACATCTCTCTAAACTGGTCCGACTCGCTGGTGTGCTTTCTCAGAGTCACAAACAGCCATGAGTTGTTGATTCTTTCAAGCAGGGTGGAACAGCTCGAGAGCCCAAAATAGCACATTGTTGTGTTTGATGCTTTGGTTTACCTGCTGATATTAGGCGCCACTGTCAATGTATTTCTCTGTATTGTTGTCTAAAGCGGGTTTGACTTCACGTTAAATTAGTTGCACTTCACACGTGACCTTTTTGTGAAGTTTTTATGGGCAGTTTGGGAAATTTTGACATGAAGATTGATTTTTTTGGCAGATAACCAAAAAATGTAGAATATAATTAACAAAACTGAAATTAGTATTCACCACAATACCTTATTATTGTGGGAAAATATTTGTACTCAGTGTCAAGATAAACAAAATTATTCTTTGTTCCACAAGTTATGATCATGTTAGTACAAATTATTATCTTGTTCATATAAAGATACCATCTTGTGCTCAAAAGTATAATCTTGTGTTCTAGTTTATATTTCGTTTAAAAGTCAATTATCCTGGATGCATAAGATACGATCACGTACACACTCAAAAATCTTATGATGCTCACAAGTTGATATCTTGTTCGCATATGAAAATTATCTTTTTTAAAAATTGTCTTGTGTGCACAAGATATTTTTTCATACTCACAAATAAGTACTTTATTGGCTTAGGATAGTTATCTTGTGTGCACATGATGATATCTTTTCCACAAGATTATTAGCTTATTTTACCTTTTCTGGTTTTTACACACAAATAGTCATCTCATTCACAAAGGAAAAACTATCTTGCGGTCACAAGTCAATATCTTTTTTGCACAAGAAAATTATCTTTTACACACAAGATGTTTGTTTCTTTCATGTGCTTTTACCTTTTTGCTTGATACCATCATCTTGTGTGTACAAGGTGGTATCTTGTTTACACAACAAAATCATCTAGTGCATAATAATCTTGTGTGATCCTGTTAAAATCTTGGTTGGATGCATAAAATTATTTCTTTCACAAAAAAAATTGACCAAGTTCAGAAAAGACAGTTAGCCTGCGTGCAAGATAATTTCTGTTTTTGCAAGAATTTATCTTGCACATACTAGTTTGTACCTTGCTAGACCGAAATATTCATCACAATTAAGTTATATTGTTGTGTCAAGATAAAACTGCACTACACAGGAACAACTTACACATACTTCATCATAAATTATGGGCACAAGATAACTAACAACCCGTCAAGATAGTGATCTTGTGGGCACAAGATAAAAGTAATATGTTCAAATCTGTGTATTTAATAAATCAACACAAAGATGCTCTGTTCTTACATCCATTTTTCTCCACTTTCATCAAGGATCAATGACATATTTATGTAGCCTTAATTAAGATGGTTTATGCTTTATATAATTAAGTGTTATTTACTCTGGGACACTGTCGCTGTAATTGTTGTCGATTAAAACAGTGTTACTGTGGGCTAACTTCATACAGCAGCAGCGGTGACATCTTCTCCTGCATGACTCACTCGGGGGATGACTTACACTGGTTTGGTTTGGTGTGCTGTTGCATCAGCTGTTACACACATCAGAGAAAAAAAAAGAAAACCGCTCAGCGAAGAGAATCTGCAGCATGAACATTTGCTCGACGAGTATGGAAATTGAATTTCTTATTATGGTCATCATGTTTCTTTTTATAGAGGCTGAGAGACAGACTGCCACGTTTGACTGCTTCTTTTGAACAACTGCAAAGCTTCGAGTGCAGAGTCGTGTTCAGGGTGGAGTGATAATGACTCTGAGTTTGAAAGAAAAAGTTAACTATCAGTTTACTACTACAGTTTGCCATGAATAATATGATGGTTGGGTACATCGGTTTACTTATTATCAAGCATCTTTATTCACTACTCCTCTGTTTGTGTCCTCATTCAGCAGTTCAAACTTTGATAACATGAAGTCAACAAGAAGTTTTGATCAGCATCCATGTGTTTTCCCGTCAAAGCGTTTAAAATTTGAAAACAAAGACCTCCTCAGGTTGTGCAGTTTAAAGGACCTTCTCTTCGGAAAAATCAATAATCTGGAGCCATAGCTTGAATTACCATCAGTGCGTCTTCTCGTAAACGCTCTCAGGAATGTGTTCTTACTCGAATGATTGGAATCCAACCGTACAAAGTTCATTCCCATGATACCTTGCTTCAAAGGGGGATCTGTAGCTCAGGCCTCAAAGTCTCATTTGAAGGTTTTACTGTAATGGAAGTGCAGCCGTGTTTACAGCTGAGTGGAAATGTTTGTTTCAGCCTCAGACAATCACTGTGATTATGCTGAATCATGCTTTTCAGAGAAGGGGTCACAGGGAGCAGCTAACCCCGCTGGGCACAGGCTGGTTTCAGAGTTGAACCGCCAACAGTTCAAGTCCAACTGGGCAGAAAAGTGGATACAAAAAACAGTGTCATGTGACTTTTTTAATGTCCTAAGCACGTTGTCATTGAAGATCAAAGACTCTAGATTGGTATATAAGTTGTTGCTTTGTTTACTAAAAACAGTTGTGCAACTTCCTTGAGAAAACAAGAATTTACTGCCCCTGGTTGCCTCAAGCAATGTCACCTGAGTTGATGGGAACTGGTGCTGAAAGTTAGGAAGACGAAATTGTAAATGCACTGCAAAAACTGAAATTCAAGCATAAGCATTGTGTCTTGTTTTTAGTAAAAAAAAATTGTCTTACTATTCTTGATATGAGCCACATTCAGCTGATAAGTCCAGAAAAATGTCTTATTTCAAGTCATCTAAAGGCAAAATTGAGGTTTGAATTTCTCATAACAAGTCAACAAAAATCTGCCAATGGAGGTAAGAAAAAAAGTTTCTTGTATTAGGAAGTCTTTTTAATTCAAGAAACTTGACGAGACAACTTTTCTTGTCCCATTGGCAGATTTTTTTGACTTGTTGGAAGCAATTCAGACCTAATTTTTGTCTTTAAATAACTTGAAATCTGATTTTTCTGGAAATGTCAGTTGAATGTGGCTCATGTCAAGAAGAAGATTTACTAAAATTAAGACATTATGACTTGCTCAGATTTGATTTTTTTGCAATTTGACCCTTTAAAAAAATTTCTACACCTTTGTAGACATCCCCACAACCTGCAAGGCGGCTTAAGTTTTGTTGCATTGTGGGTATTGTAGGTGTAAGAGTCTGACAGAAAATGTTGCATTACATTGAGTTCAGTTTCTTTTAAAGTTTAATTTAACTTTTAATTATGAGTTTGAAATGTTATAGGAGTGACTTGTATTTACTCTTTTCTCTCTTCTTTACCTGTCAGGTGATGATGAAATGCTCACTCGTCTTCTCCTATCCTGACCTCTGATTGGTCAGGGCTGAGAGTAAACACACCAAAAGGAAAGACTCCAGCCGACATGTCTACCTCTGAAGCCCCTCAGCGACCCCTCTCCCCTCTACCCCTCAAACCTGACCCCAAACCCAGACCAGAGATCCCCCCGAAACCCTCGACCCAGCCCGGCTCCCCCCCTCAGGGAGAGAGGAGCAGCAGCTGCTCAGGAGGGAAAGTCAAGAGGATTGTGGACAAGTTTACTAAACAAGACTCAAATGAACTGGGGGAGCGTCCCACCAACGGTACGGGAGAAGTTCAGTCATGCAAACGGTTTAAAAGGCCGCCGACCATTAAGCCCAAACCAAATCGAGCCAGTCTGCAGCTTCAGATTGGACGAGAGCAGGCGCCTCCGCTGCCAATGAAGAGGAGCCGCTTCCTCTCCAGGCAGAGGGAGAGCGAGGGAGGAGAGGAGGGGGACATCATCACTGTGGAGGGAGGAAGATCAGGTACACCAGTTCTTAAGTACACACTGGATCTTCAAAAAACTGTTCTTTTATATTCAACATATTTTGTTCTTGTAAAATTTCGTTATATATTTAACAATTTTTTTATTTATATGGTATGTTTGCCATGGTATCAGCCGTATTTCCTTTGGAATGATAAAACAAAAGTTAAAAAGTGATCAAATGTGGTATTTCCTGCAAATTTTATAATATATTAAAAATTAAAGGTCCTGTGACGGATTTTCCATTTGTATTGCTCCCCGTGTGGTCAAAACTTTTCCTCTCATTTTGCTGATTATATCCTGATTGTGTTAGTGATGCTCTTTGAAAGTCAAATATCTCGGCCTTTCATGATACCTGAAGAGAAAAACATCAGATCAATGCTTTTAATCACTACATTTGACTCCTACTTCCTGTCATTTGCTTTGGACTTCAAAAAAACTTTTAGAGATTGCAAATCTAAATGCTAATGTTTTTTTTTTGCCATTGTAGCTCATATGGAAGCCACAGTATTAATTTCAGTCTATCATAACTAGCTCAAAAACCCTCACAGGAGCTTTAAGGAAACTGAAAAAATAGTAGGATAACATTAGCAACTTAGTTACACGTTAAGGTTAGGAATTTTATTGTCCGCTTAGGACTGAGAGCAGTTTAGATCACAGTCATTTAATTGTTAAAAATGAAATAATGTTATGATTTTGTCTGTTTGTGAGTGTGAGTGTGTGCATGGTTGGTGTGAAGTAAATCCACTCTGCAGTCGAATTATAAAACACAGGTGTGGTGCTGCTGGCTAATCTGAACCAACAGACATAAACAGGTTTAGTCAGTCAGCTGATTAACATTTTGCGTGTGTGTGTGGTTGTGTGTATGCGTGTGTATGTGTGTTAAACAGAAAGTTCTTGTGTGTGCACGCTTCTGAGTAAAGTCATATGAAATCAGGAAGCTGTGCTCTCCAACATTAATCAAAGACAAGCTTTTGTATCGATCTCTGCTCGTGGATGCACAGTAGCGATAAAGTAAAGCTCATTAAATCTCGTGGACAGGTGATTTCTTCTGCTGTGTCATGGAGCTCAGTTTTCACATGACCCAGCAAAACAGGAATCCAAGCTCCTGACATTTATAATTGATTGAAAAAGATTTGTGTTGTACCCCTACAGTGCTTTTACTTCTTTGTTTTAGTTCCCTGTCGGAAACAGGAACTGTTAATGAGGACATTATGCTTCTTTGACATCACAACATCATGTGCACTGTCAATATCAGTAATATCCACTCAGAAATCTAACACTAACTGTACTGAATTGATCAGTGTAACAGTGATACGCATCAGTTGGTCTATCTTCATCTTTCTTTTATCTCTTCAATTTGTTTACTTAAGTATAGAGAGAAAAAAAAGAGACACAAAATTTTTTGTATTAAAGTTTTAGGGATGCTCTGTAGCAACTACACTGCAAAAACTGAGATCTAATCTAAAAAATTCTGAAAACATTTAATGAAATTCAATATAAGCCACATTCAGCTGACAAAATTTTTTAATCAAAAGAGAAAAATGATACGTAATTGGTTGAATTGAGTTTAAAAAATTGTCGCTAGAAATACATGAAATGTCTTAATGTCAAGAAACTCAACCAGAAAATTTTGCTCTCAGCATTTTTGTCATCTTTTCTGTCTTTTTCTCTATTTCACTAGAACATTTATTAGGCCTTTTCTACACTTGCTTGAATTTTAGTTTTTTCCAGAGTGTCCCTAGCTAATATAATCTTAGAAAATAAGTTACACTTTTGTTTGTTTGTTGTTGCTGTTTTGTTTTTTTAAGTTGGTCTTGTTTTTAGTCTACATTTAAGTTTTTGTGGTGTCATTTTCCTCGTCATTAAGATGTAATGCAAACACCACAGCTGAGGCAACATGTGACTGGAATTTTTTGACAACAATAATGAAAATGTTGAAAAATGGTTG
This sequence comes from Thalassoma bifasciatum, assembly GCA_008086565.1. Classification (NCBI taxonomy): domain Eukaryota; kingdom Metazoa; phylum Chordata; class Actinopteri; order Labriformes; family Labridae; genus Thalassoma; species Thalassoma bifasciatum. The sequence continues at coordinate 482,336 of RPOG01000278.1, read as the reverse complement.
AAGGAATTGAAACTTAAAAAAATGGGTAAAGAATCTAAAATCAGTGTTGCTATGCTCCTCTGTTCTCTTTAGATGAACAGATAGACAACAGAAGGTTCAGAAGTGGAGAAGTGGCTCGTTCACAGTCATTATTTTTGGTTTTAAGTCTCAGGAGTGTTTCATAGATGTGTGATATAATTGTGGCCTCTCTCTCCCATGCAGCTCCAGATGGAAAAGAAGTGGAGGCTCAGTCAACAGGAGGTGATGAAGCAGAGGTGGAGCAGAGTCCAAACACGCCTCTGACCCCGTCCTGTGATCCAGGCTGCACCTGCGTGTGTCACCTCCAGTGGCCAGGCATGAAACTAGTGTGGGTGCCTGTGGATCCTGCGGAGGAAGAAGGAGGTGGAGACGAGGAAGAGCTCTATGAGGAGGAGCTTTATGAGGGGGAGGAGGTAGAAGAGGAGGAGGAGGAGGAGGAGGAGGAGGACAGCAGAGCAGAGGATGAGGTGGACAGGACTTCTATGGCTGATGAGAGCCAAGTTATAAATGAGGAAAAAGCAAAGTTTCATCATTCTTTGGGGGTCTTGTTGGCTGATGGTCACCGGAGACGATCGGACCCGGGCCCTCACTCTGTTCTGGCCTCACTCGCTGCCACTCGCTCTCAGTCTCCTCCTGTCCCCCCCAAACAGACACAATCCACCCACCACAGACCCACACAGGAGGAAGAGGAGAGTATTTACGAGGCCACTCTCCCTGTGCTTGAAGTTCCTCTGAAAAAGACTCCTTCAGCGTGTAAAGAACTGGACATCCCGCTTATTACGGTACGAAAACCAGCACGGCGTTCCAAACTGTCTTACAGCACTTCAGACCCTACATCAGAGTTTCAGAGCGAACTTAAACCCGTCACAACACCGGACGATGTGCCGCCTGCCATCCCGCCCAGGATGCCGCTGAACCAGGACAGCCGCAGCCTCACGCCCGTTCACCGCCCGGGGATCCCTCTCCCTCAGCCCACAGTGGAGGAGTGGCGCAACCTGCGGCCGTCATCCCCCAGCAGCTCCACCAGCGGCGGTCTGAGCCCCCGTCGAGCCATCACTCCGCCTCCAGCCAGCCCCCACAGACCCCCACCTCCCCCACCAAAGACTGACCCACGGAGGCTGAGCAGCGCCTCGCTGCAGTCGCTCACGCAGAGGAAAGGTAACTGAACAGATTAGTCTTTGTGTCAGAAACGATGCATGAAGTTTTAATCTTCAATCTGATCAAAGAAAATAACAGAGTTGTCTCATATTTGCAGAGGGAGGAGAGAACGGATGGAACGAAGGAGATAAAGAGGACACAGCAGAAGAAATGTGAGTTATCTTTCTAGGTCTCACTTTGAATAACATTTATCATGATGAAAGCTGACTTTTTAAGCACATGGGTAAGAATTAAACCATAATTTCATCCTTTGTTCCTTCTCTACTTTCTGTTTCAGAGGCTCAGACAGAAGAGAGTCGTTAAGGAGGCAGGCGTCTTTCAGCTGGGAGTCTCGGCTGCAGGATGGTGAGGATGTTTGTGATTTAAGGATAATGAACACATCATAGGCAGCGGTTCATACTTTGTCACTTCTTTAATCTGCTCCTCACTGTTATTAGCTAATTTTTCCATCAAATAATGCATTCCATTCTGATGGCATATGGCTTTTTGAAAGTGCACCAACATTAAAATCAACCTTATCGTGACTATCATTTTTGGCTTCTCTCCAAAGTGACTACGTTTCACCATTTATTGGAGTGAGTCTGAGTTTCAAACTGTGCTTGACAGAGCAGAAAATTGTGAGACTGTTGTATTTTTATGTAAAATTTTCAGGCCTTACATGCCTCTATTTGCAGAGAACAGCACAGTAAAAAGAGCAGGTCACAGGGTAAGAGTGGAAAGCGATATGAAGTGAAGTCGCCACAGACTGGATTTGAACCTTTGCTGGCCGCTCAGTTGCTAACAGCCAAATCGCACCAAATCCTGCTCCTTCACAGCACTGAATCTATACTTTTTATTCAATTCAATACATGAACTAACGGGTGCTGTGGTTGGCTCTGTTGCCACTTAGCAAGAAGGTCACCAGGTCAGATCCTGGATCAGGTAAGATGGGCTTTTCTGTCAGGAGTTCGCTTATTCTTCATGGGTTGTGCGACCTCTGTGTTAGGCAATACCGGAAGTTAAGCTCTAACTTTCAAATGGAGTTTTCTGTGTTTTTATTTTGAGGGTTTTGTCTCATCAGTAAGCCTCATGCCTTGTGTCCCCTCAGAGCCTCTGTACCAGACGTACCGCGCCACCGTCATCACCAAAGAGATCCGACGTCAGACAGTTTGCCGTAACATCAGTAAAACCAGCGCGGACTTTCCTGTCGACTGGACAGCCCGTCGCTCTGGGACTGGTACAGGAACAGGAACAGGGACTGGGAACGGGACTCTCAGGAGCAGCCCGGTGCCCACGCCGGGTCAAAGCACCCTGTGGCAAGAGCTGCAGAACGTACGGGACAGCGGCGTGCTGGAGCAGCTCACTCCTGAGCAGTGCAAGTACCAGGAGGTGAATGACTAATGCACCGAGGAGAGATTACAGAAAGAAAATCAATGCAGTGAGGAGATCAGAGAGGGGAGATGCTGTATCATGTATTTTAAATTATATCTGAAGTCATAACGTGATGGTTTCATATAAATCAAAATCCAATGCACCACACACTGATGCTGCACAATATTGATCCAAAGCTTTTATAGTCACCGCTCAAACTTTCCAACAACAAGCATGACTTTTCATGAAGAATTATGGAAGAAAAAATGGATGTAATGAAAGATAAAAACAAACAAAACAAAATCTTCCACCTCATTTCCGAGTCTATTTATTCAAAAAGCACATTTTGTTTTACATGACACATAACTTTCAATACATATATCAGACTTCCTTGCTCCTCTTCTAGGTATTTTTTACTTTTTTTTTGTACTATTTTCCATTGGGATATGGGATAAACTGGTGCTGAAAGTCTGAACGTCTTTATCCATTATGCTTGCCCACAATTTTATTTTTCTTTATAAATTGATCATTCACTGCAACATGAACCACTGAATTGGGGAGCTCATCGTTTTTAGGTGAAACAAAAATATGATAATAAAACTAGAAAGAGACCTCGCATTTCCTTGCAGCAAATGCAGGATGCTGAAATGCTGAGCAGTGCATTTCAACATAATAAAACCAGTGTGTAACAGGTTTAAATGAAGTCAATCAAAGTCCAATCTTACATGTTTTGCATAATCAGTCCATTTAGACTAAATTCAATAAGACTTTTCTTGTTGTATCTCTTCCACGATATGGATCCCATTTGAAATTTCCATCCATTCCTCAATGGTGGGTGGATTTACTTTTGGCCACTGTCTTGTTATGATGTTTTTACTTGCTGCCAATAGCATAGCAAGTAATTTTTTATGATTCATATCACAACTTTCTGAGAATGCATCACCAAGATTCACTGCTTCACACCTGAAAGGAATGTCTGAGTCAAACATGTTACTAATATGTTGATGAATCTATTTCCAATAACTTTTCATAACCTGAGATTTCCAAAATATGTCAAAGTGATTGGCTCCTTTAGACCCTTCCATCTCAGTTTCAGCCAAAAGCTGAGGGTAATTGGTTTTTTTTTTCCCATGGCAGAGCATGTTTGAGGTTTTGACATCAGAGACCTCCTACCTCCGATCCCTGCGAGTTCTGACCGAACACTTCCTGGACAGCCGGGACCTGGAGGAGACTATAATCATCCGGGATAAGAAAACCCTCTTCTCCAACATCCTGCGGGTCAGGGAGGTCAGCGAGAGGTGAGGAGCCTGAGCAGAGAGGACTGTGGGAGATAAAGGGAAAGGGAAATAGGACAGTGATTTATGAGTCGAGCTACAACAAGGTCGAGAGATAAGAAGAGCCCAGTGAGAGGAAGGAAGGGTAGAAATGTTATGAGTCATTCTCTGAGTCATTTTCAGGCCTAGATTTCTTCTCTCTGGGTCAAAAGCATGTGTGTGTGTGTTTATAAAGAAATCTTTGTCTGGCTCTAAAGGTTCTCCAGAGACCTGGAAGACAGGATTTTCGGTGACTTGGTCTTCCCTGATATCTGTGACATTATCCACTATCACGCCCAGCACAACTTTCCCGCCTACATCGACTACGTGCGCAACCAGATCTACCAGGAAAAGACCTACACGGCGCTGATGTAAGGAACATCAATCCTACCTCATTTCTTCAAAATTTAGACAAAACCAGAAACTATATCATTTTCCTAACCCTGTCTATGTTTCACTACAGCTGCATTTATTTCACGAAAATATTTGTAAAAACGAGTTTATTAAGACACACAGAAGTCCTTCTTGTTACACGTCAAACGATGTCAGTAGTTGGCAGAAGTCCTCAGCGGAGTTACGGTCGCCGACGGCAAGTACAGGAAAAACGACGACGGGAAGGTCGCTTATTGTGCATAGTTCTACGAATAACTCCACTCTTGTCAACACTTTTTTCCAAAGATCTTGTTATAGGAGGCAGAAGGTACGATACAGCACAGGATGATACTTGACAAAACAATACAATACATTACAGTACAAGGTTATATTAAGATACTCTATAATTCAAGACAGATGATTCAGTATACAGTGTGATACTATATATGTTACAATAAGCCATAGAAAAACATGATACGACACAATTAGATACTTTTCTGATATGTTATGTAAAATTAAGATACCTTGTGATACAGCAAGATAATATATCACACATGCTATGGTATGATATACAGTGATGTAATATGTAGCGATACAAAACAGTAAAGTTTGTTTATTACCATACACATAATGACATGATGAAATATGTTATAATTGAACAGTAGAATGTCACACTCTATGATGCAATGCAGAACAATACGGTTGTGGACAATATGATATAAGAGTATGTTACAATGTAATAAGATACAATATAGGTTGTCATACAGTTTGATATGTTACAATTAGGGCTGCATATTGGGAAAAAAATGATACATTTATTTGTTTACTGCCGTATATTGCGATTTATATATATCACAATATTTTTTTTAAGTTTACTACTTCACTCTGTTGAGCTGAATTCTCCTCGAATCTTCTTGAATTGATGATAAGCAGGTGAGACGACAGAGCTGAGAAGGTGCTCTAACCTTGCGAGTTATGGGATTTCATGTGGAATATGTAATTTTGCAATATGAATATTGCGCATGATGCATATACAGTGCATTTCAGCACACAGCATGTTTACATGATAATGAATGTAATACAATACAATATTACCTGCAGCAACAACACAAAATGATATATTTGGCTACAACACCAAACATCAATTTGTCCCTTAAGAAAGTTTACTGCTCCTTTCACAGTCAACAGTGAGCACCAGTTCTGTTACTGTATCTCATGGTTCAATAGCCTAGCTTGTTGAAGAAGCATCTCAAGCTAAACTCGTCTCTAACATTACGCCTTTAGGTTTATATTTTAGGGCCAGGTACAAAAAGTTGTCACAGTCTTTTCTGTGTGATCAAGACGCTAACTCTTCATTTTGTCAGTAGAGAAACGAGAGCATGATGAAACATTCATCACTCTGCTTGTACGAGGTTTAGCATGAAAAAGCACTGGTGAATAAATAATTAATGCACTCTGATGCTAAACCTCTTTTATATTTGGCTTCGTTTTATCTTTGCAGTGCAAAAATGAAAAAAGCTCGAATGAGACCAGATTTCTATTTAAAGCTTGTAGCAGTTTGAGTCGGTGTCACAGAGAATTAGAAATGTTTGATGTTTTTTTTTTAGCCTGTTTAATTGTGTGTGTGTTACCGGTGCATGACTAAAATGCAGTTAAGTTTGGTTTCTTCAGTGTTTGAACTCCACATTTGCTAAATTTGACCTCCTGCAACCAGGCACTGAAAGACTGACAGCCGGTAGCTTGAGTGAAACATCCTCATTCCTAAGTAATCTCTGGTCATTGCATCTTAACGAAACAGGCACTCCTCAAACCCTTGACCCTGTTTGCTTACAGATGGAAAAATGTTTGTCTGCCGCAGAAATAGAAATTTGTTGTTTGTCCGTTTCAGAACATCCTGAAGAGAACAAAAGAAGGAACGAATGAGGAGCAGACGGCTTCCAAGGCTTTGGCCTCAGTCTCGAAGGTAAACTCTCCTCACTCCTCACCCTCCCTCCTGCCAACACGTCCAGATAATTTGAGCCCGGAGTGCCTCGCATACCTCTGGAAATTTGACGTCAACCATTGTTTGGGTGAAGGCTTTGCTATTGATTGAGCAGCGACAACAGTGAGTCATTCGTGTCACGGAGGACAAAGGCAGAGGGAGGCAGAGTTTGCACAAAAAAAGAGTCAACAGATCAAATGAACCCAAACTCTCAGAGAGAAAATTTTATGACCACAGCTGGAGGGAACAAATGTTTTCTGGATTGACCAAAAGTTTTCTAATAATAATATTACACTTTGAATCCCACACAGATCATCGACGAGTGTAACACGCAGGTTGGAAAGATGAGACAGATGGAGGAGCTGATTCATGTCTCACAAACACTGGAGTTTGACAAGCTTAAGGTAAATTCAGTGACAGAAACACAGTGATCGCCTTTCTCGTTTAGAAAACAAAAGCAAATAATGTGCATGTTTAAATAAAAGTAGGTCCGGTAGGGGTAGTAGAGGGTCTTAGCTATAGACCTCTTTTTTCCTCTCGACGTCCTTTACAGGTTTCCTCGTTGAGAGAAGTTGTACTCTCCTTTCAAGTGTGGCTAGATGAAGAAGGAGAAGTTACTGGACGAGTAGTAGTGGCGGTTCTTTCCCACTCCTCGTTTCACTATAAATTATGAGAGTCATCTGAATAGAAGTAAAAAATATGGTTTGACAGAACATAAATTATGAATTACTTAGAGAAACATTAGATTTTGTTTAAAAATTAAAAAGCTTTGCTCAGATCACTTTCTCTTAAAGCGCAAATTTTCTCATTTTGATCAGAAAATGGTTTAAAAAATGTCCCCAGAGTAAGTGCTAAGGTTCAGTTTTTTTCAGGATACTTGGAACTTATAATATCTGGAGTTATTTTCAATTTTCTGCATGTTACATTAGAGAAAAACACAAACAGAATTCAATGTTAAAAGTTTAGTGAAGGAAAAAGCTCTTCAATCAAACAAAACAAACAAGTTTTACAGGAAAGACTGATAACTTGAGCATCAACAAACATATCTACAATAACATTTATTCATATTTTCTGGGGGTTTTGGGTTTTTTTTTTTAGTATAAAATGGTCTTTGATAGCATCAACAGAAACGCCAGCATCTCACAACTTCTCCTTTTTCTTGCACACAAGTCACTTGAGGATGGCTACTCCTCATCGTGAGACACAAACTGAAACTGAAACTGAAAGTAGAGGAGAAAGATTCAGCTGGTCACACATACTGTATGATACAAACAAGGCATGGTACAGTATTATACAAGGGTTAGCAACAAAACAAGCCTCAGATTATGCTTATACGGTACATAGACCAGAAGCACTCACATACAGTATAAACACAGCTAGTTACTCCGTTCTAAAAAGGTTATTTGTCTCACTCACTTTTAGAAAACCATTATTTTAGCCGTTTGAATCATTTCGTTTTAGTTGCTTGGTGCTTGAGGCCCAACTCTTCAAAGTGTCATGAACCAGTTAAGATCCTAAATAGATGACGTCATTTTGTGAAGATCTTGTGCTTTTTTAAAAACAGAACATTTCGAAGAGTTTACAAACAGATTCGGGGATTTCAAGATGTAAAAATGTAGCATTTTGAAAATCTGCACAGGTTTAGTTTCTACACCCAGCATTGTCCCTCTATATCGCTATTGGACTTTGGAAAAGCAACATTACACCCCCCACCCCCCACCCCCGTGTATGAACATGATTACTGAGATCAAAAAATGTACCCTGTGTAGATAACTTTAATATGTAGAAACCATATAATGATTGATGCTTCAGGTAAATATGAAAGTAAAATATATATTTCTGTTGACTAGGACGGAGCGTTTTGTGGTGCTGGACCACGCCCACCGCTCTCTGGTGCAGGTGCAGGCAGTAGACGAAAGTGGGAGCAGCGGGAGCCCCCTGGAGAACTGCTTCAACATCACACTGCTGGAAAACCACCAGGGACGCATGATAGAGCGGCTCATCAAAGCTCCTTCTCAGTGAGTAACTCTGCAGCGCTGTGTGAAATACAGACTCTTTGATTGATTTATCCACTGACTAATGTTCTGTTACAACATGATCAGGTCAGACATGCACAGGTGGATGGCAGCTTTCCCAAACCCCACCAACCCCGACAAAGACGACGATGAAGTGATTTACGAGGACTGGGGTGAGGACATTACACACACGCTGGTTAGTGTTGTGTGTTTTTCACAATGGAGCCTTTCTCATAGTTACGTGTGTGTTTGTGTGTGTCAGATTGTCCTCAGGTGCAGTGTGTGGAGCCGTGCATCGCCCAGCAGGCAGACGAGCTCACTTTAGAGCCCACGGAGATCATCAACGTCATCCGTAAAACCAATGAGGGTAAAAATGAGCCGCTAATGTTCTTACTCTGAATTTTTAGACTGACTTAAAGGTGTCAGACAGGTTTCCTATCAGAAAGGTCTAATTTCCTGACGACTCTGTATAATTAACCCACCCCTCCTCTGACTCTGCCTGTTTACAAACCCTGATCCTCATAACTGCCTCCATCCTCCACCCTCCACCCCAGCAGTTTATTAATTTCTTCTGACTTCTCTTGCATGAACGGTACAAAAACCTCCAATCTCCCCTTGTTTGTTCTCCCCCCACCCTCGTCCTCTCCTCTCTCTCCTTCTCAGGCTTCTACGAAGGGATCCGCCTGTCAGATGGTCAGAAGGGCTGGTTCCCTGCCAGCAACGTCATAGAAATCACCAACGAGCACGTGAGGCGGAGAAACCTGCGCGAGCGTTACAGAGTCATTCAGGCAGCTAGCCTTGTGACAAACAGCAAAACAAACACCAGTAACTAGGATCAACAAATCCAGGACGTTTACATTTTCATTTACAGGTGGGCTCGTCATGGATGTTGGCCTCTACCAACCAGGAAATATAAGATAAAACTGAACATGGGCAATCATAAGACATTTTAATCACCGCCTTATCTTTATGACAGGAGCGCCTGATTGTGAACTTACAGTAAGCAGCTGGGAGTGTGAAGTCAATCATTAACTGACACTTATGTGTGTAAAGTAACAAACATCAGTGTCTTGCCCGTCACACCCACAGAGATCACCTCCTCTCATGCAGGAGGTGCAGCATGCAGCCGTGTGTTACATATGAAATGCTGAGCATTCCAGGCGTGACCTCAGAGATGTAGAAATGTCAGATATGCTGCCACGAAATGAGAAATGCTGTTCTTCTTAACAAGTCTTATGTAATAATTACTACCTAAGTGAAATCCGTTCATTCCAGGCGCAGGTATTGCTGATGCAGATATGGCGCACTGAATTATGTAACTATGTTTTAAAAACATAAAATAACTCGACTGAAAAACAAGCGTTCACATTTTTACATTACTTTTCAAAAGGAGACAAATCTAATCAGGAAGTGCCTTGAATGAACTCAACAGACAAAATGAATATTTAAAACTACCCTAGACTTTGAAAGTGCATGCAAATGTTGTAAGCTAACCTGTGCTGCTGTTAGTTTTGTGCAAACTTGTGGAATAAAACTGTGGCGCCTCCTGCTGTTCGCTGTCATGAGGATGGGATGCTTGCGGATGTGCTGAAAATGTAAAATAAGTTGTAAATAATAAGTGGAAGTTGTTTCTTTCAATAGTGATGGTGCTTTTAATAAAAAAAACTTTCTAGTTCCTAAACTTTTGTATTTTTTTATTCCAAACTGTAAAATAACAAACAAATCAAACACAATATTTAAAACGTACCAGTCTTACAAAAATACATTTTTTATTTGTTACATTAGGTACAAACTTTTCAAGCAACCTGATAAAAAAAGAAACATCAGCGTGCAGTTTCCATAATTAGGAAGTGGAGGTAAAAGCCTGTAAGAACACACCCAATGACAAGAACGCGATAATCAATGAGATATTGGGATGATTCCGAGGCTCAGGAGAACATTCACACCTTCACCCTCTGAATCAGAGAGCAAATCTTTTGACCTGCTCCTCGACAAAAAATCCCCACAACCTCTGTCCTCCAGTTCACCACAAAAACTGATCACGCTGTGGGAACAACCAGGAGTGTTGAATTCAGGGACAGTCTTTGATCCCACAGGGAGGTGTGGTGATTCTGACGACTTTTTATTGTTTTCACCCCTCATTTCATTGCCCTTAATCAGTCCGAATCCATTCAAGAGGGTGTTAGCTGCTTCAAGCTCAGATTCAGACCAACACACATCATTCGGCTGAAACACTGCAGGCTCCTGGTGATGCAGTTTCAGGAGACTGGTCACAGTGTCATCTTCCTCCTGGGTGAGCTAGACAACGAGCAGCTTCGGTCGGGCTGAAGGGTGAAGACTGTCAATTTTCGAAGCCAGGCCGCCAAGTTCACTGACGGGATGGGGTCCTGATCTGAACGGGTCTGGGCGTACTGGAGGGGCCTGGCAGGCGGACATAAGAGGCGGTGGAGTGTTGAGCCGGAAGCAGTCTAAGACCTGATGGTGACATTGCAAGGGTCATTTAAATAATCAGAATTTCTCTTCATCATAGGTTTCCTTTCATATTTAAAGTCTGTGACTAATGCAAGGTTGATTCTTCTCTCGTTGTTTTGAAGGAGAGGTTCAGACAGAGGGGGTCACTTTAATAAGACTGGCTCAGTCCTGTCAGACAGAGCTGAGACTCTGACCAGGGGGTGAAGAGGAAATTGAGACTAAGGCAGAGTTTCTTTTGATATGAAGAATAAATCTTGCATTAGTCATATATTTTTAATTTGAAAGGAAACCTATGATACATGTGATGAAAAATTCCTAGTGGTAAACTCTGCAACCCCTGTATCCACCTACAGAGAACAGAAGACACATGCAACTCTGCTTCTCCTGGAGTTTTACCATCTGCATCCACCTTTAAGCTACATTAATTTGCAATACTCAGTCCTATTTAAGCCAAGAAAGTATTATAGATGTTTTTACTGAATCCTTTTCCCATAACTATTGATGTACAATCGATAAATGTTTTAGAGAACCAGAGGTACACAACAAAGACTGAAATCTAATGAGGTCATTCTGTCTCATTTTAAGTAATAATTGTCTTATTATTCTTTATATGAGCCACATTCAGCTGAAAACCCCAGAAAAATGTCTTATTTCAAGTTATTCAGAGATAAACTTGAGGTCTGTATTGCTTGTTACAAGTCAAAAAAATCTGCCCATGGGATAAGAAAAAATGCTCGTCAAATTTCTGTAAATAAGAAAGATGTATCAACGCAAGACACTTTTTTTCATCATATTGGCAGATTTTTTCGAATTATAAAATGCACTTCAGGCCTTATATTTTTATCTTTAAATAACTTGAAATAGGACATTTTTCTGGATTTGTCAGTGTGGCCAGGTGTTCCAGGTGAGTTTGAAGTCCACTTACCTCCAGGTCACTCACTAAGTTAGGGATCCTCCTCCCACAGCTCGTGGGATCAGAGTAGAAAAACTCTGACGGGCTGATGGTGGGATGAACTGGTGACAGGACAATGATTTAACCATGATATTGGCTGTGAAGAGCTTTAAAAGTTACTTCTAGGTAACTGGAACTAACTCACCTGTTTGGTTGGTGCCTGAAATCATGTATAGAGGCTGGAAAGAGGGGTGACACAGGGTCCTGTTAGAGAGAGGAGGTAAGGTGGGCTGTCTGGACACCTGGATGAGGAGAAAGGTAAAGATTTATCTGCTGCGTCACCACCGCCGCCGTTCGTCCTGTTTTAATTTAAAACCTAAAATAACTAAGAACTCACAACACGGTACTTTTCTTTGAAGCTCATGTTTGAACTCGGATTCTGATGACTATCCGGAGAAAAGTTTAATTGAAGCTTTCAGACGAAATGCTGGCGTTGAAAAGAAAAGAAACACTTGGTCATTAACATGGGTTTCGCGAGCGGCTGATTACTGACCCCTGCTGTTTGGTACAGGAAACCCCGTTCGCTCGCTCTGTCTTGATTTAACGGTCGAACGTTTTAGAAATGTTAGCTTTAAGCTAACTCTGCTGAATAATATAAATCGTTTTCGGCAAAAATATCATCTCTGAATCAATATACGCTCTTTATCTGCGATAAATCTGATGGTAACTCATGTAAGGTAACTCAATACAGGATAAGGTTTAGGAAATAAAGAAAACTTCAGACGGATTCTGTTAAACTTCCCTTACTTCTGTAAGTTTTGAGAACAGACGCCATTTTGTGATAGGTAAACTTAGAGTTTTTTTTATTTGCCAAGTATCAATATATAAATTATAAAAGTCATATGGTAGATAATTTTAATACTTGCTCATACCATCTAGCCCAGGGGTCTTCAATGTTTTTAAGACCAAGGACCCCCTTACTAACAGATGGAGCAGGGGGCCCCATTTGTGGAAATGAAACTGATAGCTTAGTACAATTGCCCTGCATTGGAAAATTGTTTAGATTGAACATTGTATTGCTAGGTTAAGTCTGCTCAGCTAGATATTCATGTATTGGAGTTAGTTTTCAAAGTGTTGTATCTTTTGAGAGTCAGTGGTCCAACAGGGGTTCCTGAACTTTCCATCTTACAACCACAAGAATAAGTAAACAAGCCAAAAAAGAAAAGTCCTTGGATACTTCATTTAGCAGATCAGTAGGAAATTGGACCACTTATGTGCATATAGTGCTGTAGCCCATTTCCTAAATTGCACTGCCACTGATGTTGCTATTCCGTATCAGTCATCTGGCAAATCAAGATTCAACCCCAGTTTGGTCTTACTTTCGTTTAAAAATGCAGTATTCTGGAATTCACTTGGGAACCAGTGGCTGAGTCTTATTTGACAACAAGAACAGAAAGACAAATGCATAACATTTAAGAAACCTCTTTATTACATCAATTCATTTTAAAATTTTACTTCTCAAATTTGGGAGACATCAACTTTTTTTTGTGAGTTTCTTTCTGCACCTGCAAGGAAAATGGGGGGGGAATTAAAGATGGGTACTTGTCTTTTAAATGTTGAATTGAAAATGTAAAGTTGTCACCTTTTCCTTCAAAGCTTTGAAACATGTGAGACTTTAAAACTTTGACATAGCGAGCAGGGGGGTGAACAGCTGGCTTGTATGGGACAGGCCGTCTGAAGGGTCTTCTGGCTGCAGGTGTTGTTGGCTCAGTGATGGAACTGTGCAGAACTGGAATGGAGCGAGAGTAGGATTAATCAAAAAAAAAAAAAAAAAACTTGTTGCATCAGCAGATGAAGAAGCAAGTGTACCTGCAGATGGCTGTTCAGTGTGAAGGATGCTTCCAACACCAGCGCCATCAGACTCAAATTTATATACCGAGAAGAGGCGATGGAGACCTTCCAGAGGATACGTGCACTGGATTACCACTCTGCAAGACAAAAGGTCAAATTCAAGATGCAAAATAGTAGCTTAGATGTGGATAACTGAAAATAATTTGATACAGACCCCCCGAGGGCAAGATCAGAACCAGGCTTCATTTGATTGAGATTTTTCCTTCTGTAGAAGATCTCATTCTGATAAGTCACATTTTCCTTCCCAAGCTGAAGAGAAGAGGAAATAAAAAATTTAAGTAAAAGGACAAAAACAGGCTCATGTATCATCTTGGTAAAATTTGCAGTACCTTGACCAAGGAGCCACAGCTGTTGACTGGAAGAGAGAAGAGAGCCCTGGTGCCGTCTGTCTCTTTGGGGCCACAGTATCTGTCAACAAGGTTTGATCTTGCTGGAACTCCACCACTTGGCATAGCCAGAGACAAGTCAGCCACCACGGTCATCCTACCATCTGTTGAACAGACTGCAGAGACATGCATTAAATTACTGATTCACTTCATATAATTTCACCATGTAAGCTCCTGGACTAAGTCACTAAAAAGTGCTTACAGATGAATTCTGAAGGAGAGAAAGAACATGTCTTAACAGTGGAGCCCTGGACCTCAGATGTTTCACGGTCCTGTATCAGGATCTCAAAAGTGCCAGAGAATCCCTTTAGAGTGATGTCCTATAAAAGAATAGCAGCTCAGTCATTAGCCGCAAGTTTCAAGGAAATCCTGGTTCTGAAGTACAGTTCACACTTGGATGAAATCTCACCTTGTACTCGTAGCCGTGAGTAAAGAGCGGCACTTCCAGCCTCAGACTCTTGCTGTCATTGCTCATGATGTAGCCGTGCTGAGCTGCCAGCTCTGGTGTCAGTGGGTCTGTACCAATAAGGATAGCCCACATGTAGTCAAAGGGCCGGTGGTTGAGTCTGAAGCTGATCCCAGACTCTGAGCAGACAGCATCAAAGACTGGAAGTGCTGTTAAACACAAGACAAGGGTGATTTGGGGCATCACTCAAATTAGCTTGTTAACCCGTTTAAAAAGCCTCAGATTAAAAAAGGCTATTTTGTAACATTACATCCATTTTTTCTCCTTACACAACTAGCCTGGAAACCGACAATGGGCCACTACAGCTATTTAAAATGTTTCAGGAACTAAAAGTTAAGGAGTATCTTACAGACATCGGTGAAAGTTGCCTCAATCGACGCCAGGTGGTTAAAAGTCTCATTTTCAGGCTGAACTGTCAGTGTGTAGTTGACATCTAGTGTGTATCGTAGAACTGCATCTTCTTTCAAGAACTAGGAAATAATAAAAAAGCTCAGACAAAGCACCAAAAATTTAAGCTGTTGTTTCATTTTACTCAGATGCCTCTTACCTGGTGTACAACCACGGGGTCATTGAAAGGCACCTTCAGAGTGTAGCCATGAGTGTTGTTGGGATGAGCAACTCTTACGATGGTGCTGAGACTAGTATTCGCAAAAGGTATTATGAAGTCTTGCCCATTCAAATTTACAGCAGTCAGCTCCACATCTTCAGGGACATCCCCAAGGAAGATCGTAAACACCTGATCCTCAAGAACGGTGCGGTTTTCAATGACGGGAGAGCATGACAGCAGCGGTGTGATCAGTGTCCTGTGGGACCTTAGTCTGGTCTCCACAAGATCCTCATCCACCAGGATTTGTTCCAAGTACAGATGGAAGACATAGAACTCAAAGAGATCCTCGGAAATAACACTCTGCAAGAGACAAGAAGTTTCAGTTTGATTTCAGAACTAGTAAACAACTTAGAGACTTCAGGCTTGCATCTCCTGACCTTCCTGTATCCACCATCAGCATTATAAGGAATGCCAATGTGGACTGTGTCGTTGTGCTTCTCCACAATGTAGCCTTTTTCCTCTGCAACTTTCTGCACCACGAGTTCACCACCAAGTCCAAAATTGAGATGTGTGCTGTGAGTACCAGGGTACAGTTCTTCAGGGGTCGCCCACATCATATAGCCACTGTCTTCATACGATCCCTCATCTGTTGGATATACTAGTGTTATGGCTTGGATTCAGAATTCACAAAGAAAGAAGGGAATCGTTCTGACCTTTTGAACAAGCAGCCACCAGGTCGACCATGAGAACAACCCAGCTTTGTCTGGAGAACAGAGTCGCATGGACCACCTCTACTGGGACACCATTCACCTGGAGAGGGATGCAATCAAAACCTGCTTCACACTACTTCAGACAGATTTTACAGCAGAAATTAGTTTTCTGAGGCAGAAAAGGGGTTAAAATGCTTTAGAGTCATTTTTTCACCTCAGTGCTGAATGAGTCAGGTTGTCCATACGATGTACGGAAGATAAGCCTTCCATCCGTCAGGTCAAACACATAACCCTGCCTTCGAGCTTCAGGGAGGTCAAGAGGAGGTAGCTGCTCATCTCCCTTTTGAAACATCACCTGCCAGTCTGAAGTGGTTGAGTTATGAGCCTGTTAAGGGAAACAAGACTTAAAAAGAAGTATTTTGGACTAAAAACTGAAGTATTTTAACCGTTTTAAAGTTACGTGTTTGATGGCATCCCAGTCTTCTTTCTTTGCCCCAGTCGGACAGGTGACTTCACTCCTCACAGACACCTGTGAGGAAACAATAGGAAGATATCTTAAATATTCAAGGAGTATAAATACCCATGGTGTAAAGTTAGTTCAGGCTATGAGGAAGCTTACCTCCATGTAGTTAAGCTCACATGTCACTTCTCTGGGAGACCAGGGCAGCAAAGGAGAACAGGTCTTGTTCAGGGCATGTTTGACCTCTTTGCCTTCGTGTGTCACAATCAGGTTAAAATTAAATGTGAAGACTTCATCATCCTGAAGAGATGAAGAGTTGAATAATCAGAATACCAAGCCATTTTTTATTGCACTGAAAAAATAAAAACATAACTTTTTCATACTTTGTTTTCAGTGTGACAGCTGAAAAGTGAGGCTCTGAGCTCGATCTGGTTTGGTAAAGGAAGAACATTGATGCTGTAACCACATTCTGCTGCATACTTCTCAGTGATGGGGTTCACACCTTTTTCATCTGGAAGACACAAAGGAGATTTCTTAAAGCACATGTGCACTGAACCTTATTTTTAGTCTCCACAGCTGAAAGCAACAACACAGGATAATGAAACACTGACCCACTGCCTCAAAGCGAGGTTCCTCCTCGCTGAACGACAGATCAACAGCTATCATGAAGTAACGATCATGACACTCCATTTGAAGAACTCCTGCATGAACACACATGGTCAGAGCCTGATATTGGTGGTAATTGTGTTTCTAATAAAAAAAGAGTCAAATGTTGACATTACCATCGGGAATGCCAGCACTATGTGCAGTTGACCACACAAATACCAGTAAAGCCAATCTGTAAGACAAAAACATTCATTTGTTAATTTTTTTTAGCAAAAATCAAATTCAAAAGCCTTCAAATAACAATAAGAACAACCTACCTAATGCAAAAGCTATGATCCATAGCCACTAATGTGCTGTAAGTGTCTAAAGCTAGCTTAAACACTAGCAAACTACACTTCCAAACCAACACAAGCTTAAACAAACCGATTTGTTGGTTTCTCCCGGCCACACTACATGTGCTCTCTGCTTCACCAGCTTTTATGGTCCATTTCTCCCTCCCCAAAACTCAAACCCAATCAGCTACAACTGACTCAAGCTAGCTTGATTGTTAATGAGCCACACATGTGGTTGTTACAATTAGGGAGCCCCAAACCAGCCAGTCAGGGAGGTGCTTTATAAAAGCAGGTGGAGCAGGACACACCTCATGGCACCAGTTTGGTCTGGATGTACAGACAGGTGGTTCACTTTAGCTTGTGTTGGTTTGTAAGTGTAGTTTGCTGGCATTCAAGCTAGCTTTAGACACTTCCAGCACACTAGTAGCTATGGATTTCAGGTTTTACCTCAGGTATGATGTTTTGACTGGATGCTACACTTCATTTTTCTTGGTGCAGTGGAGTTTCTTATCATGTAATGTTTTATCTTTTAGTGTGACTTTGCTTGTGTCCATGTGGACAACTTCAAAGTGTGATCAAATCCCAGATGGTGAGCAAATGAAACTGAAATGTTTGCGCCTATTCATATGATCAGTGTTGCATTTATTGAAATCTGGCTTTGTTTCTTCATGTAGGAGCTCTTCAGATGGAGTGTCGTGATCGCTTCCTCATGATAGCTGTTGATCTCTCCTTCACTGGGAATGAGCCGCGTTTTGAGGCTGTTGGTAAGCGTTATCAACGCCTGACCATGTCAAAAAATATGCGCCATGCAGGACAACGAATACAAAAGTCTTCTAACACCAATCTTTTGTTACACTTGTCCTCAAGATGAGTCAGGTGTGTTCCCCATTACAACTCAGTACGCAGCAGAGTGTGGATACTGTGTTCGAGCTCTTCCTGTGCCTGGCAAAGTTCAGCTCCGAGCCTCGTACTTCAGCTGTCACACTGATAACCAAGTAGGCACAACTTTGATACAAAGCAGATTAAGTTACCCATCATTCTCAATCTACATCCTCTTTGTGTTTTCTGAGATTATGATGTTGGCACTTTTAGAACGATGAGATGTTCACATTCAACTTTAACCTGGTTACAACACAAGATGGAAAGGAGGTCACCTTTGCCTTGAACAAAACCTGTTCCCTGTCTCTGCCCTGGTCTCCCAGAGAGGTTACCTGTGAGCTCAACTACATGGAGGTAAATCACTTCAAATGCACTTGTTACCAATGGCTTCTTCAGATATTTGGTAACGCAGTTTCTCGGCAGGTGTCTGTGAGGAGCGACGTGGCCTGTCCGACTGGAACAAAGAGTGATGACTGGGATTCAACTGTGCACACTGTATGCTTAACTTAAAGTGAATTTCTGTGGCCAAACCTTTAATCAAAAGGGACTAAAGTACAAGAGCTGTTGCATCTTTTTCTAGGCCTACACTTCAGCTAAATCAGATTGGCAGGTGATGTTTCAGGGGGAGTATCCAACACCGATGACCCTCTCAGAGGCTCACAAAAAGGGTTACGTA
This sequence comes from Thalassoma bifasciatum, assembly GCA_008086565.1. Classification (NCBI taxonomy): domain Eukaryota; kingdom Metazoa; phylum Chordata; class Actinopteri; order Labriformes; family Labridae; genus Thalassoma; species Thalassoma bifasciatum. The sequence continues at coordinate 463,792 of RPOG01000278.1, read as the reverse complement.
TTTGATCTGACGGATGGAAGGCTTGTTTTTCGTACACCATATGGACAACCTGACTCATTTACCACTGAGGTAAACTTAAATACATACCATTTTTTACGTTTTATCCAAAGCAGGTTTTGATTGCGTGTGTCTCTCCAGATGAATCATGTCCCAGTGCAGGTCGTTCATGCGACTCTGTTCTCCAGACAAAGCTGGATCGTCCTCATGGTCGACCTGGTGGCTGCTTGCCCAATGGGTAAGTACGCCAAACTCTTACTGGAGGGTAACCATATGCTAAAGACTCTAAAAGAGGAGCCTCATATCGGGCCTCTGGGAAATATTGCAAAATGCTAAGAAAATAAAACATGACAAAGTAGCTTCATAACCAATTTATTTGAAGCACATTTTCTGTCAATGAAGTGCAAACATTGATAATGTTGAAGCCAATTTCCAACAGTTAAAAATAAAAAAAATGAAAAACTGGCCTTGTAAAGATTTTATTTTTCCTATAATATAAATTTTTGAGAATTTTAATCTTTTCAATTTCAATAAACTTTAGATTTCTGATTTTTTACTATCTCAAAATTGATTTTAGTAGCTCACAGTCTTTACTTTTCATCTAAAAGTTTTGACTTTATTCCTCAAATTTTACTTTTTATCTCAGAATTATGACTTGATCTCAAACTGACTTTTTCAAATTTTGACTCAATTAGCCATGCCTCGTGCATGCTAACTAACTTGACAGTGTTGGAACAGAATAATGCCAGTGACTTAGTGCAGCACTTATAAATATCTCTGGACTGTAGATCAAGCTGAGAAAAACCCAGACATTTTTGAGGAACTTTGTAAATTTCTTTCAGACTGGTTTTACAACCAAAAAAGACAGTCACCAACGAGGACAATTGGTCACCCTTACTGTAATTATTTCAAAGATAATGATCTTGTTTTACCAATAACAGATGAAGGATCCTATGACGACAGTGGCTACATGATGTGGGCGACCCCTGAGGTGCTGCACCCACTGGTTTCCGGTCAACACGAGATGCAGGTCAGCATTGGAGTCAATGGGGAACTTGTGGAGCCGTCGGTTGCAGAGCAGAGAGGCTACATCGTTGACAAGCACAACACCACAGTCCAGATCAACATCCCCTACAATGCTGAAGGAGGATACAGGAAGGTCTGAATCCACACAGATTAATCTTGATGGTAAAAAGCTGGATCAGTCTGTTCCAAACTCAACACACTTCTTTCACATGTATTTTAGAGCTACGTATCAGGCAACCTCTTCGAGTACTACATCGTTGATCTCTACATGGAGAAGCTCTCTGTGGACGAGGATCACGTTGACACAAGACTTCGTGTTCAGCGGACACTGGTGACTCCTCTGCTGTCGCGTCCTCTTTACACAGAAAACAGTAAGTTTGATGATTCATAATCTGACAAATGGACATTCAGTCACGTAATCTGGCTGTTTTTAATTCCAGGAACAGTTCAAGAGGAGCTCGCCTTCACTGTCTACCTCGGTGATGTCCCTAAAGACGTTGCGCTGGTTTCTGTTAATTTGAATGGCCAAGAATTCACAGTGCCATTCCCAAACACGAGCAGCCTCACCCTCATACCAGATGTTCATTCGAACAACACCCATTGCTACACTTTGAAGGTGCTTTTTGATGACCCTGTTGTCTTCAAACAGGTAAAGACTTTTTTTTTTTTTTTTTTCCCAGTTGCAGCTTTGTAAGACTTTCTATACCCTGTTGGACTAATGTGAATTAAATTTGTTCCCTAGTTCTCAAAAGAGGATGCTTTGATGCAGCACAGGCTGGACATCAACTACACACTGGTTGTGCTGCCTGAAAACGAGCCGTTCTCCCACCTGGCATCAGTTATTGTACTCACAGATGTCTGTAAGTCAACAAACTTCTCTGAGGATTACTCAGTGCCACTTGTACATAAAGCAACACTACTCATTTGTCTTGTATTTAACAGCTCCTCCAGTCTTTGACTCTGTCTGCTCAGAGTCTGGGATCAACTTCAAACTGGACCATCGGCCTTTTGACCACATGTGGGCCATCCTTATCGGCACAGAACCACTGACACCGGAGCTGGCAGCTCAGCACGGCTACATCATGAGCAACAACAGCCAGAGTCTGACGCTGGAGGTGCCGCTCTTCACTCACGGCTACGAGTACAAGGTGAGGGGGGGATAACGACTCTGTGGAAACATCAACTCAAGGTATCTCAAAGATCAGTGACTGAGCTGCTTGTTTTTCAGGATGTTACCTTGAAGGGATTCACAGGAACTTTTGAGATCTTAATTCAAGACCGTGAAACATCTGAGGTCCAGAGCTCTACCGTAAAGACCTGTCCCTTCACCACTTCTGAATTTATCAGTGAGTGAATCTTTGATTTTTTTTTTTTTTTTCTTAAGCTAAAGTGACCATCTTCTAAAAACCCGACCAATTGGAGATACTGAAAGATGGCAATGTAGCTTCATAACCCTTTTTTATTTTTGAGATTTGAAAATAATCAAATTCATGAGGTGGGAAGTTATGATTTTGACTCATCTAAAAAAAGAATCTGCTTCACAATTTTGACTCTCAAAATCTTATTGTATCTGACAATTTTCACTATTTCAGAATTTTGACTCAATTCTTAAAGCCAATTTTTCATTTAACTGTCAAATGGACTGCCATGTCTCGCCACATGCTAGAATAAAAAGATGGTCTGTAGAACAAGCTGACGAAAACCTTTTTTTGACAGTTTCACAACCAAAAAAAGATGTCTTGGTAAAAGAGGATGTTTGGTCGCCCTACTTTAACAATGGGTGAGAAGTTTCAATCTTTCCTAACACGTCTTGAAACCTCTCTACAGTGTGTTCAACTGATGGCAGGATGACTGTGGTGGCTGACTTGTCTCTGGCTATGCCAAGTGGAGGAAATCCTGCGAGAACCAACCTCAATGACAAATTCTGTGGCCCCAAAGAGACAGATGGCACCAGGGCTCTCTTCTCTTTCCCACTCAACAGCTGTGGATCCACTGTGAAGGTACTGCTGCTCTCTGTGGTGTATTTTGAAGAGGAGTCACTAAGTGTTCATATTTTCATGTGCTTTCTTCCCTCAGCTGGGTAAAGAGCTTGTGACCTATGAGAATGAGATTTTCTTCAGTAAGAGGTTGCGTGCTCTAAAAAATCCATCAGATTCAAGCAGCGATGTTGAAAGGTGAGTATTTCAACCACATCTTCGTAAAGAAGCTACATTACTTCAGGAGACTGGAGGCCAAAGTGACTTCTTTGTCTTGCAGGGTGTCGATGCAGTGCACGTATCCTCTGGCTGGTCTGCATCGCCTCTTCTCAGTTTACAGGTTTGAGTCTGACGCTGAAGGTGTCGGCCGTATCGTTCATTCTGCTCACTCCGTTGAAGGTTAGAGGCTTACGTGCTTGACTAACAAACCAAAGGTTTTAAAGTTATGAACACTTCAATGAGTCTTGTTTTACCACAGGCCTACAAAGTCCCACCATGAAGCCCCTCACAGTGCCCGTGACCACCAGACGCTCCAGAAGACCCGTGTCGATAAGACCTGGGTACTACCCTTCAGCTCAGCACATCAAAGTTTCTGGATTTCTGAAGAATCTCCCTAAAAAAGGTAGTATTGAGATAAAAACCTGTTTAGCTTTGACTGTAAAATATCTCACCAGGTCTTTTCTCTTCGCAGGGGCAAAAGGATCCACTCAAATCAAGATGAGCCCTGCACTTTGAAAAGCTGATTGTATTTTTAACTGCATATCAAAATAAATGAGTCTTTACATGTGAAAACTCTTTTGTCACTTTGGATGCTTTGACACATTACATTGGGTTATGAAGCTCTACTGCAGTCTATATAGATCAAACATGTTACTACAAATGCTCATCTGTGTGATAGTTGCAGGTACAATCAGCGAACACTGCTTTTCAATAAGTTTACTTTGTGGATGTAGCAGTTTGCAGAAATTGGCACTCTGGTTCTGTTTTTTTTAAAAAGCCTAAATCACACAATAAGAGGGTATAGCAAAACTGGTAAAAATTTGAAATTAAGAATGGAGCAATTAAAATTTAGCATTAGGTAAAATTTAGACAGAATTTCAAAAACAATTAGGGCCTAAGTACAAAGGCAGTATAGCAAAATGGCTAAATATATATAGAAAGCTATATAAAACATTTGGTAAAATATACATATTAAATAGAAATTAGGAGGGCAGAAGTCAGTCTTATCATGTTACATTTAATGTTGTAGCATAAGAGATGTAATCCATGAGCATTCAAATTAAATTCTTTACAACACACTGGAAAACAATTAAAGCACTTGATTATTTTCTGGCAGAAAAGTTACTATTACTTTCATTCATGAGCAGAATACTTGTTTTCAGCAGCTGTGTTCTCGATTTTTCACTTTTTTAAATGAAAGGCCAGTATCACCAACATAGGAGCCATGTTGGTGATACTGGCCTTATTTACTTGGTATCGGTATCCAATTTTGTACAATCACACACAACTAAAAGAAACTGTTCTTGTGGCAAGAGGTTTTGGTCTGTATAGACTTCAGACCCTTAACCAGTGGGAAGAGTCAGTCTGCATGTGTAAAGTTAGAAGGGTCAGCTACATGTTTCTCTCAACTCCATGCCTCAGCTAATGTGCTCTGTTTTGCATGTATTTCCATGAGATCAGGTTCCCTCAGAGCTTCGAGATAGTTTTGGACCTGAGGGGTGAAGAGTTGGGCTTATGTTGGTCTCATCAAGTTTGGTCTCACAGCCAGGTTTGTTTATCAGGTTTTAAAGTTAGATTGTGTTCATTAAGGAGTTTGTCAGATGTTTCATTGTGATCAGGTGAGATAGATCTGAGGGCTGTCTCTGGTTCACTTTTGCTGAAGTATGATTGCTGGTTTTGGTATGTGAGTAAAATATTTTTAAAGTGCCAAAAAATATTTTGGTGAAGTTAATTCTTGTGGTTCACAGTAAAATCACAATGAAGCATGAAAACACCATCCAAAATTTATTTTTTTATTCAACATTCAAGCAAATTCTGGAGCAGCATCAGGAGAAGTATCAGGTCGATAAATGTCCACGAGATCCAGCCTGAAACGAGGAAGAAAAGAGATTTTAAATAGCCTGTTAATGAAAATTTATCACACATTTAATAAGTTATAATAAGAATAAGCCCTTTTTAAATAATAAGTTAGACACACCTCTTTTTCATGCCTCAGTTTGTGTGCGATTGTCTTGAGTTGGTGACGAAAAGCCACTGTGCGATTTTCATTTTTCGGATAGCGACACTGTAAAGTCAATCTGCAACACAAAAAGTCAACCCAGTTTCTGAATTTGAAGAGAGTGAACGTCAGTCTCTCACCTGTACGAAGAATCTCTGTGGATGAGTGGATCCTCCAAAGGCAGAAAATCTTGAGAGTAGCTGATCTGGTTTTCATAGACGAGGAAATTTCCTTCAGTCTGGGGAAATAAGTGATAGTCAGAGCACAGGTGAGGACGCTGGAGGAATTTTAAACAACAAAAGTTTCTCACAGTCACAGTCGTCCCACAGGAGCCCAGGGTGAAGCTGAACAGGGCTCTGGAGCTGTCGGTCTCCTTAGGGACACAGCTGGAGTCTAATAGAGCAGTTTGGTTGGGGGGAATGGGCGGGATTGTGTGGGTGGTGTCAATGATTGCTACCATTCTCCCTTCTGGCAAACATACTGACAAAGAAACACAGTGAGCATCAAAGTTACATTGAATTATCTTTGAAAAACTTTCCAGGCCTTAGTTCGTGATTTTTGATGCATACAAAGCATTTCTCGAACAGGGAAGGTGCATCTATGGACCAAGTGGTCCTCTGATCTCAGAGTCTCTGCATCCACAACTGAGACGTCCACTTCAGCCACGAGGCCCTGCAGAGTCAGCTCCTGAGTGGGGAAAGAAAAGAGGGTGTTTGCTCATCCTAACTGTAATTGTTGAATGTAAACTATGGATGTAAAAATATTCCATTATATCTGATTTTATAATAATAACTTGTTACCAAAAACTCCATCACAGGGCTGTTCAGAGGGATCTCCACCGTCAAGTAGTCCTCCTCTGCATCCACCACACATCCTCCCATCTCCACCAAGTCCCAGTCCAGTTTCCTGGCACCGAGGTAAAGCTCCCACTGCAGCTCAGGCTGGGCCCCGTGGTGCAGCAGCACCAGGAGGCTGCTCTCTGTGCACTTTCCTTCAAGCTTGGGAGAAGCTGGAGCTACAGACGCGGGGAAAAGGGAACCTTCATCAAGATGCTTATGAACTTGACATAGTACAGAAGTTTGTATTTGTCAGAGTGGATGAGCAGCAAAGCTTCATATGAGGGTGGTGCACACGATAAATTTGCCAAATTTAACAAAACTGTCAGCACCTGAGGTTACCAGAGGCTAAAAACAAGAGGCCTGGCAGAATAAGATGTTTGGCATTGGCAATGAGAAGATTTGGCAAATTTCAAGCCAGTTTTCAACTTCATGAAGAAGGGAATCCAAGTTTGACTCAAAACACTCACCTATATGTTCGACACTTTGCTCTACGGTGGCCTGATGGTAAAAGACGTCTCCACTTGGCAGGACAATAAGAGCAAACATGAAGGAGAAGCTGTAGGTCTTAACTCCTCCTCCTATATGCTGACATCACACAGCAACATTATTTCAGAAGTTTTTCTGCATTCAAACAAAATAACAGTGTCAAAATGATCTCACCTCTGGGATTATTTTTGGGTGTGACAGTTGGAAACACAGCTGGTAGGAGTGTCTCCCATTCGAGTGGGAGAGTTTGGATACGCTGATGTCCGTGTTGTTTTGTGTTAAGTTGCTGTGAGTCCAGGTTAAAAGGTCGCCTCCTCCATCGACTGACACCCTCTGGAGAGAAACGTCAGCTGTGAAGGTGCCAAGAGTGACGGCAAACAATCCTTCAGATGAGACAGTTTCTGCACAGAGAGAAAAAAAGATGAGAGAATATATTCGAGGTGGCTCATGGAAGGATAATCTTGTTCATTTTGACTTACAAATGCACTCAAAATAAGCCTTACTTTGAGTGAAAAGGGGGATTTGTGGGATTAGAGGCGTCTTGAGAAGCCTGAAGGAGAAGTGCTGTGTTAGAGGCCAGCGCTCGTCCTCCCACTGACTTAAAACGTACAGATCCATTGACATGGACTGGCTGTACTGTCCTCTGAAAACGCCACTCTGAAGGAACAACAGCAGACTCATCATGTGGTCCCTTAGATTTGCTTGATGGAGGATCTTTGCGCTATTTTCACACCTTGAAGTGTTGTGTGTGATTTCCTAACGGGATCCCCAGCTCCACTCTCCCATCCTGCAGACCCAACTTAAACCCCCTGTCATGAAAGTCAGATTCCCTCAGATCCTGGTTGTTCACCTGTATCCTCACACCTCTGTCCCTGAACTGACCGTGGACTAACACAGACAGATTATATGGGAGCGTCCACCGCAGGTTGGACCCATCAACTACAGCTTTATCTAAAGAAGAGAAAGAAGAAGAGGAATCACTTTTATTGCAACCGAAGGCTTCACTAATGAACGGTACTCACTCAGAGGACAAGCAACAGTGACATCAACAGCCTGGAAGTTCCTCTGGAGTCTGTACAAGACTGTTGCTCTGACAATTTCTAAATATTCTCCTCTTTCCTGGGAGACACAGACAAAGAAACACCCTGCAAATACAGCAACACTTGGTCACTTATTTCATGTTGATCCTCAGAAAAGAAAATCTTGCTTCAGTACCTGTAGAAAGTATGAGAAGGGGGAGGAGTATGGAGAGCGCAGAGTGACGTGTGAGCCGCGCAGTGAGACATGGTAACCCAGAGCAGCAGCTTCCGTCAGGGACAAAACTCTAGCTTCCTCTGGGGATTGGTTTGTTTTATGAAATACCACAGCCAGGTCCGTGTCAAGGGCTCCCTGAGGGGTATACAGATGTGGGTTATCAGCGTTTACAAGCTGGGAGACTTTGAGATGGATAATGTGCAGTGAACAGGTGGTTATGCAAGTGAGAATCCTGCAGGAGTATTTGCAATGACACTTTCTGTCCTCATTCAGCTCTCCCTCTGTTACACAACACAACTTCATGAAAACGTTATGTCACTAACATTTCTGCCACTGCATCAACAGGCAGAGGTGTTTATTTTAGGTGGATTAGTAACATTTTGAAGCCATGCCTCTTAAATGCAGACAGGAATATTTACAAACTCAGATCTGTTTGCTATGCATAATATCAAATTGTAAAATAAAACTAAAAATATCTATTCCCTTACCTTCTCCTGGTTTTTGGATGGTAAATGCAGGATAGAAACCTGGATAGAAAAAGGGGGAAAGACAATTATTACTTTTTATCATTTTTATCCCTTGTATGTGTTTGGTAATGGGCAAGTGCTGCCATGTCTTGAGAGTCGTTCAACAAAGTCATGTATTAGTCTTGGTTGATACAAATATTTCACAGAAAAAAACAATATTCAAAAAAGTTTATAATTTATTGCCTAATTTGTCTGAATTTTCAATGTAAGAAAATGTCAAGTCAATGTTTTCCAAAAATAGCACAGAATGCAACACTTTTTAAACTTTGCCTTTTCTATCTAACAGTACATATCTACTATACAGAGTCTTATCTTTGTTTGAATCTTGCATTTTTTCAATAAAAGGAGGAGAAAAAGAAAAGTGAACTTAAAGACTGAAAAAGTATAGATGCTTTTACACATTATTAACTCACCTCCATGTAGTTTTCCTCACAAACGATCTGTCTGGGGCTCCACGGACCCTGCAGGGCACAGTAAAGCTGGAAAGGATACGCCGCAACCTTCCCATCAGCCTGCATATTTATGAACCATAGACGCATCCAATATTCTGCATCTTTCTACAGAAGCAGGAAAAGGAAGTGCCGTGTTGATATGAATAAAACATATAAAAGCATAAGAACTGAAGCAAAAAGTAAAGTACCTTGCTTTGGACATGACAGGCCAGGAAAGAGGCCCGAAACACCAGGTCTCCAGCATCATTGATGAAGACGGTGTAACCACAGTGTGAGGCTTCTTTATCTGACAGGATGTGAAGTCCATCCTGGTCTAAAGGATGAAGACAGAAAAGTAAAAAGGAGTAATACCAACAGTAAATACTCTTAAAGCAAAAAACAAAACAAAACATACCTTCAATGTCAAAACGTGTCTTGGACCCAAGGATGCTGGAGTTGACAGAAAGCAAAAAGTGACGTTCAAGACATCTGGTCTGAAATGCTCCTGAAATATTAAGACTGGCTTCAATTCACACATAAACCTCAATAAAGTATACAGAATGTCTATAGAGCTTGAGTTAAAGTCAAATGTAATGCTTCAAGTGTTTTAAAATGTCATGTTTTAAAAACGCTTGACGAAATTTTCAATATTGTTGCATCCTCCCATATACTTATACAGAAATTATCAAAACAAACTCTTGTAAAATACTTAAAAAAAAAATAACACTGTAGTCTTATCAATGTATGTGCCAATTCATGTGTATGGTTGCTTAAAGCTATGAACTTCTGAATGGTTTAAGACCAAAAATAGATCAGTGATCTTCTGATTTAGTACATATCATCAAAACCATTGAAAACCATTCAAAACATTGAGTTTTTATGATCCAATATATCAAACTTAATGACAAGTCCCAGAAAATGACAAGTCTGAAGAAACTTCCAGCTCCTTTGTAAATGCTTTTACACTAAGAATATACTTTAACTTTTTTTCAGTATCTATTTTGTTGCCATTTAATTTTATTGTATTCTGCCTGAACATAAATGTTTCCCTTCAACAGATTTTTGACTGCTTCCTTTTTCATAACGTTTATATTTAGCCTATGTCCATGTGAAGCACTTTAAATTGCCTTACTGCCTAAATGTGCTATAAAAATATTCTCTCGTCCTCAGACTCGAACAAAAGTTGTTTTTCGCAGGAACAATCGTTATTTCCCTCTGGTACAGCGGCTATAATAGTTCTGCTGTACAAAACTCAGCAGGTGATATATTGAACATTCGTAGCTCAGGCAGAAATAGCATTTTCTGTTTGACTGAAGCTTGTAGACTTCACTGAACCTCTTTGAATTCTTTCTAAAGTCATGAAGCCAGAATAACTTGACCTTTTATTTATTTGTGGGTCAATGACGTGACGTCCCTTTTTTGTGTCCGAGTGCAATATTTCCTTACATCATGAATTGAGTATTTCATCACATGTATTTCTTTATTCTATGAAACCTGTGTTATTTGAACACATCTTTAAACTATTAAAATATAACATGTTTTTTTGTGTTTTGGTACCTCAAACCCCAAAATGTCAGGTGGTGCAACTGTCCTGACAAGTATATTGGTAATTAAACTCTAAAAATTTAATGTCAGTTATTGTAAATGGAAATCAAAAATACAGTGGCATTATTTTATGCTTGAACCTTTTTAAATGAAACATTCTTTGCAAATAAAAAGAATTTTACAGTTGTTGAGAAATTTAAAAAACTTTTGTCCCGTAATTTTCACCTTGTCAAATGTCAGGGTGGTGCAACCGTAACATTAGACTTTTATTTTAAAGTAAAGAGAATAAAACAGGAAACAGGAAACTGCATCAGCCAGAGGACCCCAAATGACATTTGTGACCAAGTGGAAAAGTTTGTAGATTTCTCTGAAATACTGATAAAAAAAGTTTTTTTCAGTTCATTGGTGACTGGAACAATTTCCATGTCAGGTGGTACAACCAATGTGATAATGTGAAATGTTATTTTAACATAAAATTATTTATCTTATTCACAAATAAAACAAATGAAACACACAAAATGAAAATGTATGAGTCACGACAGACACTTGAGAGATACTTGCCAATAATTTCACACAGAAAAAATAACAGGAACATATAAATATATTTTCATATATTTGCGCCACCTGACATTTTTGGGTGCTCAAATTAAAAATACTAAAAAAATAATGAACCTAAAAACTTTGAAATGTTGGTCAACTACTGAAATCTGTTAGAAAACATAATTCTTCACCCAGAAATATGTTTTTATCCATTTTCAAAGAACTTTTTAAAAATACGTTTTTAGACCCTCTTTTTGTCATTGACCCTTGTACGCTGGTCTCACCTGTCGACGTCGAGCTGCCATAAACAGGTAAAATAAGGAGGAACGTCACCCTGAAAAAAAAATGTCTGTCAGGTCTGAGCCTTGAGGTTCACTAACTTTAATGTTAAAAACTCACATACAAAAAATAAGGTGAAATATCTTCACTCTTCAAACGTAACGGACTCGTTTTAGATTTGACAGCCGTCGCCATTTTGGTGAAACTCACCTGTTAGCTAATTAGCAAAGAGCGTTTGGCCGTTGAAGTCGTTAGAGTTTGGTTAAGTGGGAACTGAACTAAATTTATGGGTATTTCATGTGGAACAGATATATCTGAAGGTATTGAGGCTGAGGCTGTAAATAAAATGATCTTTTAGTGACACCCAGTGGGCAAAATATAGACTTTTATTCAGCGTTTTGGCGACAAAGAGCTAATGTACTGCAGAGGCGGTTGGCTCATGTGGGACGCAGCCTGAGCCACCGATAAAAATACAACCAAAAAATAAAATATATAATAAAATAATATAATATGTTATACTTCTTCGGCATTCTTCGGCATTTAGGAGAATCACTCTCTACAATATCATCAGAGAAAGGCATCCATTCAAACAAAGATCAACCTAAAATCTTGTAATTAAGAGCTCCGCTTCCAAACTTCAGGCCTGTTAAATTATATTACCACCATACCATACTACTACCACCATATTACCACCAGAAAAAAATTACCATCCAAAATCTACAAATTAATCTCAACAACCAACCAAGCACTATCCATACCTTCAGAAAAATGGGAACAAGACCTCCAAATACTCCCTAATGCCAACTTCTGGACCCAAATCTGCAAAAATACCTTTTCTTCATCCCAATAGACCAACATACAATACAAAATCATTCAAAGACTTCATCAAAGAGACAAAAAGAAAAAAGAAAGTTGAGCACGGGCTTCATAATTTTTTTCTTTGTTTTGTTTAACGCTTTGTCTAAGTTAAAATGATTGGCAAAAAAGGGAAGGTAAAAAAAACAAGGGAAAACAAACAAACAAAAAAAGGAGGTGAAAACAAACAACAGCAACAACAAAATTTTTCCCCTTCTTCACACACAAAATGCTCACACCATCATGTATATAGGGTGACCAAACATCACCCCTATTGCCCAGATATGCCCTCATTTTGAGTAGTAAAATTATGTCTTGGGGGAATTAATAAAATTCCCCAAAATGTCCTGTTTTCTCTCAGCTTAAACGTGTAGCACTTCACTCATCTTCGCACACAGGACATGGTGCCATGGTCATAAATTTAATCCAGTGAGCAGCAGCCAATAGGCAGATAACAATGGTTCATGTGTGCATCCCTGTAAAAAAATCTCTCAAAATTCCAATTCCAATTGATATTTTCAAAATTTGAAAACCCCTGGGATTTTTCAACCCTATCTATTACTTAATCATGACCAACTTGAGTCTGTTTATTCTTTTTTTTTTAGCAGCAGCAGGTGAGGAGGCAGCAGATGTGTGAGTCATATGATCGTCACACTTTCCCTTCTCGGCTCACAGCTGGACGCCAGCGGTCATGATCCGGTGCTAACTAAAGGTGAAGTCGTGTCATGATGAAGGACTTCAGACTGAGTAATTATACATCTGAGCGAGAGTCCTGTGGTGGTAAAAAGGTCAGTGGAGATGCATGCTTACGCAGAGAGGAATTAAAGTTTAATGAAACTGATTAACAAGAGGGTTATAAATAAACAAGAATTTTTTACACTCAGAGAAGCTTGATGCTTTTTCAGTCCTTTGAAGTGAAGTGGGAAAACATTTCAGGTTTGTGATGACTCAGTCTCTCAGCAGGGTTTTAAATCAGAAACCAGAATCTAGAAAACAAGTAACTTGGTTTATTATTTTTAAGCAAGAAAATCTGTAAAAACTGAAATATTTGCTTCATCACAAACACAACCAAAACTAAGGCTGATTTTATGCAAGTTGTGAATGTTTACTGAGCCGTGAAATTCAAACTTTGTTAAGTACGAAACTCAGGGAGTGATACTGACTCATGACTCTGGTCTGATACTCAAAGATGATTTTTTTTCTCTTTATGCCCAGAACAAGATCAAACAAAAGCATTTAACGCAACTTCACTCAAGTATTTTGTTTGAAGGTTTACCTTTCGTTCATCTCTGAAGTTATTTTTGCTCTGACTCAAGTGACGCTGTTCCAGCTGGTGTTAAGTCTGACTGGTCAGCTCATTAACATTTGAGTCATGTTGTGTCACAGTTCTGCACAGCAGGACGGCTTCATGTTGTGATTGGGACACAATCGACGCTGCTGCAGCCAATCATGACAAACTTAGTTAAGTTCATGTATTATTTTATATCTATTTCAATGTTTTTTATCTGAATTTGAACATTTTGAGTTTTTTTTATAAATACTGTAATCATCGAAAAGGTGAGGGTCATCTCAGCTCATCTCATCTTAGTCCTGCTCATGTCGTCACGGCTCATAATGACCTTATCCGGTCCAGCGATGACTTCTGTTCATAACCTCCACCTCCTCTCCTCCTCACCTCCTCGCTCCACCAATCACATCCGTTTGTTGGCTTGAGGATGAGGAAGATTTAAGATGAAGAAGTCCATTTATCAGCTCAACACATTCTTCACAAACAGTGTCAACGCTCGGCATTCTCTCCAGTGCTTCGTCGTCGTTCTTTTGTGAGAGACAGAGATGCTTTGTTGTCAGTTTCTGTCGTTTTCTGTGGTCCTTTTTTCCTTGATGATGTTGTTGGAGGTCAGTGCTGCTCCACGACCAGACATGATGATGGAAACTCTGGGAGAAGACTTTCAAAATGACAAGGTGAGTGAATAACCGACTATCTCAGATCAAACATTGAGTTTTTGTCTGAGGACTTACTTTCATCTCCCTCTGCAGGATTTCACTCCTTTCCTATTCCTGAAGTTTATCTCTGAGCTGAGTGCGACCACGAGAGATGAGATGCTCCCGGAGCAGGAGGAGGTGCTGGGGATCAGACAAGAGATGATGCGGCGACATCTCCCACTGGCCTCTTTCAGGGAGCGCAAGGCAGGCTGCCGCAACTTCTTCTGGAAGACATTCACCTCGTGTTAAGAAGAGGAGCTGCTTTTGTTTTTGCCCTCAGGAAAACTCAACCATGTATATGCCAACATTGTTGTAGCTGGATCCTTTACTGATAGATGCAGAAAATTCAGGTGTTTAGTTGATCTTAGACGATAATAAGGCTGTGTGTACAAAGATCAGCAGGGATATCTACAGTGAATCAAATAAAAAGCTCTGATTTTGAAAGACATGTTTATTGTTTTTTTCTTCTAGTGATCAGTTTCTTAGTTTTTGCATTTAAATTAAACTGAGCAGGAGAGTCTGATAAATCTATCTCTCTCCAGATATTTATCAGACCGTCCTGTTTGATCTTTGTCCCATGAATCTATATTGCAAAGCAAATGCAACAAATTGAATCAGTGAGAAGTTTCGAAGTATGTGGTTTGACAGACCTACCAAGCAGCGTAGAAGGGTCATGGGAGTTTTTGTGTTGTTTCAACAAACAAATTTATCAGAACGGACTCCAATATTCACTGTGCTATAACATATTTCAAGTATCATAAATTAAAGTTTAGTTATAAAGAACGATAATTTTAGCTGGGTGTAAGGAAGCATTTAGCTGACGTTCTCCAGAATATCACTGTGTGATTGGATGACACGGCTCCTTAAACTGAATATTGCTAATTTACACCATAGACTGTAAAATATATATAAGTGGTACCTGTGACGTCACCCATCTGTAGTTCAATAAGTATTTTTTCATGGCAAGTGATTTTAACATTTGAAAGCTAGAGAAGATATGCGATGCAGATATCTAGAAGTCAATTTATCGTCAAAAAAACATAAGTATCTGATATCAGAATCCATAAATTCATCATTTTTGCCATTCATACGTGTTATGGCAATCAATTTTAACATTTAAAAGCAAAGTCTGACTTTCCAAAATTGACATTGTGGATATTAACGTATTTCTGACTAATAGTAATTATATTTTGGATAGTGTGAGCATTAAATCAAGATATTTGTAATTCAGTTTTACCTAGTCAAAAAACTCGTTTCAAATATCTACCAATACATTGTGCCTATCTACAGTTGTCATTTCAGATATCTACACTTTGGATATCCAAAATGTGAAGTATGGACATCTGCAAATGAATTGTAGATATCTGTAATTGGGGTTCAAAATATCTCTACATTTTGACTTGGCAGAATTATAACTACAGATATCTTTAATTCACCTCAATTCAAGATACTTTCAATTCCTTTTTCAGATACCCAAAATGTGAATTATATGCAGCAGAAGGCTAAACGGGGTTGAAATCAAACCTAGGTGACCCTCCGCAAAGATTACATCCACACAGACGGTGAATGATTTAACCGCTTAGTTAATCTACCTGTGAGAAAGAAATTTCCAAACACAGCTTCTCTTGTTGACATTTTTAATCAGTTCTGTTACTACAGCCTGTATGAAGAGAAAGTCCATCCATGAGTGCACTTTCTCAATCAATAAACCACCCTTTCTTTTTCAACATCTTCCTTTTCTTCTTTTGAATTCATCAGAGGCTCTCTGCAGTACCACAGGGTTTACTCTACCATCTCCAATCCACAGCATTTCACACTGTACACACTAAGAAAGACAAATGATTAATAATCATGATTGAATGAAAAATCACGACAGGAGGTTATTCTATACAAGCAGTGTAACACAAAGGTGGCAATGGTGAAGATTTTGTAACCATGAAATGTGATAGAAAGCAGATTTATGCAAACAGAATGTGATATGGTATGAATGCGATAAGTTAACAGATGAATTAGTGTTTGAGCATGATAAAGTTCAGACAGAAAAAAGCCAAAATCACAGAAATACAGTTTCAAAGACGGATTATTATGAAAATGAAAGACATCCTTGAGGTAAGGCTTTCAAATTTCTAGCCCTTTGAGTTACATTAATAAAAAAAACAAAAAAAAAACGGACGGACGGAGGAACAAGCAGTTAGTCACAATCATAACAAATACTGGAGCTCAGAAGTTGACAACTTGGCCCACATGTGCAAGAAAGAGCAAAAACCGTAATCGTAAAGGAAGGAAAAGAATCACTATTTATGGGTAGAACAACATTACACTGAATTCTATGTTGGTACCAGGTATTGTGTAAGAAACAAGTCATTAAAGTACATAATTGTGGCTGTTTAAGCATTATTTCATATTCTATCTCTCCCTAAATGGCACATGATAAACTCCTCAGAAGTTTTTCACCAACACCCTGATTCCCTTAAACAGAAGAAAGCACTGACTTCATTGCACCATGGACTTCAATGTAACAGTCAAGTATCAACCAAACACAAATGTTAGAAAAACCAAAGCAAGATCCAAAAAAGTTATTCAGGATAAAAATAAAAAACGTGCGAGTTTTGTATTAACTTCATGAAGTTTGAGACTTCTGAGAGATTTGTTGCAGCATGTTTTGTACTAGCGTGAAATAAAGCTAACAATCAAGTAACAGTTATATTTCACTACACATTCCTTTAGTCTACATTTCTCCTGCTGTGAAGCTACTTCAATGCACTAAAAGCTACATGCTTTCCAGTTGGGAACAGTTTCATCACCGCACTTCAACCAGTCTCTTATGTACAGTTCACAGTTGTTATGTGCTTTTAATATTCTCTTTCTGAATCATTTTTTATGTTTTACAAATATACAGGTCCAGATTATTTCCATGAGCTGACAACCAAACTATCATTTGTGCCGCTTCTCTGCAAAAAACATACCGCTCGTTTGACATCCTTCTATACTTTCAACGGTTTAAACAATGATACAAATGTGCGAGCTAATTGAGCAGTACCGGTGTGGATAAATGGTTCATGGAGCCCAAGCTGCCTGCAGGTCAGGCTACGGTCTAATGAATACTGAACTAAACATGGAAAATGGAGCTGCTGTGTACAGAAAAATGTAAGAATGAAAATGTAGAAAGACTTCTCCAAGAAAATTCATTGCTTATTTAAATTTGAAACAGAATGCTTTTGCAGCCTGACACCAAAAGAGGGCGCTGTAGTAAAGTTTATGTTCAACCCTGGTGGGACCTTCTCTGTCAGTCAATAACCGTAAATGTCGAGTTTTTGTGGATCAGAGAGCTGAAGAGGTCGACCGGCAGATTTGTTAGCAGTCAGTGGAGATTTTAGCAGAGAGGTCCTGGATGCGGCGAGCGCTGCAGCTCTTACACAAGATGTGGCCATCGAGCGGATAACAGCCTCTGCCTTCTCCTTCAGAGGACAGCAGGAGGCCACATTCCTGAGGAGAACAGACACTTTAGTCATCCAAACTCAACCATTACATACACAAATCCAGTAAATATGGGGCATTTAAGGCCTCGCCAGTACAAAAAAGTTCAATGTTTTCCTCCATCTTGGTCCTTCCTGGATGTGTGCGGAAATGTTCAAGCTCATCAAACAACTGCTCGTAGAGTATTTCATCGAGTTGCAGGAGTACTGCAGCAGTGCTTGTTCCAAAAAGAAGCTTTCATATTGCTGATTTGATTGTTGAGGTCTTCTACTGTGGGTTCGGGAACACTTTACTCTGTTCAGGATCTTTAGCTAAACATGCCCTTTCTCTTTGTTTGTCTTTGCTGACTGACTTGCTTGTAACAGCTGTTTGTTCATTCCGTATTCTCACGATAAAATGTCCATAACTTCCATTGAAAAAATGTTTATTCTCTGATCTCTCAGTCAATCCATCACCACCCACCATGTTTATGTTTCAGGGTACCTGCAGGTTTTGGCAAGTCAAATTTAAGACTTTTTAAGACTTTTTAATGCCACTTTGAATTAAATTTAAGACCAAAAACGCACAAATATGGTCAATGGTTTCGGGTTCCTGCTGCATAACAACCAAATCATAGCATGTGTCACTTAATGAGACTCATTCAAGTTTACAAGTTTATTGAACATAAAGTTGCAAAAGTGCAAACAGTGACCCATAGTCATAGACTGCATGGCTAGGATGCAGATAAATTATACAAGCAGCTTGTAAGACAGTTTTCACTCTAAAGCTCCTTCATGAAAAGTCCAGCAAAAAAAATAAAACCAATAAAACATGAACAAATCCTGCCCTGACAAATTTAAGACCTGAGTAATTTATTTAAGACCAGAATATTACATTTTAATGAATTTAAGACTCTTTAAGGCCTTAGTTTTAAATACATGAATTTAAGACTTTTTAAGGATGTGTAGGAAACCTGTCTTTGTTTATGTGTCGTATTGCTTTCATGGTATAATTAGTTAACTGCTCCACAACATAATAATTTCGTTTGAAGATGCACCTGTAGTTATACTTGCATGACTGTTTACAAAATTGAAGGTAAACGAACATCTCTCAGTCCCTAAATCCTTAAATAGAGCTGCAAACAGCATGTGACAGGTGTGTTAGTTTTAAAGTCTCAAAGGTCATCAATTATCAGCAGAAATGAAGACTGCAGAAATGATCTTGAGCACTCACCTCACAGACGTAACAGTTGACATGAAAGCTGCGATCCAGAGCTACTATCCTCACGGTCTCTTCTTGACCCAGTTCAGGCATGATGGGCTCCCCACAAACTGAACAGCGAGGTGCATATTTCCTGTCAGGAGAAACAAGCATCAGCATTAACAGTCAATAAGTTAATCTGCCACCATACCTGTTGTTCATAAACCCAGAGCTGTTTCGGGCTTTGACTGTCTTTATACCTGTGGAAGTCGTCTATGCAGTGGATCTGAGAAGTTGCATCCACAGTGAAGGGAACCCCGTCCAGGCAGCAGTTACAGACGACACACGTGAAGCAGCGCGGATGGTACGCCTTCCCCATGGCCCGCAGGATTCGGTCTAAGATTGGCTTGGAGCACTTTGAACAGCGCTCTAATGTACTCTGACGAGAAAACAGGAAACACTGGGTTTGCTGGTTTGGTTCAGAACACATTGGTGATCATTTGAAGGCAAGGCATGACTCTGGGAACAATATTCAAGTATTTTACTGCAGCCAGCAGTTAACAAAAAACACATTTGAGCCAAGATTTCTGATTCTGGTGAGTCTGTGTTTCACTGTAAATAGAACGTTACACAGAAGCTTCACTCTGGCCTCAGTGGTATTAACCCAATAGAGAAAACACTTTTCCTGTTATGTATTCATTAGTCACTTGTCTTTTATTTTTCAAAACAATCTGGTGATGCAAAATTAGTCACTTATCCTCATATTACCATAGAGGGACTGTGTTCTGCCTGCTTTTGCTCTCCATACAATGTTTTATCCTGCGTATACTTGCGCAAATATACCACAAAAAGAGATACGATCTGTTGTTTTAAGATTCAATCGTACAGTTTTTCTTGTACATACGATGTAACAGCTCTCGCAGTAACTCTTCTTGTCGAGGGCGTAGAACGGCTGTCCGCGCAGACGGGCGTGGCAGGTGATGCACGTGAAACACTCCACATGAAACACTTGCTCCATGGCGATACAGCCACTGCCATCACCAACTACGTTGTCACCACAGCGGGCGCAGCGACCTTCAAGCAAGATGAAAAAGTAGACTGTTGATACATCTGTGAAGTTGGCAATTTCAAAGGTTATTCGTGTATTTAGTCGTAGCTTTACCAAAATAGTCCTCTACTGGGGGGTGGTTCATATCATACACCAGCTTTTTAGTGAGTCGGTCCAGCTCCTCCTCGGGTCTGGCTGTTGCTAACGCCTGGAAGGAAAAACAGAGAAAACAAATCGCAGATGTAGCTGAGAAACAAATGACTGGGATACAGAATTTGCATGAAATGCGTCATTTTTTAGAGATGCAAATTCATGTCCCTACCTTGTTGGACTGATAGCTGGTGCTCTGAGCAGGCCCTGAGCCAGTGTGGTTATTTTCCATCCCTCGCTTCGTCAAGGGAACCTGGTTTGCTCTTCCACCAGAGCTGCTCCCCTTGTATCCTCCTTCAGAGTGAATCTCCTGAGCCTGTGACCCAGCGTGAGGAGGATGCCAGCTCTGCTGAATCCCCTGAGTCTGGGCAGGAGGGCGTGACACGTGCTGACGAGGAGGGGGTGGGGTGTAGGCCTGCTCTGCCTGTCTGCCGGTCTGAGAGTAGGTGACAGGTTGTGCTGTCTTCACCTGGACGCTGAACCTTGGTCCGGTGGGGGTGGAGGCGGTGGTGTAGGAGGCTGGGACGGGTTGAGGGTACGGCTTAGGGTTTGAGGAAGAGGAGGGGTAGAAGTCCTGCTGGTGGGAGGTGGAGTACTGAGAGGGCTGGTGCTCGTTGGGGTAGGGGGGTGATGGATGGTACTGGTTCTGGGGGTGAGGGGGGTAGCCGACGGAGGGCCGGGCCTGAGGAGGAGGTGCGTTCTGATGTGCAGGTTTGTAGTGATCTCCTGAGAGGTACTTGTTGTAAGGCACATTGTCGTACAGCTGGGGGAGCACAAAATGGTAAAAACAACAGAATTAGCACACTTAAACTCAAAACTGAAGTAAAATGTTAAGTTTGATTGCAGCTTGTTTTACTTGTGTGCTGGAGTCCTGTGGGTGGCTGTCCAGATCAGCCAGCATGCTGGTGAGGGAGTCGATATCAGCATCGATTTTGGAGTGATAGCTCACAGGCTTTTCAGGACCATGGTGCTAAAACAAACAGGATAAGATACATGTAAGAAAATTAAAATATCATGTCTCCCAAAATGGGATCCATTTAAAAAAAAAAAAAGAAATCGAGGATAAAAGGGGAACAGAGGTCCAATTGACCTGGTATTAAATCAAATATAAATATGACGAAAGCTGTTATGACTTATACTTCCATGTTTTGAGAGGGGAAAGTTCAGAAATCCTTAGAGTCAAAGATCCAAATATCTTCATTAAACTGTTGTGAGATAATTTCATTAAAAGCAAAGCCTTAGAAAAAATTCCCCCACCATCAACTCATAGCTGTCCATGTGAGGGCTCCAGTTGCTGTCTTCTTTGGGACCATGAGGAGAAGGGTAGTAGTGATCATTGGATGAATGATGAATCGGTCCACCTTTGGGGAGAAACCATACAAATAACTTTATTTAAAACAATTTTGGACAATGTCAAATAAACAAAACTAAGAAATTGTTCACCAACAGGTGTTCATATCTTAGTTTTGTTTATTGTTTCATGCAGGCAAAGCTACTTTCACTTTTTAATGGCCATCCTCTGCACCCTCTCTTGGCTGGTGGTCCTCTCACCTGTGGGCCCAGTAGCCATGTATCTATTGGCCATCCCCCCCACTCCTCCCCCTCCGTTCTGGTCATAGGCGACATATTTTGGCCGGAAGTCGGACATCCCTTTCTTGATAGGGGCTCTGTAGATCGCTGACCCAGCAGAGTGGGACATCGGGGGGACGGCTCGCTCCGGGCTATCCAGAGTTCTTGGTGGAAGCCAGGTGGGTCCAGACATGGCAGGCTTCTGGGATGAAAAGGATAAATAATGTTCAATCTCCTTTTTTTTTCTTTTAATCCTCTCTTTCCATGTTTACAGCTTTTATTCCAGTTTTCAATTTTGTGGCTTCTGTGATGATCTACATCATATGTAACCAATGGAAATAAACAAGATGCTTCCTATTTTGTTTCCAATGGCAACAGGGATTGATACACAGATTGAACAATGGACTCGTAGTGGAGGAGCAGGAAGACAGCAGCCCCTGTCTTGGGGGATCGGGGATTTCCAGCCGGCTTGCACACAGCTCTAAAACGTGTGTTTGTGCACTCTGGGAGAAACCCACTGCATCAGTTCAGGAGCGCATTCACACTCCAGCTCTTCCACAGATACACAAACAGGTGTGTATGTTTTTCCGCCCACAATGGTTATTGTCTTTGGATGTTTACACACATGTGTGATTGATTTCCAAATGAAGCGGAGACAAAAACAGGGCAGGAAATATTGTGTAATGATATGTCTGTACTCATATGGACACCTGGCTCATAACAATTGATATGTATCCTCTGCAGAGTAAATAACAGCAGTGCAGCATGCAGCTGAGCTGGCAACATGCTGACTTGCACCTGCCAGCCTCTTGTTAGATAGGGATCTTGGAAATGTTCTAGGGCATGAATCAGGGAAATAAAGATCCTCAAAGAAAAAAAATATGATTTTTATAGTTATCAAGGGAGTGGTTATTGAAAGCTTCTTAAGGAAATGTGTGGCTGACATGGTGCATAAATGGATTGCAATCAGAGAACAGATATTAACATGCCTAGCCCACTCAGACTGATTGAATGTGGAATGTGTGTCCATATAAGTCCTGATTATAAGAGGATTATACTGATGGGATGAAGAGGATGATGGAGACAAACAGGAATGCAGTGCTTATATTAAACATGCTGTGTGCTTATTATTCTTTATTTTTACTTGTATTCATTTGCCTCATGTTTTTGAGAACAGGAAATTTTGGACACATCCCTTCCACTTCTGACCTGATTTATGCCGATACCAGATTCAACATGAGCACACACTCAAGTCTATGAATTATTGGGTCAGACACTCAAAGGCAGAGTGAGGACCACAAAGCTGGTGTTTTTCAGGGATGGAGCCTCTGTTTTCCATGAGCACTATCACTCACTGTGGCAAGGATGTGAATCTCATCAAGAGAAAATGATGGATCTTACTTCTAACTGCTGGACATTGCTTGCCTGCAAAGTGTTGTCATGGAAACATCTTCATCAACCACTGGACTAGCTAGATTATTAACAGATACTAAGAAATAATTGATTTCCAGCACTAATAACTTAATTTTAAATTGTTTTATGAGGAGGTATGTACATTGAAATAATACTACTTAAACACCACTTTTTAAGTCCACACAGAGCCTCTAAAGGCAACATATTTGTCATGAATAGAAAATTTTAGATGATAATTCTATAAAAATTTAAAATATGAGTATTGAATTCGTTAGCTTTTGCCTTGATACGCTTACTGAACAAAAAAAAAAGGTGGCACCTCGTGAAATGTCAAAGTTGATGACTGTGAAGTGAAAAAAAATAAACACAAACAATATCCGTTTGACTTGAATTCAAAATAAAACCCTTGAACTTATAGTGATTTTATAATGCTGGCCCAAAGTGGTGTACTTCGATAAAAAAACACACGTGATTAAGACTAGCTGGTCAAAATAACATAATCACCAAAATGTAATGTCAAATGACGCTTCTCAGCGCCATACTGCAACATTTTGGCATGTCCGTGCTTTTATTTTGAAGGCAAGCCAAACGTGTCTCGTACAGAGTTGCCAAATTTAGCGAAATATGGTAGTGTTAAATAATAATAAAAATCACAATAATATAGTTTTGGTGAGTCAAAAGGAGAACAAATATCTGTAAGAAACTCCTTTTCTAAGTTTGGAAAACCATTCAATGCTTCCTACCTTTTATGGTACCTTTACAGTGGCTCTTTTCTTCCATTCAGTCGCATCTACAAAGAAAGAAAATGTAAATGATGAAAGAGAAGAAACAGAAAATGCACATTTAGTGTCAGTTAGCGGCGTTTCCTCATTTTTAACGGTCACTAACGTTCGTTCCGCAGAACACTAACGTCTCGTAAATGAATAAGCAGACAACCTGCTCAGTTCACCGTCGAAATGTGTCCTCTCTGCGTCAAATGTGACTGAAATATTCCACATAGGTCACAAAATAAGCCATTATGAATGTGATCATAATTAGCAGCAATTAACTTTGGTAGCAGGCTTGTTTACTTGTGTGCTAGCCTCGTGCCTTGCCTCCAGCTAACTTCCAACACAGCCGAGGAGGAAACAATGAAATAACCGACACCTACCGCTTTAAACGAGCTACACAAACACGACGTACACGTCCGTTCAAGCGTTCAAAGGCGAGAGAAAGTTAACCCGCAGTAACTTTCTTCTAGCTTTGGCGTCGTTAACCTACTTTGTGACGGATCCTGAGGCCTGTAGCAGCAGATCCTCACTGCATTCCCGATGTGTGACGTAGCTGCTGCTGCTGCTGTGACTGCTGCTCTGTGTCTGTGTGTGTTTGCACAGAGAGGTGGGGGGTCTGTCACATGCATCTCCTGGAATTAAAACAGAAAAGTCATCTTCATAATGATGCCACACCGTTATCCCTAACCTCACAATATCATAAGTCTGAAAAAAATAAATCCACCTAGGAAATTCAAGTTGTACGATAACATGAGCAGCAGGGGCGGATCTAGAAAAATGTTGAGTGGGGGCCAAGAGAGGGGAAATTAATAGTTAAATTGTGGGAATATGGGAGAAGTTCATGTGCTGGATTAGTTTTATATTAACATATTCTGAAAACCCAAACAGAGGACCCTCTACCACAGACAACAAAGAGGCTTCATAACCTAAACATTTATTCAAAACATTCCCTCTCTATTTAAGGTGAAAAATGTGTATAATGGCAACATAGATAATGTATTATAGCCAATTTCTGCCAATTGGAAATATCAACATGAAAAGCTGTCTTTATTGAAGTTTCTCCCCCCCTTTTTTGCACGTTAAGTCAAAATTTTGAGAAAAGAAGGCAAAATTTCAGCTTTTGCCCCATTATTTTGACTATTTATCTCATAATTTTGACTTTTAAATCTCATAATTTTGACTTTCAAGCTCAAATCTCATAATTTTGACTTTCAAGCTCAAAATTTCTACTTAGTTCTCATAATTTTGGCTAATCTCATAGTCAGTCAGTGAATATCTTTATCAAATTAAACTCAGCTTCACAACTCTTTTAGACTTCATGGCCCTTCCATTTCTTGACAGATGGTTTATTATTTTTTACTCAGTCTAAATGTGTTGCTCAAAACTCTCTGTCTTTTCACGCTGCTGTGTTCAACTAAAAAACTGCCGTGGGGACGAATGCTGGAGATGAGGGGTGGTAATGTCACGTCATCTCTTTCACTGCAGCTGGTAATTCATAGATGTGTCGGATTAGGTTTAACTTTTCTTTTAATTAAATCTTTACAACTGGGATGGCAACAAGGGTGGCAAGGCTTTGTTTTCGGGGGAGAGCTGCAGATGAATAAACCAGTGAAAAGACATAGATAAGCTTGAGAAGAAAATATTTACATACAAATATACATTTTTTTCCCACTAAAATATTCAAGGTTTAAAAACAAACTCTCTTCACGCCAGAGACAACCTCCTACCACACAGGACAGGGATTTCCCTCCCATTTCTTCTACTTTTTCTTTTTTTTTGTAGATTCATATCTTTATTTTTTTATTTTTTTAACGCTCGTCCCCTGGATGACGTCAAATGACGCGGCGAAGGTTGAAGTAGCTTTTTGAACAGGGACACTGAAAATAGCTACTTCATCCTCTAAATTTGGGCCTTTTTGTCACGATTAATTAAAAAAATCAGTGTTTGACTTATTCTGCTACTACTTTCAGACCATATCAAGTGTTTATCCAATTTTTTTTTAACCTGCAATATGCTCTTTAAGGAAAATGACTGCACTTCTAGCAGGCAATGCTCACAATGCTCAATAAAATACATTTAAGTTTTTAAGGACTGCTCGTGAAATTCAAACTTTCTTTGGTGCCTGTGCTTGCCACTACAAAATACAGTCGGACCTTGAGGTGACACCAGAGGCTGGAATACACAAACTCTTTGTGGCATAATTTGCACACAACAATCCTCTTATTCATACTTCAGTTTGTTTGTTGTTGTTTTTTTGTCTTAAGTTTTCCAACCACCTGACCAAACAACACCGTCTGCTTGTCACATTTTGTGCATCTCTGTGATTGGTTCTCACTTAAAATCATTTCATGTTGTCTGAATCGCAACAATTGACTCAGTAGAATCAGATGTGTTGATTTTTAACACCACATTTTTTTTAATGAACTAACCGGAGATAACACATCAGAGTTACTGCTGAGCATGCCTTTATGGATATTTCCTCTATGTACCAAGTTGTTTACCACCCCCCAGGGAGATATTGAGGTCAAGTGCCTTCTTTATTTTTTCTGTGGTTCTGAAGATTTAGGTCAACTGTCTCCCTCCTCATTACCCCTCACCCTCTCTCTGTTTTTTATCCTTTTTTCCTCAGCTCCTCCCTGCACCATGATGAAGGGCCTCAGCTTTCTCTGAGGCACTCTTCAAAGGAAGGGTTTCATAACTTTAATATTTGTTTTATCTCCTATTCTCACTGCCAGTAGAGGCACAAACAAGCGAGGCTGCTCCCTGGGATATCCCCGCTTCCTCCTCCTCCTCCTCGCAGAAGCTCGCTGCTAGTTTGCCCTTATATGTCCAAAGAGCTCTGCAATCACAGGAAGAGGCCGTTTGAGCTGATCTGTTATTGTTGCCGGAGACAACAACACTTTGGCACCAACTTGGGAGGTTTGAAGTCAAAGCATGTCTTCAGTTCGTCCATTATCACATAAACAATATGACTCTGTCCAGGCAACCAGGAAACTAGAACACATGGGGAATCCCCGCTTTTGTTCAGTTTGACGAGGAGTGACAGTTTAATAGAGGCTGAAGTTTCTATTTGCTAATGACAAAAAAATTAGGAGCTTTGTTAGAATTTTAAAAGTTTAAGCAGTCATTCATTTGATGCTCAGAAGTACCAGCTTTGAACTTTTAAAGGAGGGTTGCTGACAGGTTAAGATGCAGGAAGTCACCACGAACGCTGCCAGCTCCTGCCAACGGGATGGACTCAATGGCTTCCGCCCATTTTTGAACCTGTTTAGTAATGTTCTCACTTTTCCTCACCCCCCCCTCATCCGTTCCTCTAACAAAGCCTGGAAGTAACAGAGACCTACATCTCCCACTCTGTTTTCTTAATCCGTGTTTTCCTTTATGATTTTTTTCCTTTTTCTTTTCTTTTACAAAGCAACGATTGATCCAACCCCATCTAAACAAATAAAAGCACAAGGACACGAGCGCGACACCACATGAAAACACTCAGCTTCCTATTCACGTTTTCAAAAGACTTTTTTGTAATTGTATAAATTTGGTAAAAGTTGGAGGTCAAAGGTGAAACTCTTGTGTGCACGGCAGTTCTGTACAGTTAAATGTTTACACTTTGCCCTCACTCTCCTGCGGACACTGCGAAAGAAATAAGCTCATATTGATAATGCTTATTATTACAAAGTGCTTTGAAAACAGGAAATAACTCAACAGTATAGGAATAAAACAGGAAGACAAAATAAAAGCGGAACAGTTTTTAACAAAGCTTTAAAAGGATAAAGAGGAACATTTTAAAACAACGAATAGAAATGCCAAATGTTAGTGCAACATTTTTATGTGACACTTTCTTTATTCCAAGGTAACAAGAAAGACTTTCTATGAAGTTATGTGCAATACTCAAAAGTTTTGAAAGGCATTTACACAGATTATGTATACTGATTAATAGCTTATTGAGGTGACAAGTACAAACTACATGCTATACTAATACAAAAGTGTCAAAAACTGCAGTTCACCAAGTGTCCACTTGGGGCTGGCTCTGGAATGACTGGAAACCACATACACACTCATTCAAAAAAGTTCATTTCTACAGCAAACATTAACAAGTTTACAGCCTGATTCAGTAAGTCTGATTAGTTCACTTTTCTTTCACACATTTTATGGGAGTGAAGGATAACACATGGCTACCTAGACAGACACCAAGTTAGCGGTTCCACAATAATACCTGACGTTGACAGGCTTCAAAGCTCCTTATCAGAATCACATAGGTGACGTCATTGAGATTAAATCAATGTTAAACAGTCTATAAAAATGGCAAGAGTCTGAAAAAAATGGTGCACAATGATAAGGGAGTTATCATCCAGACATCTCAATATGTTTCGATAAAAGTCAATGTTTTTGCTAAAATTTTATGTTTTGCATCATGGCTGAATTGAGTGAGGCACAAAATCAATAAAAGCCAATCTTCCTCTCCAATTTTCCTTGACCTCCACGTGTCAACCTTGAAGATTTCTCCCTCTTTCTTCAAACTCTTCTTCTGTGAAACCTTTTGATGTGAAGGAAGCTCAGTTCATAGTTCACTGATGCAGAGCCTCTATTAGCTGTCCAACCTCTGTTTCTGCATGAACCTGAGGCCGCTCTGACAGTGAGGTCACTTTCCGCTTGTTTTTGAGATATTCATGACCTCGTAGCCCTTTCCACTTGCTCCATCACCCCCCCGAATTCTCCAATCCTCCTCCCTTGTCTCCTGCTCACTTATTATTGACGGATGTCCTGCGCAGGCGTTTTCACCCATGAGTCTGAGCAGCTTTGCAGGATACATTCACAAGTGTGTGTGTGACATTGTGTGTGTGTGTGTGTGTTTTAGTTCCTGCACATCTGTCGCCTTCATTTCTCCCTCACTCTGGGTGGGGTGAAGGTTGTTTTTCACCAACATGCAGGGGAAGGTGTCTCCCCTCTACAACGATGGATTTGCTTCCTTCCTTTTCTGCGCTCATAACACGACGCCTCTGCTTTCAGGCAGCAGGCCAGAAGCTTCCGGACACTGTTGTGGAGAGATTATTAATGCCCATTTACCTGAAGTGGCTAACTCAGCAGTGACACAGCTTACGAATGAGCACCACTGCTCCTCTAATCCTGCAAAGTATGGTGGCCCTGAGGATCAAACATAGCACAAAGAATGACAGAAAAAATTTGGAAGATAAATCATTGAACACAGCTTTTCAGAGAGCACTACATGGTTTCAAAATATCACACCAATTTTTTCCTTCTTTATTTTAATGAGGAGAAAAGAAAAATTAAGAGAAAAATAAATCAGTTATAGGAGTACAAAAAGACTAAAATTAAATGATGAAAAAAACAGATGAGAATAACGCTTTTATAACATAAAGTTAAATTATATGATACCTTGTGCAAAATCACACAAAAATATCTCCAAAAACCATTACAAATGATGCTGACCTTTCAACCATTATTTTAGGCTAACATTTACAGAACAAAAAAAATCCAAAATCAATGTAAATTAGACAACTGTTTGTACGAAATGGTTAAATGTAACATAACAACTGTTAGTAGTAATAATCAACACCCCTAAAAAGTTGTCAAA
Organism: Thalassoma bifasciatum; assembly: GCA_008086565.1. Taxonomy (NCBI): domain Eukaryota; kingdom Metazoa; phylum Chordata; class Actinopteri; order Labriformes; family Labridae; genus Thalassoma; species Thalassoma bifasciatum. Next base: position 434,637 of record RPOG01000278.1, on the reverse strand, counting down.
GGTGTGGAGGAAAGTTAAAATTCCAATTGTCTTTTTTTAAACTTTTGCTTTTGTTGCTGTGTTTTTTGTTCATAAAAATGTATTTTTAAACCATTATATTGAATACTTAAGTGCTTGCTGTACTGTTGTGTTCTGTGATTTTCCTCCTTTTATTCAGTAAATGAAATTTACTTACTTATAGCTACATTCTTGTCCTGTTTCGTACGTCAGAAGCTCCACAATTACTGTTTTTTTTTACAGGGTACAGGAAGCAATATTGTTTATTTCAAAACTGTGTTGATGCTGAGTTGGCCAATTCAGGGAAAAGAACTTTAACAAAAAAGAAAAAACAAAATTTCCAAAATTTAAACTTGCTCAACCATCTGCAATTTGCATAACAGCTACATACAAACTGTGTTTCAACAAAAGCAATAATTCACAAACTTTCTACCACGCATACTTCTTGCTGTTCATACATTTTATTATTGTTTTTCACATCCAAATTTGACTTTTAGCAGATCTTTCACGTATATTTGTCAGTTTGTCAGTCTGTTTTATGAGAGTACAGCTGGTTTATCCAACAATAAGCTGCTCTTCCAGCTTCCCCTCACAGGTTTCCTCTGTCCTGGAGAGGGCTGAAGCAGAGGAAAGCGTTGGTGGGGGAAATCTAAAGTTTTACCCCTGGACAGGCAGGCACGTACCGTGTCTCCCCAAGGGTCCTCATATATATTTTCTCAGCGTGGCACAAAAACACACGAAGCTTTCCTGCCATTACTTTACTCAGAGCAATGGGGGTTTACAAAAACTAATAGGCCACTAAAAATACCTGGAGCCCGGGGCCTGGGCCAGGGCCTTTCCTGCGCTGCTTCCAGTGTGCGCGTGGGCCATTGAGGAAAGAGGAAACGAGCAGTGTTGGTTGTATGGGGGCTTCCTGTGCAACGTTATAAAGAGCCCCCTCCCTTCAGGTTCTCCTCAGAGTGCTGGGCAGAAACAGAGGAGGTGGATGAGACTCTGCTTCACGTCGCTGAAGACTGAGCCAAAGGGTTTTGAAGTCAGCACGGTGAACACTGCATCTCGTCCCTGCTGGTCGGGGTGAGTTGGGTTAAATAACTAAATATTGTGTTCAATGCCCAATGATGTTTGAATTTTAGACTTTTTTTTGCTACATTTAATGACTTGAGAATGATTTTCTTAAGCATGGCTGAATTTTATAACTCCTCAAGTCTAATTCGAGAACTCCTCTCTGAGAAATTTCTTATGTTCTCCAACACAGGTACGAGTAGGGAGCTGGTCTCACCTAACAGAAGTGTCTGGGACACTCCTTTTTATTTATTCCTTCAGTTACACACCAAGGTAAGCCGTTGTTCTGCATCACCGTGAAGCTTCAAATCATACATTGCTTCCATATTTTTCATTCATAAAACACTTAATCTGCAGATTCAGATGATGGAAGTGGTTGAAGGAAACTGTGCAGGTCAAGTGATGAGGGCTTCTACCCCGCCTGAAGGATACGTGAAAGAGTTCACCCGCCACTCCAATGATGTGCTGCTCAACCTGAATGAACTGCGGCACCGCAACATCCTGACTGACACCACTCTGGTCGTGGGGAACGTGCACCTGCGGGCGCACTGTGCTGTGCTTGTGGCCTGCAGGTGAGGAAACTTAAAATTTTCTCATAATGTTTTCACTTCCAGTGTTTCCCTCTGGAGAATCCCTCTCTTATTGCTCTTATTCTTCTCTTCTCTCAGTGGATTCTTCTACTCGCTCTACTCCCGCCGCGTGCTTCTTCAGGGGCGTGGTGGGAGCGTTTCTCTCCCTGACACCTTGGACCCCTCCAGTGTCTCCCTGCTGCTTGACTTCATGTACACCTCCCGCCTCCCTCTGACTCCAAACACTGTCTCTGGTGTGCTCTCCGTGGCAACCTACCTTCAGATGGACCACGTGGCAGATACCTGCAGGGACTTCATGCAGCTGCACTGGTGAGGCGCTGCAGAAAACACATCAACTCAACACAACACATTCAAATTTATCCTGCAGTCTTGAGGGGTTGAACGTTTCTTTGTTTTTCAGTCTGGAGAATTCCCCTGTGAGACACCCACCATTGGAGCTGGACTCCAGGGTGTCTGTAGCTTCTGTGGCCCCCAAAGGAGGTGACCTCCCTAACAGAGGACCCCAGAGATTCCCCTCAGCAGCAGTGGCAACAAGGTATGGGGTTTTTTCTCTCCCTCATTATTATATGAGCTCAGGCTGGGTATTATCGCAAATAAGATTAAATCGCAATAAAATGTGTCAGAAAACCAATTAACTTATGTACAGTAGAAGTTTAATGCTCAGTTTAACTCAACTCTGCTCAACTAAAGAGACATACTGTTTAAAACCACATTTGCAAGAGCAACAATATAAGTGAAATATGGGGAAAAGAGCAAGGAGTCGCAATAAAGACAAATAAGATTAAAGAGCAAAGACAGTCAAAAGAGAGTGAAAAAAGTGACAAAAAACAGTGGCAATTGATAAAAATGGCCAACATCAACAAAATATGTCAAAAATGTTGGGATAAGACTCTAAAGGTAGTTACAAGGTTGCCTGAAAATTGATCTAAAAGTGAAACATGTCTAAATTGGACAAAAAGTAACAAAAATTGGCAAGAAAATTGGGAGTTGAAAACTTTTGAACCACTCAGAAGGGAGCAAAAATGGACAAAAAGAGACAAAAACAGCAAAAAGTGGTAAAAATTGCCCAGGAGCCACACATATAGGCAAGAAAATTGGGGGAAAACATAAAATAGTGTAAAAAAAGAAGCAAAAAATGGTCCCAAAGTGGCAAAAAAAAAGAGTGAAAAGTGACATAAATGGGCAAAACAGTCATGAAATGCATAGACATGTCATGTGTTGTTGTTGTGCTGTAACTAATGTCAGTGTTTGTTTCCTACAATGTGTTTGTTTAAAAACACTCAAGATAGAGGTTATCACAAAAAAAAAATCGCAATTGCAATATAGGGAAAAGTAATGGCGATTGGATTATTTTTGCACATCGCTCAGCCCTAATATGAGCTGCTTCTGCTCTGCTTCATGTGTTTGTTTAGCACATTACAGCACTTCCTCTGTTTCTTCCACAGCTTCCCTGCGGATGTCGGAGCCTCTCTGAAACCAGGGGCTTTCCCAACCTGCCAGCCCGGGTCAAACGTGCTGAAAGGAGAACCTGAGTCACCCGTCATGGGCACCCCAACTCCATCTCCAGACAGCCCGGCCCGCTCCAGCTGCCAGCCCAGTTCCCCTGCAGAATCGAACACGTGCAACAAAAACCTTGTGGTGAGTCAAGAATCGATGGAGCGAATAAAAGACATCAGTTGCTTTTTGTCTCACAAACCACTTGGTGTTTTTCAGTTGGAATGAATTAACTTGGTTTGTTTGCTGTTTCAGACTGACACCAGAGCCACACCAGACCCAAAAGCCTGCAACTGGAAGAAATACAAGTACATCATACTTAATCCGCTCTGTGCATCCACCACCGTGAAGGAAGAGGAGGTGGAGGAAGCTCAGAGTCTCACACCCAAAGCTGCAACGACAGAGGCGTGGTCTGGAGAAGTGCCTGGTCAGATTGATAGGTAGGTGACGTAACAAAGCTTTAAGGAGATCATTTTCTGAGTGTTTGTTTGTGTTTATAAAAGTGAATCTTGTTTCATCAGACAGGGGCAGGCCTCCTGCTACGAGGGTTCTGGCCGAGCCCCTCCCCTCGGGCCACTCCCCTCTGTGCCCCCACCTCAGAACGAAGGAGCAGGTATGAGACCAACCTCTTATCTTTCTAAAATATTCAAATTTTGAAAATATTGTTCTTCTAAAACTGTTTTTCATACTTCCTCAGTTTCCCCCTGCACCATTTTCCCAAATCTGCACCCAGCAGATCCTGAAGCTGCCCGCCACGGCCAACACACAATCAAGAGAGAGAACTTCTACGTTCCCTTTTGTTATTCCGGAAACATCCAGGTGACCAAGTCAACCTGCTCAGGTAAAGCTCCAGAAAACCAGACTCGACCATTTTCTTTGATTGAAAATCAATACTTGAACATGACTTTTCCCTATGCAGGAGAGAAACCATACCGCTGTAACGTGTGCGGTGCCCAGTTTAACCGTCCTGCCAACCTGAAAACTCACTCTCGTATTCACTCAGGAGAGAAACCCTACCGCTGTGACACCTGTGGGGCTCGATTTGTGCAGGTGAGAGTTGACTGAAAGATTTTATAAATGTTCCCAAGAACTAACCATAAGTGGAGACAAATGTCAGATTGTATTTGCTTGATATTTGATGTTTTGAGACGCCATACCAAATTCGGCCACGTTGAAAGAAAAAATTCAAAAACCTCCTTGATTAATTTACAAAACGTGACTAAATATATTTTTGGTGTTAGGTTGCCCATCTGAGAGCCCATGTCCTCATTCACACTGGAGAGAAACCATACCCCTGCCACACCTGTGGTACCCGCTTTCGCCACCTGCAGACCCTGAAGAGCCACCTGCGCATTCACACCGGAGAGAAACCTTACACGGTGAGCAACTGACCAATCAAAACAAAACATGCAGCAGGTGTCTCGCCGTAAATCAGCGTTTAATGAGTTGACCTTTTTTGTTTTCAGTGTGAGAAGTGCGACCTCCACTTCCGCCACAAGAGTCAGCTTCGGCTGCACCTCAGGCAGAAACACGGGGCTGTTACCAACACCAAGATCCGCTACAAGATCCTGACTGAGCCCTATCAGGCTCTGCTTCAGGCCTGCTGAGGAGGGATGACCTTTGACCTTTGAATCCGCAAAAATGAAAAGAAAAATGTGAAATTCAGTGACTGATTGAATGAAAACCTTTGGCGATTTAAAACTATTTACATCTGGTGTGTGGGCTGTGAGTGGAAGTTACACACTTTCAAATTTGTTTTAGCATCAATGTCACATTCAGAGGGTGTTTGGAGTTTAAAAGTTAAGATGAAAGTTAAAGTTCTGGGTGACTTTTCTGAGAAGTTGAAAGTGTTAGTGAAGGTTTGTGAAGAGAGAATGAAAGGAAGAAGATATGAAGAAGACGAGAGATTTGAGGATGTAGGTAAACTGGATTTTGAGGAAGTATGAGGATGTAGAATGACAAAGCAAGTTTTTAGAAGAAGTGGTGATAGAAGTTTGAAGGTTTTTGGAGTTAAGTTTCTGCAGTTATCTTCATAAATGTATTTAACTCATATTTAACTTTACTTTTAGGCCTGGGGCCTGTGTGGTAATAACAGAAAACATTAAGTTATTCTTCTTACACAGTCCAGGCAGGCAAAGGACTTAGCTGTCTTTTAGAGAAGTCTAAATATTAAAAGATATTTTTTCCTGAAATGAGAAGTTGAAGATGATTGTAAGTGATTGGATTAAAGTTAAAGACTTTGTATTTGTATGTGAAGGTTAATTTGCTGGACAAAGATGGTTTTATACAACTTAATAAAAACTTTTTGTATCAGCTCTTGTGTTCGGTGTGTCATTTCATGTTGTGCTGTCTCAAATGTGCCAAAAGTAAAAAATCTTTTCATCACTACACAGATGCAGACAAAGTGCTGAGCAGAGCCAAGATTTTCTTTCAGCTTATAACTCTGCCTCTCTCCTCCCTGGACTTCCTTCCTCTCATTTCTGCACTCCTTCCCCTCATGAATCACGTCTTCTTCATTTTCCACACTCTGTTTTTGTTTGCTTTTTGCTTCTTCTGTGGAAACAATGAAGCCGTGGGCACCTGCTTCCTCCAGGTTTCATTAACGCTGGGCACTCCTCATATGACTGGGTGACCACACGTGTGTGAGCACACCGGTGTTTCCTGGAGGCGAGGAGTTCGACTCCTGCAGACTCCTGCTGAACTCTCCCACCCTCTGTCAACTCCCGGTTTCCTGCTCCCTGATGAGTCGCGGCGAGCTGGTCTTATTGTCCAAGCTCGGCAGACAAATGTTGGAAGTTTGACGGGGCTTTCCAGCATTAAAGCTCCATGCAGAAACAAATGAAGCAAATGACAAGTAGTTATTTCTTGCACTTCATCTTTAACTGGGGGTTCCCTGCAAGTTAGCCTCAAATCCGTCAGACGCGTAAGAAAAAGGGACACCAGGGGTCCGAACTACTCAGAAATATCTACTTAAAGTGAAAATGGGCGTTGTTGCAGGGTGGAGAAGTGAAACTTACCAATAGGGCACAACATTTCTGGACTTTCTTCTTTAAAAAAAATCATGAAATAGGGTTTGAAGTTTTTACCTCTGACAACACTTTCAACCTATGAAATGAGGAACAAGTTCAACCAATAAATCTGTTGTTGAAAAAAATACTGTTTAATGAATAGGATAAGGTCACATATTGATAAGATGTATAGGACGCTAAAGTCACACAAATATGTCGGAACTGTGGTGGAATGGCTTTTCATGTGTGATAAAGAAAGTAACAACTCAGGGCCTTAAATGTGACATTAGCTAGTAACTGAATCCTTTTGTTGAACAACCTGTACATTTTAAACGAATAGCATGTATAGGCAAACTTAAATCCAGTACAAAAAAACCCTGTGTAGTATAGAAAGTATTATTATAGTTTTTGTCTTGCATTCTATTCAGTGAAATATAATTTATTAGCACACATAGCTGAAGTGCACCAAAGCATGAAGGAATGAAAGTCTAAACTTACCTTCTTGTTGGTATTTTAAGACCTTGTGGTGAATGCCCTCTAGTGTCAAGCATGTGGAAACTCATGTGACTGTTTTCTGGTGAGGAGCAGAGACTGAAACATTAGTGGTGGCAAAGCAACAACGTGAGAAATTACATGCTGTAATGACGTATAAACGTATATAATACTTACCTATGTAGCTAATATGCTAATTTAGTTATTGAGCTTGGTTGGTCGCAAAAATGAGCCATAGTAGTAAGTTTAATTTGTAAAAGTTCTTCATATTCATTAATTCTTCTATTTTGTAAGGAGATTTTTCACTACCCTTCAAAAAATGAGTACGTGCAATACATCTGCTGGTGCTGGCTCAATTGTCAACTTGTTGCGAACCCTGTGGTGCATAGTGGTCACTACAGTGGACACCTATTTAAAAGCTATTTACTCCTAAATTCAGTGGTTCATGTGGTGGAAATCCATATTAGCCTGGGTCAGGATATTTTTATTCTTCTTAGGGCCAGAAATTTTTTTTTAGAATTTTTCTTCGCAAACGCATTAAAAAAAAAAATTATAGACAGACATTTGAGGGTGAAAAAGCTTATAAACTATAAATTATTCAGTGTTAAAAGGGATGAAAGAGAATTAAAATGTTTCGCAAAGCATTAAAAAAAAGTTTATTCATGAAATTACAAAAAAAAATAAAAAAAAAATTAGTCAAACAAAAAAAATCTATATTTCCATCAATTTCCACACTGTTTTATGTCGAATGCTTAGTCACAAATATTTTAAGAAAAAGAAAAAGGAAAACCTTTTTTTTATGCCTTAAGACAAATAAAAACACTTAAGGGAAAATAAAACTGTTATTATAGTTTTAAGACAAAGATACGATAAGAAAACATAGGTAGAAGTTAAAATGTGAATACTTTCAGAAATTGTGCTCAAAAACCGCCAAAAGTCGAACGTTACACGCACGAGTTATGATCCTGTGAAATATGCTGAGTGCGCGCGACTGTAAGGAAACTGCGCCTGCGCGAACAGCGCCGCTCTCAGTTCGCTGTGACTGTTGAACTCATCTGTTACCTTCATGTGATTCAGAGAGAAATCTGCTTTCATTCTGGTTTATTTCCTCGTTCAGCCGACAGACAGAGGAGCATGTGGTGCTGCACACAGAGCTGACACACTGAGGGTAAGAGCTGACAAGTTACGCTTTTTGTTTTAAAGCCGGTGTACGTGTTTCCATCGTGTTTATGACATTTGTATTGAAGATTACTGGCAGTAAAACAGTTAATTCAGTTGTAAACATGGTCATAAAAATACTCAGACCAAGGTAGAGAGCACATCTTGAAAGAAAAAGTTGCAGTTGAGAATTTTAAAAAGTGTTGAAATATCAGCAGCGTTGTTGTGTCGTTGATTCACCTCCTCAGTCTTTGAATGTTATGTTTTTATTTTTCATATTACAGCTGTGACGACCAATGCGCAAGCGCAGTGTGCTGCCTACGTAATGTACGTGGAGTTGTAGAGTGGGGAGAAACACGTGCAGGGTTTGTGCTGCACATTCTCGCCCTTCCACCTGAAGTTGGTTGCGTAATGACTGAAACGCGCTGTGTTACCGTGAGGATACAGCTGTTGTAAAACAATAATCAGCATTACAGGTGAAAGTGTTCACACATACACACCTCAGACAGGACAATTAAGGACAATGTCATAACATCATACTTAAAATTTTGAATTTATTGACACAACCCTTCACTCCTATCTTTGCTATTGTGCACCATGAGCAAATAAATCAGAAAAAAGAAATGTATTTGTTGATACAGGCGTTAAACAAAAACAAAACAAAAAAAGATGTAGAAAATAAACATAACTGTGACTTAGACTCAAACATTAAGTGTGGTCAAAGCAGAAGGCATGAGTTTAGATTCAGTCTTGATATTTTTCACCACCAAAGGCTGACCTACCCAGTTATCACAAACTTCTCATGATTCAACTTCTTATTCTTTCCAAGAAATTATTTGGTCTCTGTGACCTTGTATTTTCCAATCCTGGATTATTTTTGGACTACTGTGTCTTTTAAAAAAAATGTAATTTCAGTTTGATTCATCCAGCTGGTCGCCTATTGTCTGTTCAAGGTTTCCATTTCCTGTGAATGAAACTAATATAACAAGCTGAGGTTGCAGGATTAATAATAAAATAAAATGAAAAATACCACTTTTCACTAACCACGTAGAACACATCTTTGGCAACATGTAACCTTTAAGTGCACACTTCAAAAAGCAAAAGTTTAAATGCGACCTTTGAAGTGACCTCACATGTACACACTTTTAAGTGTTTTTTTGGTGGATCGCTGATATGTACCTATATAGCAGGTGTCTTCAGTTTCTTGCTTTACGATGCACTCTTTGAAGTGCCGTTTTAATTAATCTAAATTAGGTGCACACTCACAAACAACCTTGTGAGTGTGACCTTTTATAGGACTGATGAGTGCACACTCTCTAGTGCACATCATTGAATGCACACTTTTAAGTATTTGGAAGCTAAGTCGCACTTTTAAAGGCACCTCATTTTAGCCAGACTGGTAGCGTTTAGGTGGATGCCTTATGTAATTTCCTCTCTGAAATGTAGAGTTTTTAGTGTACTTATACTTTGATGCTTAAAAGAATACTCATTTGTACGCTTGTATTTGTACACTGTTGAATATACTTAAAATAAATCATGTTCTTGAAAGGTGCTGCTCAAAGTGTGCTCTCAAACTTATGAATTTTTTAATAAACATTGTTGCAGGTACAAAAATCTAGTGAGGGTTTTATTTCCAGCTTCATGACTTCAATTTGAAGAATTTCCCCTTAGCTAGTCCACAGTCATTCTTTAACTTTGTCGGAGTTCACCTCTCACCTATATCTTGCCAAAATACGAGCCAACCTGTGAAGCAGCCCAGTCACACTTACAGCACACATCCAGGTGATCTATTGGTTTACAGGAAGTTAATCATTATCACTGCTGACAATCAGAGAGCATCCAGGGGCTGACCTGCACTGCTGCTATAGGACAGAGGTATCACTCGCTCCTTACTAAAGCCTAATTTCCTTTCTTTCTCGCCTGTATTTATTTCATCTTGGCAGCTCCATCTCTGTGAGACATGACCAAGGCTAAACCCAAAGCTGAGGGCCAGAGCGATGAAGCTGAGGGTCCAGATGGAGGCTGGGGCTGGGTGCTGGTCGGCGCTCTTTTCGTCAGCACGAGTCTGGTGTTCGGCCTGATGCGAAGCCTGGGGATCTTCTTCGTGGAGTTTGTGCAGTATTTTGAGGAAAGTGCTCAGGCCATCTCCTGGATCTCCTCCACAGGACTGGCAGCTCAGCAGTTCTTCAGTGAGTCCAAGTATGAATGTGTTATTACACAATTATAACAAAAAACAAGCACTGCAATTGATTACTATAACAGCTGCAGTAATGCTTTTAATGATAGAGATGAAACTCATAAGTAAAGATGCAACTAAAGGAGAGCAGAAAGATTATTTTTGAACTGTTATCTTCAAAGCTGCAACTCATTAACCCTTTAACAAGCAGCAGCAGGTCACTTATGAAAAACCCATGTTGCAATGTCTTAGAGGTATCTAAACCAAGAAAGGATTCATGTGCATCATTTTCAAACACTACCGGATATTCTGATAGAATTTTGCATCTTTTGTTTTTGCATTTTATTAACTGTCTTGATAATACAGAGAAGTTTTGAGCTGGCTGACAAAACTTGGGGCCTAAAATTCAGAAGTCTCACTGTCCAGTCGGGGATGGGTTCTGATAAGATATTATCAATACCTGTTCCACTCATCAACCCTATTCTTTGTCGATTCCTCCTGTGAATTTCCCATGTAAAGAAGTAGCTTTACAGGTTTTCATTGAGTTTCAAATAATAAATATAAAAGTCACTGGCTCGTATGTCAACACTGAGTGCAGCACACAGCAAAAACTGAAATCAATCAAGTGTTTGTGTCTTAATTTTAGTCAGAATTGTCTTATTATACTTCACATGAGCCACATTCAACCGACAAGTCAAGAAAATGTCTTATCTCAACACGTTCAAGATAAAAATGATGTCTGAATTGCTTGTAAAAAGGTAAAAAAAATATCTGCCGAGGGGGTAAGAAAAAAGGTTCTTGGAACAAGTCATCAATCCAAATCCTAGAAACTTGACTACAAATTTCTTATTATCGCAATGGCAGACTTCTTGCTCTCATTACAAGAAATTCAGACATCATTTTTGTCTTTCAATATCCTGAAATAAGACATTTTTTCTGGTTTGAAAAGGTAAATGTGGCTCATTTAAAAAGAAATTTTCTACTAAGTTGAGACAAACACACTTGCTTAGATTTCAGTTTTTTGCAGTGTTGCAGAGCTGTAGTTGTCTGAAGTTTGACAAACACAACACTCTCTGTGATTAACATTTTGCACACTGACAATTATTTGAAAATGTTGCCGTCCTTGCAGGATATCACAGTATTGCGTCGTTGGCACCTTTCACTGGAATGAAGCCAGGCTTTCTCTCTCTCTGTCATTGTTTTTGTTATTCTGCTGCTGTCAGTTTTGGGATGAAGATCTCAATTTTCTTAAAACCATTTCAGATGTGCATTCATGGAGATGCATGTTTTTGCTCTGCAGGTCCACTTGGTGCAGCCCTGTGTAATGCGTACGATGCTCGGGTGGTGGTGATGACTGGCGGATGTCTCGCCGGCCTCGGCCTCATTCTCGCCTCTCAGGCCACCTGCCTCGTTCACCTTTATCTCACTATGGGTGTTATCTCAGGTACATGCAGTTAAAGTGTGCCTGTGTTCTCACTGAACTTTTAACCGGCTTAACTTCAGGTGACCTCACTTCTCTCCTCCAGGTCTGGGCTGGGGTCTTGTCTTCACCCCCATGGTGGCGACAGTCATGGCTAACTTCACCCGCAGGCGCGCCTTGGCGCTAGGATTGGGGTTCTCAAGCATCGGCCTTTCCTCTTTTGCTTTCAACCCTTTGTTCCAGCTCCTGGTGGAGAAGTACGCGTGGCGGGGGGCCCTGCTGATTATTGGGGGTCTCAGTCTCAACATTATACCCTGTGGAGCCCTCATCAGGCCAAAGCCACGTCCGAAATCCCCAGAGAAGGTGAAACAAAACTACTCTGTGAACCTGACGTTTGAGATGCGTTAGGCTGGGTTTTGAAGCCCCGTACATTGTCTGAAGTCTGGCTAAAGCCCTATGAGGAAAACAGATGTTATTTTATTATAAGGTTAAGATGAGGCTCAGTATTTCTCCCTTTTCTCTTCCTTTAGACCATTTCAGAATCTGAGCCTCGTGTTTCCATCCTGCACCGAGTCTCCACCCACCTGGAGCTGTCGCTGCTCTTCGAGAGGCCTTACATCACTTACACTTTAGCCGTCACGCTTCTTAACGTGGGATACTTTGTGCCGTATTTTCACCTTGTCGCCCACAGCCGACAAGCTGGCTTCTCCGAGTACCAGGCAGCTTTTGTCATGTCAGCAGCTGGTGCCACAGACATTCTGGGCCGCATTGTGTCCGGTTGGTTCTCAGACTTGGGTCACTTCCGGCTCATTCATTTGCTGAGCACGTGGACGACCCTGGCGGGGGCGTTCATCATGCTGCTGCCCGTGAGCTCCTTGTCAGGATCCTACACGGCTCTGATGATGATCAGCCTCCTTTACGGCTTCTGCTCCGGGGCGCTGACCTCGCTGGTGTTCGCTGTGGTGCCCATGATAGTTGGCGTGCAGCGTGTGATGGGGGCCCTCGGTTTGCTGCAGCTCATCGAAAGTGGGGCGGGGCTTCTGGGGGCTCCTCTGTCAGGTAAGAGCACAAACACAAGAACGGTATGTTGGTCATGCCAACATGTTGCAAGTAACTGCAAAAGAACTGTGTATATCCATCCCTAAACATTAACAAAGTGAGGCTAAAGAAGTCAAACATTAGTTTGACCCGTCAGGATCAGTCAGCTCAGTCTCAACTCTTTTTCCTTTTTTTTTTCAAGATCTAAAACTCCTCAAAGAGCTCAATCCTACATTGTTTTCTAGCTGTCTTAAAGAGGGATTATTTCCCTTTTTAAAGTCTTTATCCTGTTTCTCCAGTACCTGTGTAGTAACTTGACATGATTTTTTCCCGCATACTGGAGTTGTAGAGATCACTTTAAAAATGTTGCTGCTGTCTCTTTGAGGTGCCACAAACCCCCTCCCCTCTGATTGATCTCTCTGTGAAAGCCTGTCAAGGGCAGGAGTAAGGGCAGACCTTGGTGTTTGAGGCCCACTTTCCAACATGTCATGAACCAGTGAGGAGATCCTGATGTGATGACATCATCATTTTAGCGAGTCACGCGAAGACCTCGTGAAAATCTCACTAAAATCTCATGGAGATCCCATGGGTTATTTTAAAGGGTTGTGAGACAAATTCAGGGATTTCCATAAATCTTTGTGGAAAATTTACAAACAAAACATAAAAAAATGTGAAAGTAAAATAAAACACCAGACAGAGCCATAGTTACCCTCTGCTTCCTTCCTCATCACAACATCATACTCAGAACAAAAACCCTGTATTTTGTCTCTCACATGCAGCGCACAGCATCAGAACAGCTGTCTGGGTCAGGGGTTATTAGAGGAGACTATAAATCAAATTCCTTTTTATAAAAACAACAACAATTTGTGACAAGAGGCTGTGCTGGCTGCTCTGTACTTTACATGAAACACCACTTTTACACAGGAAACGTTTTGAAAGATTTTTTTTACTCTTAATTAGCAATTACGGTGGCATATATGTCTATTTATAGCTTGAAATAAGACATTTTCTGTTCTTAATTAGATCTAATCAGACAATTGTGTTTTGAAAAAGACACATGCTCATATTTCGGTTTTTACCGTATGAAGTATGTCGGAAAGGTTCACTTGAAATCTAAAAGATTTTTGTCCATCCACTTTAATACTGTGGGAATAAATGGCACAAAAACATCATCATGTACACTATCAGGAGGAACACAGTGAATTATTTCAGGGTTGGTTTTTATTTTTAGAAGTCAAAATTGTTTAAAGTGCATCTGTTGATAATCAGCATTTTAACACAATAAGACGTAATGACTTGCAGAGGTTTCAGTTTTTTGCAGTGTGAATTCAAAGAATCTAAAGAGTTTGAATTTTCAAGTAAAAGTACAATTTCAAAACAATAAATTCATTTTCGAAACATAAAATTCAGTTTCAGATAACTGTTTTCAAATTTGATGTCATAACTCAAAGTCAGTTTCAAATGATAATTCACTCATATTTTCACAAATTGTTGACTCAGGAGGAGGAGCACAGGTGACACTAATTACAGTCAGTAATTATCGGTGCTGCTGTTGCATTAATTATTGTAATGAATGTAATTAGCATCACCTGCTGCAGTTCAAACCCCTCAGATCCTGAGTCAGGAGTTAGCACGTCCTTGAGGATGAAACACGGTTGCAGCTGTTTGCAGCAATCATGAAACTATTGTTGCTCTATTGTTTCCACACATCTAAAGCTGTTCATTTATTTTATATTACCCAGGTTATTTTACAGAGACAGCAAGATCTAATAACAGCCTGTTAATGAAATGTTCCTCACGGTAATACAAACTTTTACCATTGTCTGCTATTTTTCTCACCTGCAGTTTTATTTCTTCAACCTGCAGATGGTTTGTTTACTGAATTTTTCCCAGAGTGTTAATGAGACTTGAAGGCGTTCACATGAATTAGAAAAACAGATTTTCAGGCTTTTCTTTGATAACAGGTGTTAAAGATGGTTGTGTTTATTGCAGTTGGCACCTGAAATGCTCCTCTTGTTTGATTTCCTGGGTGAATAAAACAAGAGGAAGCCAGGAAGTCTTTTCTGTATTCTTTCTCACATTAATATTCTTGTTTTTTCTCATCTACAGGATTCCTCAAGGACGTCACAGGCAACTACATCGCTTCCTTCATGGTGGCGGGAAGTTTCCTCATCCTTGGTACTCTCACCATGGCCACCCTGCCTCACTACTTCTCCTGCAAAGACCCTCCTCCTCCCGATAAACGTTCTCCTGCTGACACAGAGAAGACTTTACACCCAGAGATGGAGCAGATGAACAGTTTACCGAGCGACTCCAGTCGCTGATCTGACAGTCGAACGAAGGACTGAGACTCGAGGATCTGGTTGACTGGAGGTTGGAGAATAAAGAGCCTTTTAACATGTTGATACCTCACTGACCTTAAGTGCAGAGAGAAGCTCGACTGGTTTAACGAAGCTTAACTCGGTTACACTTAAAAACCTCAGTTTCAACTTTTTTAACAACTAAGTCAGTGTGTGACTGATTTACATGCACAACAGGAGGGCATGCAGGATAGTAACTTGAAGATTTATTTTTGTTCTTGGTATCAAATCCTGACAAAAACAAGGAAAGTCCACACTGTTCGATATTAATTTGGCATTGTTTAAAATACTTTTAGGTGAATGTGCATTGTCGTATAAATGCATAAGCAGCTCTCTCTCTGACACGAAGAGAGAAAGATGATGAGCACAAATCTTTTAACTTATTTCAGGGAGTATTATTCTGACTGTATATGAAGACGAAAGCAGTATCTCCGTCCACTCAAGTTGTACAGAAATAATGCAAAAAAATCACATCTTGAGCAAGAATTTTTGCAAAATGGATCAACTTGTTGAAGTGCCAAAAACCCAGGAGTCGCCTTCATTAACAGAGCTGTGAACTATGGCCGTGTTCATGTGACACAACTAATAAAAAAAAAGCATCAGAGAAAAATGAACATAGATCATTGTAATTAAAACTAATTGAGACAACAAGATTGATTTCAGAAAAATATTTGAGCTGTATTGTTAATTAAAGTCTGAGCCAAGTCCCTTCTGTTTACATGAACAAAACTGAAGTCAGTCAGGAGGGGGAGCTCTAAATTTTTAGGTTTCACTTTGGAGAAGCTGTAATGTCATCCACTTTTTTACAGTATAGTGCATTATGGAACAAAAGCAATTGAATAACAATGTTTTGTTGTTGTTTTTTCTAATTATCATCAACTTTATGGATGAAGATTTCTAAGTAAATAATCATTTTTTCCTTAGGACGCCAACTTTCCACAGTGCACAATGTTTCTGTACAAGTCAAAAAGTCTGTTTTTTTCCAAAGTGCCTCCTCTGACCATGACATTTATAAGCTCCGTGTACTTTTACTAAATGTAAAAACCAGACCATGAGTAAATCTGAGACGTTTGGCTCAGCAAACAGCTGAATTAACACCCGGGTCATTGTGACCTGCTGATACCTGCCAGGCAGAGATCGGGGTCATTACGACACAGAGGGCATGTGACTTTGAGTCATGTTGTTGCTGTGGCAACCTCTGAACAGTGGAACCAACTATTTTCTCTCATTTTGTGCCTCGAGCCTGAAACACTGTTGGTCTTGATAAAACTTGGACACACAAACTTTGCTTCTGTTTGTCAAATTTGATATTTTGTACTCAATCCTGATTAAAAAAATATATTTTGTTTAAAAAAGTTTTGTATTTGATTCATTCTCCACTTTTAATCATTTTTAAATTCATACTAACAGAGTCCTCCATGAAAAGATGGCGCTCTCTGCTGGTGGCAAGTGATAGCAAATAAAAAGTTTAACACACTCACATTTGTGATGCTTTTGCTGTTTATTTGATCTTGATACAAATTTCAAGTACCTCAACGTTTAACAAAACAGCTTCTTTCAGAGTCCCAAATGATAAAAATGTGTGTACATCACAGTTCAATGACATCAGACGAGTCTCTTAGCAACAAACACAATACTTTGAAGCAACATTTTCACTTCTTCTTCACTTAAACCAACAGGAATGGTAAAGAAACATTGGAAAAACAGCCCTTTTCACAATAAAACATTGACAGGATTTAATTAGGAAATGTTGGCAGAGTGATGGTGTCACCCTCTGCTGCTCGTAAAGACACCTCATGCTGCTCCCATAAAGCTTTTCTCCCCACTCAGACGCGATTGTTCTGCTCCGGCTCGATCAGCACAAAGAATTCACTGTTTGGAGGATTTGTCTCCTCTGAAGTCAACACCAGCTGAGCGATGACTGAACATGTGGCAGGCAGCCAGGGATAACGGTGTGTGTGTGTGTGTATGTGTGTGTGTGTGCAACAACTAAAATCAAAGCAAGTTGTGCTAAAATAAAGACAATTACAGACAAAAATGATGCATGAGATAAAAGGTAAAAAATCCAATGAAGTGAGAAAAATGTGAATGTTCCGTTTATTGAACAAAGAAACTTAACAACATTTTTCTTACTCCATTAAATGATTTTTTTAATCTTTACAGGCAATCCAGCACAGAAGACCTATTTTTAGGAAAATTAAAAACTGGATTTGTTGGTTTTTTTTGCCAATACTAAGTTGAAATCATCTCACAAATTTTGACTAACTATCTAAAATTTAGCCTTAATTACTTTAAAATTCTGACTTTCTCTTGGGATTTTGACTTTATCTTATAATTTCCAACTAGTACCTCATAATTTTGACGTATTTCTCAAAGTTTTCACTTAATTGTCTTGGAATTTATTTTTTCTTATCCCAGTAGCTGACAATCTTACTCTAAGTAAGCAATAAGTCACATTTTTGAGATAAAAAGTCCAATTAAAGAGATGAAAAGTAAAACCCTCAGCCTCCTATGTCGAAATTTGGACACTTTTTTTCTCATAGTTTTGACCTTTAAACTGAAAAACATGACTAAATCATCTTAAAAGTTTGACTTACCCCAGTAAATCTCAAAAAAGCCAAGTTTTCTATCTTTTTTTCTGGCAGAAATGGTCTTCCAAAATTCAAACATTGTTTCTGTCTGCAAATATCTTGATAAAGGGTATTTTCTGGCACAAAACAAGTCAAATGACACAAATTTCTCTCTAAATAAAACATAAAAACTTGCTTAGATTTCAGTTTCTGCTGCAGAAGTTACAGCTGGTTAAAATTTGGGGTCTGCACTGCGGCGTTTGAGCTTCTCCGGGTTGTTCGAAGCCATGTGTGAAAAATCTCTGAAGATGTCGTGGTACGTTTCATCACCTGGAATTAAAAGAGAAAACACAAAGAAAAACATGAGCCATACATCTTTTAAAGCTGAAGAAACACTTCAAAATCATCGCCATCTCTCTTGGATGTTATTTGTCGGAGTTTAACGAGACATCTGGGTTTGAACCACAACATCCACAGAGAGGACGGTTTTAACGACTGCAAATCCACCAACTATTTCCTCGAGCGAGAAGCATGCAACTCTGACAATCTCACACACATTTAAGGCATGCACATGCACTTTACCTCTGAGTTTGCAGTAGGTGGCACACTGCACAAGCAGATGAGACCAGCCGGACATCTCAGCAGGGCGAAAGGCAAAGGAAGACACAGACGATGAGAAAGCACAGCACGTGAAATACTGACCAGCAGCAGACAAAAGCATCACGTTTCCATTCCCTCATGAGTGTAAACCAAGCACAAGAAGCCTTGTTATCATGGAAGAATGGAGCTTAAAAAGGAGCAAATGAAACCCACTAAACTGGAGCTGGAGGGCTTTTTGACCTGACTGACAGCATGAAATACTTAGAAGTACAAATAAACACGGACGTCTTACAACACCTGATATGTAACAGCTCAAACTGAGTCACTATTCACAGAATAGCAGGAGAACTCCTCATGAGAATAGAACCAAACACTGACTTCAACTTAAAAAATGTGGAATACATAGCGTATGTTGTATAAAAATACCCCATATATACAATCTGTCAGTGAAAAACAAGTCTGATAAAGTTTAAAAACTAAAGAAACCCACATGCACAGGAAAGATTTTGAGGGTTTCAAAGTGTCAAAGTGCTACAAAGAATGTCTTTCACATACTGTCCCTTCTTTGTTTCAAAATATCAACTCATTGACCTGTTACTGTCATACCCTGTGTTTGAGTTTGCAAAGATGAAACACTCTCTCAATGAAAGCAGTTTTCCATTTAGTAATCCTAGAAATGATGACGCACATTTCCTCGGCTGACATGTGAGGAAGGATAATCTTTCCGCAGATGCTGCAGATAAATGTCACATGATTTATAAAAAGCCCAACTGTGTCACAAACATCTTCTCTCATTTTCAGATTTTCTTGGGATGATTTTGTTTGATTCCCATTAATCGCCCTGTCCTCCCAGAGCCCAGCCACTGATGTGGTTCTTTATGGCTTGGAGGCTCTTCCTCGTGTGACCCAGTCCGCCCCCCGACCCGCCCACTACACCCCCAGATCCCGTCCCCCCCGTTTGACCTGAGGGGCCGAAAGCGTCCATCTCTCTCATCTCCTTGTTCATCTTGGCGATCCGCAGCCTGAAAACGAGATAACTGTGAGAAACATCTCTGCGATTATCACGACACTGTGAGGTTTTTCAGAATCAGAAACTCACAAAGTGACGATGTCGGCGTTGGCGTTGTCCACCGAAATCGTTATGGGGTCTTTCTGGTTCTTGTCTTTGGCGTTGTAGTCGGCGCCTCGTTTCAGGAACAGACAAACCAACCTGAGACGGCAAAGTAGAGTCACGATCCATTAAAACACATTTTCATTGCAAAAACTTTTCCAGAGAACCAGGAACCATTCCTAGGAACTTTTCTTTGAGAAGGGAGCACAGGAACTAAAAAATAAACTTTAATCACTTTCTTCCTTCCCTTTTAACTTCTATGCTACGATGGAGTATTGGAGCCACTCTCAAAAAAGAAAAAAAGCTAATTCATGGGATCAATCTCGTAAACTTATGAGAATAAAGTCGTAAATTTACAAGAATTAAGTCATTAACTTACAAGAATTCCAACTTTTTCCCGGGTTGCAACTACTCAATTGCATAGTGTAAAAATGTCCAAAAACTCTCTCTAAGTTCTGGATCAAGAGGACACAGCTTAAATAACCAGCTAGCAAAAATAATAGAGCAATAAAGATAAAAATTAAGTCATAAAGTACAAAAAAGATGGAAATGAACAGGGGCAATGATAGGCAGCCTGAGTGTTTGAAGCATGCGCACAAGATTATTCACATAAATTTATGACTTTATTCTTGCAATTGTATTTATGACTCTATTTTCTTAGTTTTACAACTTCATTCTTGTAAGTTTATGAGATTAAACTCGTGAATTTCCTTTGTCTTTTCTAGCAAAGCCCTAATCCTCCATCATTCTACACCAATTTTAACTTCTGATAAAAAAAAAAAAAGAAATGTAAAATCATTAATAAATTTGCCGATGTCTTTTCTCCCAAGACATTTGCAACCAGACCCTGGCTTGCAGTGAAATAACATCCACTGTGTCTAACATAAAGACATCTCAGGTCAATTTGACCAACATTACTCACTCTTGTAAAGCTACAGACACTGAAATGGATAAATCATGTCAGCAGTAAAGATAAAAATCTTCCTGACGCCGAGCTGTGAATAGTCGTAATTTTGTGATTCCTGAGACTCTTTTGTACTTTGTATCAATTTATCACCCTCTTAGTGCTGAGATGTCCAACCACACACTACATGGTGCTGTCGTTAGAGGAGACAGAGTGCATCTATTTGGCTTCGTAAATGGTTCTGGGCACGGCGCCAAAAGGCTTAAGTAGATTTTCTTTGAGTGTGTATATAAAGTACTGTCTTTATATTTCCTGCACTTGCAATCCCGCTTGAGAACTCCACCTTTGTCAGGGTCTAACTCTGTTACAGTGATTCTGTTTGCACATGGTTGTGTATCTTATCACTCTGAAAGCATCTGATCTGCCCTAATGTGTTGATTTATGTCTGTTTGTTTACACATACTTTGGTTACTTCATTGTATTTTGTCACCAAACAGGCATTTCTCATTGTTTATGTCAGGTGAGATTGTCTACCCATCATTATGAAGACCACCTACAAAAGTGAGGATGTTTCTGCAGATCCTGACTTTGTTTCCACAGAAGTGGCCTCCAAAAATCTGCTCATAAGTTCCTCCTAAAGCTTCAAGGATCTCAGAAAATCCCAGAATGATAAAAAAAATATATATATATTTTGAGTGTGTTAGTGAGTGTTCTTGCATGTGTATCACTCTGAGGACCAAAGACTGCACTTATTTTGAACACATTTTTGTAACCTTTGGTCACTTTTTTTCAATTGTGTCACTATACAGACATTTCTGAGATAAATGTGACTGTTATAATGTGTGCTTGGTTCTTCATAATTGTGAGGACCACCAATAGAGTGAGAACCACTTACACCACTTAAAGTAATGTGTGCTTCTTTTGAAATTTACAGACCCCAGAAAAAAACCCAACCAAGTTAAGATAAAAAATATAACACTTTGTGTGTGTTAGAGTGTGTTTCTTATAACAGCTTTCATTGCAAGGACCAAAGTCTGATTTTAAAAATGGAAGTGAGGACCATTTTTCAAAGTTAGGACAAACAGACAGGTCCAAACGTTCATGTTATTTTAACACGAAGTGAACGCCTCCAGTGGTTTTCACAAGCCACTCTTCTATATAGGCCCAAAAAGAAGCACCACGTGTTATATGTAATGTGTCTGAGTGTGTATAAGCTTGTTTATGTCGTGTGTCTTACCCAGTGTGACCCAGGATAGTAGCGTGGTGGAGTGGTCCCCTCCCGTTACTGTCCGCCTGGTTGACGTTGGCTCCATTTTGCAGCAGGAACTCACAGGCAGCCAGAGCGTTCTGGTGGGAAAGAAAATGTTTAACTCAGTGTTTATATGTTTGTACATCAAAAAGATATTCTTTATTCCCACTCTTCCAACATCTTGTCCAAACAGGATAACATCAGAGAGCTAAACATGTAGGGATCCTCCCTCCAACTGAGCAAATTCACAGAAATGATTGCATATTTGAAAAAAATGACAGACAACAGAGCCTATGAAACAGGGAAATTCATTTAATTCATGTTCTGGGGATCATTAATGTGTAAAGTTTGATTCAGTTTGATGCTCTGTAGTTATGCATAGGTACAACTGAATATTTGGAATTTTTCAAAGGTCATTGAAAGATCATTGAATGACTTGACACCTGCACGGCTAACATAAAGAATTAGAGATGAATTTAACGTTCTCCTCACAGCTGAAACGGCCTGGATGAGTGGAGTACTGGATTCTTCAGCCACATTGACCCAGTTGACGTCGGCTCCGTGGGCCAAAGCGTCGGCCATGACGGGGAAATTCTGCAGAGCTGCTGAGCGGTAGAGCAACGCCCCAGGATGAAGACCGCTTAAATCTTCTTCTTCCTCATCTAGATCTAGATCAAAAACCAAATCCATTTATCTGGCCTATTTTAAACAACAGTTTTAGAGTAACCATCAACACATGACAAATGTTTGTGTTGTGAGGCTAAACGTGGTTTTATTTTGTTATTTCTCACCTCTGTGACTGCTTGTGTTGTTCTTTTGGATGTCACTTGGGGTCAACCCTAAGGAAAGAAAAACAAGTTTACTGTTTTGTTCTGCTTATTGATATAACACCTCTGCTGGATCACTAAGTCTGAGGGTTGTGTTTTTCTTTTTGTTTACACAACAACTTAACAAAAAAACGAACTTCCAGTGCCAAAAAAGTTTACTTCACTTATTTCAGGTACTGTGTGTTTACCTGTAACTCTAGGCAGCGTGGCCCGGTTCGGTTTGGGCTTGAGCGGCGGTCGCTGCACAGTCCGGTCCTGCGTGGTCGCTCGGTTCCTCCTGGCACTGGATCGCCTCAGTGGGGGGTTCCTGCCAGTTTCGGGAAGCTTTTGGATGAATTTCTTGTCCACATACTTCGAGCGAATCCACGACTCCTTGTCTCCTCTGAGGGTCAGAAATGAGAGAGAATTCAAAGAGAGACAAATGAAATAATTCATTTATGTTAGGCTAAAGTCCTTAAAAAATGAAACAATGTAAAAAACATTAGAGGGCGACATGCAGCACGGCATTTCTCAGGATGTTGCTCGTTCTCAGTTTGACTCAACAGCTTGCTTTTGCAGCTGTGAGACAAGAATGCTAACACATGTCCCCGAGGCGCAGAGTGACTTTTAATTAAGCCATAAATTTAAATAAAACAAGCTCTGGTTAGACCTTACATGCCTCAAGAGCGCTAATCTTAAACCCCTATCTTTTGCTAACAGCTAAAGGAAAATAACCAAAAAGATAAGACAAAACTGAAATGTCATGCTGAAAACAGCCTCAGTTTCCTGAGGACACATCAGTCACGCTGTCAACCATGTGTGCTGTGTACCTGTTACACTTCCTGCCTGTCGTGACACAACAGAGAGGAGAGAAGAGGAAGTCAAAAACTAAGTTTGGAGGGTTCTGATATCATCATCTGTAAACCACAGAGATATTTACAGATGTTACACTTCGACATGTTGTCAACGCAAATAAGCTTCTTGAAAGTTCTGAGGAAGGAGGGTTGTTTGAGGCAAAATTGAAAGTGAAATTTTCATTTCAAATTCAGTGAAAAAACAACTTGAAGTCCTACAACTATAGCTTCGTGTAACGACATAAGAGCAACAGAAAGAGGAGAGAAACAGTGTTTTCAAAACATACATGTGTTGAATGAGACACATGAAAATATCAAGATAGAGATTTAACATTACTTATACTTATAACAAATTAGCTTAGATTTAGTATCATGATTTATTTCTCCCTTTTACTTTATTTCAGCACTTTTTCTTGTTCCTTCAGACTGGATTAAACACAACAGACATGAGAAAGATGCATTTACAGGTTGAATCTGGGTCCTTCAACATTTCCCATGAAGCAACCAAAGTCATCTCAGGGTTAAATCTTTTTGTTTATAAAGTTTGCATCTTTCTTTTTTTTCAATCATAGGCATCACATCAGATCTCTAACAACAGGTTCTACCTTAAACGGCAAATATAAAGTGAACACAGCCTCATGTTATTAAAAGAAAAATCAAAAAGTCAAAGTCAAAAGCCAGCAGAAGGCAACTCCACTGGACTCAAAAAGGCGCCATCTTAGAGCCCAACATATAACAATAACACAAAATGTAAAAAGATTCTGAAGTTTCAGTATCTATTGGTCATGATGTTTTAAATGAGTGTAACCTTAAATGTTGTGTGTCATTTGTACCTGGGACTGGAGGAGTGTGGCTTCTTTATGGTGATCTCATCAATCCGCGCCTCGTAGATCCTGTTGATCACTGAGTTCCCTAATTCACACATCAACTACAAACAAACAGAGAAACAGAAACAATGAGGATCTGTTTGGTGCTTTATTTGGGTTGTTCAATTTAAGTGAGCATTATATAAAACATTGCATAATGACTACACTCAGTGGAGTTCTTTGTTATCGTAATAATGAGGCTGTGAAGCTGCTGCTGCTGCTGTTAAAAGGTTAAATTACCTTAATGAGCTCAGGCTCCCAGGAGTCCAGAGTGAGGGAGCGCACTTTGGAGAAATGGACACCAAGGCTCCTGTTAAACCAGGAGAAAACATTAAAAGTTAATGCTTCATAAAAGTGTGTTTTTCAGCCTTTGTGTATATGTGTGTGTGTGTGTGTGTACCTGTGTATTCCAGAGCAGACGATACAAAGTGTGATGCCCAGGTTTATGGAGGCCCAATCAGGACCAGGTTCCCCACAGTCACAGCACTGACGGTTCCCGGGAATCGCCTGAACTTCTTCTAGAGCTTTGCAGCTGGTGTTCTCCTGGTCGAGTCCTCCTCCTCCTCCCCCGCCGCCACTTAACAAAGTGCTTGCTGACATGGAGCTGCAACGCTGTCTCTGAACACAAACAAAACCCAAAACGTATGATTGCAAGTTTTGTAGTGTCTTGGGTTCAAACTGTGTCTGAAACATGGAGATAAAAAGGATGAAATGTAAGTGTAGATAAGAAATGGTTCAATCCATCGATATTGTTGGCATCAATTCTTAACCTTATCAATTGTGAATTAATTCTTATTCCCTTATCGATTCTTAACTTATGCTGGAGCACCCCTGCTACCTTAGTTCAGCAGCTAAATAACTATTTCCCAAAGAAAACTCTGATTCTCGATTTTCTGCTTGAAGTTTTACAGAAGAAACTGTAAAACTGATTATACAGAGAAGTGTACACTTCTGCCTCACAAAATGTTCAAATTCAATACATTCAACAAGTTACACATCTCTTGATGTACCAAAACCAATATTAAAAACATTGTGCTAGCTTGATGCTATATGGGAAATTGCATTGATATGCTAACAGTTAGCATACATCTATAAAACTTAAGTTTTAAAACAGAATTTCAACTTTCATTATAGACACATAGCACAACTACTCTTTGTAAACAATATTTAGAACTCAAAAATATCAAAATACTAACTGTTGAATGTTTCCACACAAGAAGAGCAGACTCATGGCTGACATAAGCACAACTACGGCAAGCTCAAGGTTCCAAACAACTCAATTGAAGAATCAGAACAATAAGCAGAATCAATAAGGGAGTTGGAATCTGTAAAATTCTATCAGTACCCATCCCCATGTTAGTGTGTGTGTGTGTGTGTGTGTGTGTGTGTGTGTGTGTGTGTGTCTCACTGGGCTGTGTGGATCCTCTCTGTGCTCCTGAAAGGCCGAGGCGATGCTGTTTTGGACGGCGCTGATCCATGCTTGCTGCTGCCTTTCAGAGTCTGCCTGCAACAAACAACACCTACACACACACACACACACACACACACACACACACACACACACACACACACACACACACACACACACACACACACAAAGCTAAGTAACTGAAAAATGACGGTGACATATTCTCATACAGCCCACGCTTATCAATCATACCACNGGCATGCACATGCACTTTACCTCTGAGTTTGCAGTAGGTGGCACACTGCACAAGCAGATGAGACCAGCCGGACATCTCAGCAGGGCGAAAGGCAAAGGAAGACACAGACGATGAGAAAGCACAGCACGTGAAATACTGACCAGCAGCAGACAAAAGCATCACGTTTCCATTCCCTCATGAGTGTAAACCAAGCACAAGAAGCCTTGTTATCATGGAAGAATGGAGCTTAAAAAGGAGCAAATGAAACCCACTAAACTGGAGCTGGAGGGCTTTTTGACCTGACTGACAGCATGAAATACTTAGAAGTACAAATAAACACGGACGTCTTGCAACACCTGATATGTAACAGCTCAAACTGAGTCACTATTCACAGAATAGCAGGAGAACTCCTCATGAGAATAGAACCAAACACTGACTTCAGCTTAAAAAACGTGGAATACATAGCGTTTGTTGTATAAAAATACCCCATATATACAATCTGTCAGTGAAAAACAAGTCTGATAAAGTTTAAAAACTAAAGAAACCCACATGCACAGGAAAGATTTTGAGGGTTTCAAAGTGTCAAAGTGCTACAAAGAATGTCTTTCACATACTGTCCCTTCTTTGTTTCAAAATATCAACTCATTGACCTGTTACTGTCATACCCTGTGTTTGAGTTTGCAAAGATGAAACGCTCTCTCAATGAAAGCAGTTTTCCATTTAGTAATCCTAGAAATGATGACGCACATTTCCTCGGCTGACATGTGAGGAAGGATAATCTTTCCGCAGATGCTGCAGATAAATGTCACATGATTTATAAAAAGCCCAACCGTGTCACAAACATCTTCTCTCATTTTCAGATTTTCTTGGGATGATTTTGTTTGATTCCCATTAATCGCCCTGTCCTCCCAGAGCCCAGCCACTGATGTGGTTCTTTATGGCTTGGAGGCTCTTCCTCGTGTGACCCAGTCCGCCCCCCGACCCGCCCACCACACCCCCAGATCCCGTCCCCCCCGTTTGACCTGAGGGGCCGAAAGCGTCCATCTCTCTCATCTCCTTGTTCATCTTGGCGATCCGCAGCCTGAAAAAGAGAAAACAGTGAGAAACATCTCTGCGATTATCACGACACTGTGAGGTTTTTCAGAATCAGAAACTCACAAAGTGACGATGTCAGCGTTGGCGTTGTCCACCGAAATCGTTATGGGGTCTTTCTGGTTCTTGTCTTTGGCGTTGTAGTCGGCGCCTCGTTTCAGGAACAGACAAACCAACCTGAGACGGCAGTAGAGTCACTATCCATTTAAACACATTTCCAGTTCAAGAACTTCTCAAAAGAACCAGGAACCATTCCAAGGAACTTTTCTTTGAGAAGGTAGTGAGCCACAGGAACTATCATACAAACTTTAGTTAGGCTACAGTCTTCCTTCACTTTTGACCTCTACAATACGATGGAGTATTGGAGCCACTCTAAAAAACGGAAAAAAGTAAATTCACAGGATCAATCTCGTAAACTTATGAGAATAAAGTCGTAAATTTACAAGAATGAAGTCATTAACTTACAAGAATTCCAACTTTTTTCCCGGGTTGCAACTACTCGATTGCATAGTGTAAAAATGTCCAAAAACTCTCTCTAAGTTCTGGATCAGGAGGACACAGCTTAAATAACGAGCTAAGAAAAAATAATAGAGCAATAAAGATAAAAATTAAGTCATAAAGTACAAAAAAGTTGGAAATGAACAGGGACAATGATAGGCAGCCTGAGTGTTTGAAGCATGCGCACAAGATTATTCACATAAATTTATGACTTTATTCTTGCAATTGTATTTATGACTCTATTTTCTTAGTTTTACAACTTCATTCTTGTAAGTTTATGAGATTAAACTCGTGAATTTCCTTTGTCTTTTCTAGCAAAGCCCTAATCCTCCATCATTCTACACCAGTTTTAACTTCTGATAAAAAAAAAAAAAGAAATGTAAAATCATTAATAAATTTGCCGATGTCTTTTCTCCCAAGACATTTGCAACCAGACCCTGGCTTGCAGTGAAATAACATCCACTGTGTCTAACATAAAGACACCTCAGGTCAATTTGACCAACATTACTCACTCTTGTAAAGCTAAAGACACTGAAATGGATAAATCATGTCAGCAGTAAAGATAAAAATCTTCCTGACGCCGAGCTGTGAATAGTCGTAATTTTGTGATTCCTGAGACTCTTTTGTACTTTGTATCAATTTATCACCCTCTTAGTGCTGAGATGTCCAACCACACACTACATGGTGCTGTCGTTAGAGGAGACAGAGTGCATCTATTTGGCTTCGTAAATGGTTCTGGGCACGGCGCCAAAAGGCTTAAGTAGATTTTCTTTGAGTGTGTATATAAAGTACTGTCTTTATATTTCCTGCACTTGCAATCCCGCTTGAGAACTCCACCTTTGTCAGGGTCTAACTTTGTTACAGTGATTCTGTTTGCACATGGTTGTGTCTCTTATCACTCTGAAAGCATCTGATCTGCCCTAATGTGTTGATTTATGTTTGTTTACACATTCTTTGGTTACTTCATTGTATTTTGTCACCAAACAGGCATTTCTCATTGTTTATGTCAGGTGAGATTGTCTACCCATCATTATGAAGACCACCTACAAAAGTGAGGATGTTTCTGCAGATCCTGAGTTTGTTTCCACAGAAGTGGCCTCCAAAAATCTGCTCATAAGTTCCTCCTAAAGCTTCAAGGATCTTCAGAAAATCCCAGAATGATAATAAAAACATAATATTTTGAGTGTGTCAGTGAGTGTTCTTGCATATGTATCATTATGAGGACCAAAGACTGCACTCATTTTGAATATATTTCTGTAACCTTTGGTCACTTTTTTCAATTTTGTCACTATACAGACATATCTGAGATAAATGTGACTGTTATAATGTGTGCTTGGTTCTTCATAACTGTGAGGACCACCAGTGGAGTGAGGACCACTTATACCACTTGAAGTAATATGTGCTTCTTTTGAAGTTTTATAGACCTTAGAAAAAAAAAATCCAAGTTAAAATAAAGAAACATGACACCATGTGTGTGTGAGAGCGTGTTTCTTACAACAGCTTTCATTGCAAGGACCAAAGGCTGATTTTAAAACTGAAAGTGAGGACCATTTTTCAAAGTGAGGACAAACAGACAGGTCTAAACTTTCACGTTATCTTAACACAAAGTGAACGCCTCCAGTGGTTTTTACAAGCCACTCTTCTATATAGGCCCAAAAAGAAGCACCACATGTGTTATGTGTAATGTGTCTGAGTGTGTATAAGCTTGTTTATGTCGTGTATCTTACCCAGTGTGACCCAGGATAGTAGCGTGGTGGAGTGGTCCCCTCCCGTTACTGTCCGCCTGGTTGACGTTGGCTCCATTTTGCAGCAGGAACTCACAGGCAGCCAGAGCGTTCTGGTGGGAAAAAAAATGTTTAACTCAGTGTTTATATGTTTGTACATCAAAAAGATATTCTTTATTCCCACTCTTCCAACATCTTGTCCAAACAGGATAACATCAGAGAGCTAAACATGTAGGGATCCTCCCTCCAACTGAGCAAATTCACAGAAATGATTGCATATTTGAAAAAAATGACAGACAACAGAGCCTATGAAACAGGGAAATTCATTTAAAATAACCTTTCATGTTCTGGGGATCATTAATGTGTAAAGTATGATTCAGTTTGATGCTCTGTAGTTATGCATATGTACAACTGAATATTTGGATTTTTTTCAAAGGTCATTGAAAGATCATTGAATGACTTGGCACCTGCACTGTTAACATAAAGAATTAGAGATGAATTTAACGTTCTCCTCACAGCTGAAACGGCCTGGATGAGTGGAGTACTGGATTCTTCAGCCGCATTGACCCAGTTGACGTCGGCGCCGTGGGCCAAAGCGTCGGCCATGACGGGGAAATTCTGCAGAGCTGCTGAGCGGTAGAGCAACGCCCCAGGATGAAGACCGCTTAAATCTTCATCTTCCTCATCTAGATCTAGAAAAATCAAAAACCGAATCCATCTATCTGGCCTTTTTTAAACAACAGTTTTAGAGTAACCACCAACACATGACAAATGTTTGTGTTGTGAGGCTAAACTTGGGTTTTATTTTGTTATTTCTCACCTCTGTGACTGCTTGTGTTGTTCTTTTGGATGTCACTTGGGGTCAACCCTAAGGAAAGAAAAGCAAGTTTACTGTTTTGTTCCGCTTATTGATATAACACCTCTGCTGGATCACTAAGTCTGAGGGTTGTGTGTTTCTTTTTGTTGACACAACAACTTAACAAAAAAACGAACTTCCAGAGCCAAAAAAGTTTACTTCACTTATTTCAGGTACAGTGTGTTTACCTGTAACTCGAGGCAGCGTGGCCCGGTTCGGTTTGGGCTTGAGCGGCGGTCGCTGCACAGTCCGGTCCTGCGTGGTCGCTCGGTTCCTCCTGGCACTGGATCGCCTCAGCGGGGGGTTCCTGCCCGTTTCGGGAAGCTTTTGGATGAATTTCTTGTCCACATACTTTGAGCGAATCCACGACTCCTTGTCTCCTCTGAGGATCAGAAATGAGAGAGAATTAAAAGAGAGACAAATGAAATAATTCATTTATGTTAGGCTTAAGTCCTTAAAAAATGAAACAATGTAAAAAACATTAGAGGGCGACATGCAGCACGGCATTTCTCAGGATGTTGCTCGTTCTCAGTTTGACTCAACAGCTTGCTTTTGCAGCTGTGAGACAAGAATGCTAACACATGTCCCCGAGGCGCAGAGTGACTTTTAATTAAGCCATAAATTTAAATAAAACAAGCTCTGGTTAGACCTTACATGCCTCAAGAGCGCTAATCTTAAACCCCTATCTTTTGCTAACAGCTAAAGGAAAATAACCAAAAAGATAAGACAAAACTGAAATGTCATGCTGAAAACAGCCTCAGTTTCCTGAGGACACATCAGTCACGCTGTCAACCATGTGTGCTGTGTACCTGTTACACTTCCTGCCTGTCGTGACACAACAGAGAGGAGAGAAGAGGAAGTCAAAAACTAAGTTTGGAGAGTTCTGATATCATCATCTGTAAACCACAGAGATATTTACAGATGTTACACTTCGACATGTTGTCAACGCAAATAAGCTTCTTGAAAGTTCTGAGGAAGGAGGGTTGTTTGAGGCAAAATTGAAAGTGAAATTTTCATTTCAAATTCAGTGAAAAAACAACTTGAAGTCCTACAACTATAGTTTCGTGTAATGACATAAGAGCAACAGAAAGAGGAGAGAAACAGTGTTTTCAAAACATACATATGTTGAATGAGACACGTGAAAATATCAAGATAGAGATTTAACATTACTTATAACAAATTAGCTTAGATTTAGTATCATGATTTATTTCTCACTTTTACTTTATTTCAGCACTTTTTCTTTTTCCTTCATACTGGATTAAACACAACAGACATGAGAAAGATGCATTTACAGGTTGAATCTGGGTCCTTCAACATTTCCCATGAAGCAACCAAAGTCATCTCAGGGTTAAATCTTTTTGTTTATAAAGTTTGCATCTTTCTTTTTTTTTAATCATAGGCATCACATCAGATCTCTAACAATAGGTTCTACCTTAAACGGTAAATATAAAGTGAACACAGCCTCATGTTATTAAAAGAAAAATCAAAAAGTCAAAGCCAGCAGAAGGCAACTCCACTGGACTCAAAAAGGCGCCATCTTAGAGCCCAACATATAACAATAACACAAAATGTAAATAGATTCTGAAATTTCAGCATCTATTGGTCATCATGTCTGAAATGAGTGTAACCTTAAATGTTGTGTGTCATTTGTACCTGGGACTGGAGGAGTGTGGCTTCTTTATGGTGATCTCATCAATCCGCGCCTCGTAGATCCTGTTGATCACTGAGTTCCCTAATTCACACATCAACTACAAACAAGCAGAGAAACAGAAACAATGAGGATCTGTTTGGTGCTTTATTTGGGTTGTTCAATTTAAGTGAGCATTATATAAAACATTGCATAATGACTACACTCAGTGGAGTTCTTTGTTATCGTAATAATGAGGCTGTGAAGCTGCTGCTGCTGCTGTTAAAAGGTTAAATTACCTTAATGAGCTCAGGCTCCCAGGAGTCCAGAGTGAGGGAGCGCACTTTGGAGAAATGGACACCAAGGCTCCTGTTAAACCAGGAGAAAACATTAAAAGTTAATGCTTCATAAAAGTGTGTTTTTCAGCCTTTGTGTATATGTGTGTGTGTGTGTGTACCTGTGTATTCCAGAGCAGACGATACAAAGTGTGATGCCCAGGTTGATGGAGGCCCAATCAGGACCAGGTTCCCCACAGTCACAGCACTGACGGTTCCCGGGAATCGCCTGAACTTCTTCTAGAGCTTTGCAGCTGGTGTTCTCCTGGTCGACTCCTCCTCCTCCTCCCCCGCCGCCACTTAACAAAGTGCTTGCTGACATGGAGCTGCAACGCTGTCTCTGAACACAAACAAAACCCAAAACGTATGATTGCAAATTTTGTGGTGTCTTGGGTTCAAACTGTGTCTGAAACATGGAGATAAAAAGGATGAAATGTGAGTGTAGATAAGAAATGGTTCAATCCATCAATATTGTTGGCATCAATTCTTAACCTTATCAATTGTGAATTAATTCTTATTCCCTCATCGATTCTTAACTTATGCTGGAGCACCCCTGCTACCTTAGTTCAGCAGCTAAATAACTATTTCCCAAAGAAAACTCTGATTCTGGATTTTCTGCTTGAAGTTTTACAGAAGAAACTGTAAAACTGAACAAACAGAGAAGTGTACACTTCTCCCTCACAAGAAGTTCCAATTCAATACATTCAACAAGTTACACATCTCTTAATGTACCAAAACCAATATTAAAAACATTGTGCTAGCTTGATGCTATATAGGAAATTGCATTGATATGCTAACAGTTAGCATACATCTAAAAAACTTAAGTTTTAAAACAGAATTTCAACTTTCATTATAGACACATAGCACAATTACTCTTTGTAACCAATATTTAGAACTCAAAAATATCAAAATACTAACTGTTGAATGTTTTCCACACAAGAAGAGCAGGCTCATGGCTGACATAAGCACAACTACGGCAAGCTCAAGGTTCCAAACAACTCAATTGAAGAATCAGAACAATAAGCAGAATCAATAAGGGAGTTGGAATCTGTAAAATTCTATCAGTACCCATCCCCATGTTAGTGTGTGTGTGTGTGTGTGTGTGTGTGTGTGTGTGTGTGTGTGTGTGTGTGTGTCTCACTGGGCTGTGTGGATCCTCTCTGTGCTCCTGAAAGGCCGAGGCGATGCTGTTCTGGACGGCGCTGATCCATGCTTGCTGCTGCCTTTCAGAGTCTGCCTGCAACAAACAACACCTACACACACACACACACACAAACACACACACACACACACACACACAAACACACAAAGCTAGGTAACTGAAAAATGACGGTGACATATTCTCATACAGCCCACGCTTATCAATCATACCACTAAAACGTGTACATGTGTGAAAGCAGGAGTTTGCTCTCTCTCTCTCTCACACACACACACACACACACAGTCACATACACACTCACTCACTTTGACGGTGAGACCACTTCAAAGCAGAACCGTCTCTCGTTGTCATAGCTGGGCTTCACCGTGCACAGGCGCAAATCCTCCACCACAACTGTGGGCAGGTCCTGAGAGACACACAGACACACTTTCATTTAAAAACATCTCTTTCACAACATTTTCAGAATAGAAAAGCAGTGAAATACGTTTTACCTTGAATTTCTTTTGATACACCAGCTGATTTTTCTGGATTGAAAACCAGCGTCTGTGATGAAGAGATGAAATGAAAACAACATGAAGTGAAGCACAGAAACACCAAATAGTGGACACTCAGAGGGTAAACTTGTACCTGCTCCACGTCTTGAAGGCGTTACTGGCTCTTTTGTAGAGGTATCCCTCCATCGCTATCCCATTGGCGGCATCAGCGTTAAAATCCATGATGGAGTCATCGTAGGAAACGTCCTGGAAAAACATAACATATCACTTTATGTTGCTCAAATGACAGTGGCTTAAATATTCAATGTGTTGGAGTTATAAAAATCAAAATTTTAGGGATGTGTAACCTTTTTCTTGATTGCAGCATGTCTTTGCTCCATGTCCCTTTTCTCCCTTGCAGAGTTTAGGACGAACTGTGTGTGCTGTAAGAACAATGATTTTTACATGAGGGGTTTAATCCGGGGATGAGCATGTTTAGTTTGGCGTGTGGTTCACATCGCTCTCTAAGCTAGCACCACCACTTTCTGGGGCTTTAGCTTTTGTTCACGTAAAATGGCTACAAAATGCCAATATTCAGATGTAAAGCCAATTCCTAGCTTCCCCATTGGGAGTGGACGAATTGGACCATTGATTTACGGCACATGAAAGTCTCCATGACAACACTACACCAGTTAACGATGTTTGACAGAGAGAAGAGAGATCTGTGTTTTTCTCTGCTAAAAACAATTTCTTGAATTTATTTAGTAGTAGGGAAAATATTAGGAGTTGGGCTGTCTGACAGAAAACAGACAGAGGAGCAGAAGAAAGTTAACAGAAGAGTGATACAGCACAGGCTAGAGGCTAAAACAGGGGTTGAGCTGTTTGTGATAATGTTATACTGCTGTGATCTGTTCAAACCTGAGAGTCTATCAATAAAATTAAGAGTGATATTTCATTTGCTTGGTAGATGAGCACTGGTAGGACATAACAAGGATTCACTAATGTTACGTGGTACTGATATGTCTCAGAGCACTGAGCTGTGAGTAGCACTAAATGCAGCCGGCTACCAAACTACAGTATAAACATACAAAGTTTACTTGTTATTGTGTTTCAAACAACAGCTTCATAACTGTTGATAAATACGTTGCTTTATCGTGTTGTATATGGTAAAGCCTCATTTTTGTACTAGTACTGTTTCTCTCACACTGCTGTTTTTGAAATCTTTTATCTAGCCTCTGTCTGAAACTCTGTGTACTTCAACTTAGTAAGTCTCACTTTTCGCTTTACACACTTTAAACTGCATCTAAATTATACAAAAATTCAATAATACTAAAAGATTTGTCATAAAAAGAGACTAAAGAAGAGACTGACGTGATAAAGCAAAGAGTTGAAAACTGTTGCCGACATGATAGAAAAACTTTTCTCCAAATCTCTCACTTCTGCATGGATACATTTTGCATTTTTGCTTCATCTCTGAAATATTTTCCTCTGTGGAAAAGACAGTGACAGAGAAACTAGAACAACTTCAGGGTGGTTTATCGCTCCTGCAGACTCCAGGAAACAGAACTTAGGAAGAGTCAAACCTTTTTCCTACATCCTGTGCCAAACTGAGGAACAACATGAACGTTTTTTTTCTCGCAGAGAGCCTGTTTAGTGTTTCACTCCTCACTGTCTCTTCATCATCTGCTGTTTCTTGCTCCTATCATTTCCTGTTGAAACAGGAAGAGCCTTGTTGTGGTATGATTTGGCAAGTGAACGTTGACAAATTCATTTCCTGTTTTAAATTCTTAAGATAAAGCAAAAATAACAGCAGTGCTGGAAGGTTGACTGTGCAGAAAAGTTTCCAGTTTGGACAGACGGGGGACTAATACTCACTGACACACACACATGCACAGCCATTTGAAATATTTCCTGTTGTCGCTCACTTTTTCCTGTCACGATGAACGTGTGATGTCATCTTGTGACTATTTTCCTGATGCTAAGGAATCATGTGATGCAATAAACCCACCACCATGAAAACATTGTGGGTCTCGGCATCGCAAACTCTGTGAGGCTTGTTGCATGAAAACATATTTTGTGTACATCTAAGATACTTTTAAACAAGTATAGGTGTATAAAAAGACAAGATGCTAGATGCTAAAAGAGGCGGGATATTTGTGCTTATTTCTATGAAACTCACAGAGGTGTAACAGAGAGACACAGTGACTCTGCAGCTCTGCAATACAGGTCACAAAGATGTAATGGTGCTACTGTAAACACTTGATACACACACAGCGTAAAACAATGTGTGGATCAAGCAGCAACCCCCAGTGTTGAAAACTTAGTCAGTACAGAAGTGGAAAAAGCTGCAGTTCTTTTCGCTGTGTGGTTAGCATATTCACACATGTATGTGGTGCCGTTTTAGCTTTTTTAGAAAATATTTTCTCAATAAAAAGAAGTATATTTTATTCCTTCTCTTAGTCTATCTTCAGACTTCTTCATTTTCATTTCCCGATGTTTGCCAAGCACCAACACAAAGCTAATGCCAGGGTGAGTGTCTCTTGATTAGCAGTTGCTTACTGTGCTAATGTTACGCCACATGATTGCCAGGACAAATGCAAATTTAACAAAGTAAATAAGATCAATCAGCATCAAACAAGCACAAACCTCATCATTCAGCTTGCGTCGATACTCATCTAACTCTGACAGCGACTGGTGGCCATGTTGAAAGAACTGAGCCTGGGCCTCCATAAGCGACAACACCTGACAGGAAACATAAAAAGTCATTTAACACAACTTTTTAATAACCTCTTTAATCAACCAGCCTGAGCTGCTCCTGCAAATGAGCGATTCAAAAATTCACTTTAAAAGACGACACAATCAATTAAAGCAACAAAATAAACTCAAAGTAGGTCGACATGAACTCACTGCCATCACGATGTCTGTTTTCTTCTTGGCCTCAATGACATTAATCTGAAAAACAAGGAAACTGTGGTTAGAGATAGTGCTTTTTTCTCCACAAACCAAAGAAACAAAACTTACAGGCCACCGGCAAAAACATGGGAGCCACAACCATGAGACTGGTGAGATGGCTCGAGGCAAACCTGTTTTTATTGAAAACAGAGGAAGCACAACAGAAAGCAGATGCTCTGCTTTGCTGTTTTAAAACAGCGACTGGTTTTCCATTTATCTTTTTCCATTAATGATTTGAGGAGAAGTGAGTGTGCTGGTTTTTGTCCCTCAGGACTTGTTGTCTTAGTCTGTTTTATCATTTATGAAGTCTGGGTTGTGATGGACTCTGAGAGACTCCTTTTATTTTGAAGGGAGTGTTGAAGATGTAAAATCAGAGGAAGGCCATCATGAAAAATAGCTAGAGATCAATCCTAAAAATAGAAACACAGCTGATATCCAGTTCAGTAAGAAAATGAGATACAGATCAGTGTTGAATACATAGATGGCTAAATATAAACAACATAATAGAGCTGTGTGCCTCATTGGATCAACAGATTCAGTCTTTAAATAGCAACAGGAATGACATGACAGCTGCTTCATCCATTCGTTTTTCTCACCTCCAAGACATAATCGAGGGCCTCCGACCGAAAAGTCTTTCGTGCATTGAGCAGAGCGTTACTCGCCTCCTCCACTTCATGCTGTTTCCCTCGCGGAGCCTGAGCGTTCTTCGCCAGCGCCCCCTCCAGGCACTCGCTGCCACGCTCAAACTCCTTACGCACTTCCTTAAAACGGCGAACGTCTCTGAAAGACAAAGTACAGGCGTGATGTTCCTGCTTGTGTGAATGTCTAGTGTTCATCTGGCTGGATGAAATTAATGAAACTAAGCTAGGACCTGTTTGGCTGTTGCAACTCATCTTTTTTTGATATGATGCAAAATATGAAACATGAAGTGGATGTTGTTTCTGGATTTAAAAGTGAAGCCAGTGTTGAAGTGTCTGTAGACAGCAATCTTTTTAATGGCCAGCAGGGGGAGAGGCCAAACCTGTATTTATTTTTTTTTTGTTTAGTTAATTTTTGGGCTTTTTGCGCTTTTATTCTGAAGGTCAAGACAGTGGAAAGAGCAGGGAACAGGGCGAGAATGGGGAGTGATTTGGATGTTACTTTTTTTATAAGTGGGGCCAGCGTCAAAGTGATTTTAGCGCATATTTTATCAAAAATCCAGCAGGGGGAGACTTCAAATGTTTAAAACAATATTATTACGTAGATATATGAATTCTGTCGACATTAATTCATGATCACAATAGCTGGTTTTAAGTCATCGATATGGCTCGACAAATTATTTTTAGCCACTGGTTTTGTCTACAGGAAAAATTAAACTTCAGCAACTAAGAGCAAAGCTAGAAATAATGCTCCATCCCCTTTTCACCTTCTGCTTTCACACTGACGCTACAATAGTGTGAGTGAGCAAATTATTATGAATATCACAGTCATCAGATAGAGCATATTGCATTCAGCAGGTTGAGTAAATGCAGTGACTTTAGTGTCATGTCTTATGGATTTGTAGGTGTGCTTCTCTTAGCATTGGCTCTGTTATCATTATAATAAGCCTCTAATCCTTTTTATTAGCTGAAGACAGGTTGGGTGACTCAGTCTGATGAAGGCAGAGTGAAAGAACTAAACAAAGTGATTGTAAGGCACAAACAAGGAAGCTTGCATAAACACTCACTCCTTCACAAAGGTCTGCAGCTTCGTCTTGACTGACTTCTGTGTGGTTTCAATCACTTCCTAAAAGGGGAAATAAAGACAGAGACAGATCTATCTCAGTCAGATAACCGGTAAATGTCAGAGTGTTCAACAGCGGGCTGCAGCCTTGTTCAACCACACACTGAGCCTGATAAGAGCTGTGACTGTGAATGAAGTTGACATAGAGACAGATGGGCAGATGAGCAGACAGACTCACCCCCTGTGCATCCAAGATGATAGACAGCTTCTTGGAAAACTTCTCCAAACACTCCTGCAGGTCAGACAGATCAGACTGTAGTCATAACTTAATACCATTGCAGACTATGAGTTAGTCGCAACCTTGAGGAACATTTGCCCCAATTTTATCTCTGTTTTGTCCTTCACCACCTCTGGTTTGAATTATTACACTCTATAGCTTCAAAATGCAGCATAATCTGTTATACAGCTGGCTCGCCGATTGTAGTAGTATACAAGAAAGACAGACCAAAATTGAATCTATGAACCTTGAATCTAAAATCGGTATTCCTTCTGCTTCTCTTAGAGTTAAATGTTCTTCAAGTTTTTCTGGGCAGACTGCATTACAGGGACTGCATTTGTCAACAGAGCTGTCAACCATGGCCCTTTAATGGAATCAAATAGTGAATTCAACTCACAAATGTGGGTTTTTGGATGCAAATCAACATGTTGTTAACTAATCTTACAGACAGAAGATCTTCGACATATATTTTGATAATAGAGTTTATACCATGTCCCATCTACAAGTAGGAGGAGCTTTAAATTTTGGCTTGATTTTTAGTGATATGTCATGTTATCCATCTTTTTTTGTCAAAGTTCTGAGGCTGAACCCAGATTTTCAATGAATTAAATAACTGTTACAGCCTCCAGATGCATCACAAGTCAAACCACATTCCTCTTCTATCTCTGTTCAGTGATCCTATCTTTCTAAAATATGTTAGATAGGATAAAAAGTAAAAACAAAGCTCTGTTTGAAATAGATATTACATCATCTGGGTGAAAAAAATCAACAGGAGTTTATAAATAACTCCCTGGTGACCACATATGCCACTGTGCCCTTCTCACCTCCATCATGTTGTCCCCGGAGCAGTTGTGTCCCAGCTCCCGCAGCCCGTTGACGAAGCTCTTGCTGGTCTGGCAGTAGACTCTGCCCGCTTCCAGCATGGCCTGACATTGTTTCACAAGCTGGTTGACAAAAACATGCAGTGAAATTCCTCTTGGACACTCAATGAAGCACACTCAAAATGACTAACTGCCGGTTATAACCAGTATGAATAATTAAACATAATGAGCAGTTACTTCAGGAGTCCACACATTAGGGCAATAAAACAGCCAGAGTTAGACGTTTTTCTAATCCGACATGCTGAATAAAGCCTCCAGCTTCTGTTAAATCTGCTCTGGAGTTCATTAAAATGAACTACAGCCCAGAACATTACTGGGATTTACAGGCTATGTTATGAAAACTGGCTGTTGTAGCTCAAGGTCTGCGGAAAATATTTCTTATTATAAACAAATGAAGAGTTTATGCAAGTATGTGAGAAAACAACTATTTATCTAAGAGAAGGAATTCAAAAAAAGTATCTTACAGTGTTACAAAAGCACTTTTAGGGCTTCTGGCTATATGTCAGCTTGTAGTGAGAATTATTGTTCCTCATTTTAAGTCATAT
Organism: Thalassoma bifasciatum; assembly: GCA_008086565.1. Lineage (NCBI taxonomy): Eukaryota > Metazoa > Chordata > Actinopteri > Labriformes > Labridae > Thalassoma > Thalassoma bifasciatum. The sequence continues at coordinate 395,119 of RPOG01000278.1, read as the reverse complement.
TTCTAGGGATCTTGTTCTGGGCTACTGGTCATTGGTAAGTATGCTAACACTTTCTCACTATGCCATTAGCATGTACTGCGAAACATAACCCATCTAATATTGCATTTCTAGCAATTCAATGGTGGAAATACACTTAACAAGTACTGGTCACAAGTTAACTACTGTACATGCATTAATAAACATTATTCCTCATTTTGAATCATTTTTCTGGCTATTTAATGGTGAAAATTCATTTGTGGGCTACTTGTTGTTCATTCATTTAAAGGGTTAGCACATAATCAGGAATGTACCCGCACAGCATTAATGTACATAAGCCAGAGTTAGCCATAAGGCTAATTTGCATCTGTAGGTATCAGTGGTTTGCCAGAGCAGAGCTCATTATAGGTTAGCATGTATGCTAACAGTTGCCTCTTACCCGTTTGGCATGCACTGAGAACTGTTATTACTCATTTTAAGTTTTATTTATGGCTGTTTACCAGTTTAAGAAATGCATAGGTGACTGGTTGAGAGTAAACTACATTAAGTGAATGCCAACACTTGCCTGTCCTAGCATGTATTAATATATATCATTACTCGTTGAAATTACTATTGCTGTTCCTTCAACTCTATATTTGATCCCAATCAACCCTCGACTAAGACATTTGTTCACCTTGGACCATAAATGTCAACCAGTGGCTAACAAAGCTAGCTAGCAGGTTCTGGGGTGGGGTGTTATTTTGAGAGTTTAGCTTTGGAATTAGTTTTGTAAAACTGTAAAAGTAGACCAATACAGTAAATGTGTGGGTTGTTAAGCTGATGAAATGAGCATTGGCATAATATAAACCAAAAGAAGCCAAAGTATGTTAGCTTAGATTAAAACATGACTTTATAACGCTAATGTAACATGGCTCAAAGGTAAAACAGGGGCATTTTGACAGAGTGCAGCCAAAGAGCAACATCCCTCTTTTGCTTCAGGGCAAACACAACAGTGCAGAGAGGTTTAAACCTTGTTAGTCAAGATTTTCTAAATCTCTTCATCTCCCTGCTCCCACACACACTGGCTTGAAAGTAAAATAAAATAAACTCAAGAGCTTTGTCAATAGCTCTTATAAATTTCCACATCCATGTGTTTTTCAAACCCTTTGCTCAGTGAAACAGATTTGTCTGATTATTCCTGACATGTAGGAACAGAAAAGCTGCATGTGGTCTGTGGTCTTTCTCAGATCTGAAACTTTAACACTGAATGAGAAATAGTCATTATTGTCTCAAAGCAGAACATAGAGAAAGTCGTCACAATAGAAAAACAGAATAGGGAACCAGTGCTTGAAGCTACTTCCTGCTTTCTTTTAGGTAAGAAACACCTTTTTAACCACCTCCAATCAGAAACAACTGATACCTGTTTGTTTGTGGTCTGGTTTACTTTTTTGTGCATTGGAGGGAACATATAAGGAAAGTAGAGCAGTGACTCAGTGTGATGTTGTTTTTGAGTGTGTCCAAGTGTCGTTGCACGGCTCTCACCTTTTCTAATCGTGTCTCAAGTTCACTCACATCAATTTGGACCACTTCGATCTCGGCTCTGCAACACAAAAAATGCAAACAGAAGCTTAAGGTCAAAGGTCAAAGGAACAAATACACTGTAACACTTACTATCCCTGTAAACAAGAGCTTAGCATTTCATTTGATAGAGACAAGTTTCATTCAAGGTAAAAACAAACAACAATTGATTGTTATTTTTCCCAAACTCAAACCTTGACCAGCCAATAAGTCCGAAGGTAGAAAACACAGAAAACAGTCAAACTTGAGGACAAAGTACTGTATTCACCAAGATGATACACCATCTGCCAAGTGAGGCTAAGGTTAGCAGGGCTAGCACCAACAGCTTTTAGCGCTCTATTTAATGCTCTTGGAAGTGCTTAAACATTAGTCCAAACAAACACAACAACTTATATTACACAACTTTAACCCCCTTTTCTGGGCCAAATTATTGCCTAACGGGCTGCACAGCAAAAACTGTAAACTGAGCAAGTCATTATGTCTTATTTTTAGTCAAAATTGTCTTATTATTTTTTATATGAGTCACATTCAACTGACAAGACCAGAAATTGTCTTATTTCAAGTTGTGACAATCCCAAATGAGGTCCGAATTGCTTATGAAAAGTCAAAAAAAATCTGACAAGGGGTAAGTTTCTTGTTTGAAGATGTCCGTCTAATTTCAAGAAACTTGACAAGCAAATTTTTCTCATCCAATTGTTTTTTTTTACTTGTTGCATGCAATTCAGACATCATCTTTGTCTTTAAATAGCTTGAAATAAGAGATTTTTCTGGATTAGTCAATTGAATGTGGCTCATATCAAGAAAAATAAGACAAATTTTACTAAAAATAAGACATAATGACTTGCTTAGATTTCAGTTTGTGCAGCATGTCAAGGCCAAGCTAAAAGGCTAGCAAGCGCATCACCTGGGTCCAAATCCAACCATTTCAATTCTCTGCTCTATCCACTGTCCTATCCTGTCTTATTAAAGCCCCCAAAATAGCTTGATAAGCTAATAAATACTGCCAAATCACTGTCATCTGTGCGTGTTTACATCTGGGTAGTAGACCATTATGGCAGAACGAACAACATAGATGATGAACAGCAACATCACTAAGTGCTAAGTGCTGGACAGTCCACACACCAGAAGCTGAGCCAACACAAATTTGATGACACAATAAAATTTCCTGTCATTAATTTAACGCTGGGAAAATGACGAACATTTTTGCCACATAGTCAACAGGATATGGCAAAATTAGACTTGTTTCAAAAGATATGTGATGACGTGTACCATCAGGTTGTCCCTGGTGTCACTTTTGTTGTTGAAGATTGAATATTGTTATGAGGCTTTGACTAATTAGCATCAAGTATTCGGAAGGAACCGCGTGTATGACATTTATACATCACCAAAGGGAAAATTAAAGAAAAGCCAGGTAACAAGAGCTGGTAGCATATCAACAGAGCTCAGGTGTTTTGTAGCAACAAGTTTTCAGGACCAGCCTTCCTACAGCACAGAGAGCAAACGTGCAGCCTGCTTGTTGCTCAGTGATGTATTAATGCACTTTGTTCTGGAAACAAAAAAGAGCACAAAGCTGTCTTTTGCATGGCTATCTTTCTTGGTTTTGGGCCTCACAGTAAGTGTCGTTCGCCTCTGCTCGCACTAACAGTTCAACCGTGTGGTTTCCGCTGCCTTCCACCAACAGTACAGAGACAGAAAGACAGACAGAGGAAGAGAGAAAGAGAGAGAGAGGGAGAGAGAAGAGACTGAGTGGAGGAAGACAAGAGGAGGGTCTGAACAGAGAGTAACTGTTTGTGTTTTCTGTATTTGTTTGTGTCTGAGGTCGTGTCCTTTTGAAACACGACCAAATGACAAGTCAGTTAGGGAGAGGAGAGGACAAAAAAATGTTAGCGGGAGGCTAAAGTATTTTTTCATTACAGAGGAATGCAGTTTTTCTTTTTTATCTGAATTAATGTTGCATTTTTCAGCCCGCAGGACAGAAGGTCAGAAAGTAAATGAAGACAGAGCTGAAGCTGAGTTTCCGCCGTGGTTCTCCCCACAGAAACACACTTCCTGTCTCTCCTGCTGAACATCTCGCTTCACTTCCTGTCGCCCTCCCACCTTGCTGTTACTAAGTAACCAGAGGCAGCACATTTGAGAGACAGTTAATCATGTTTTCTTCTTGATCTAGTCTTGTTTTAATTGTATTTATGAAGGAGATGATGTATAGTGAGCAGGTTGCTATCATGGATGGCAACACTGACAGGGTAAGCAGGATCTTATCAACTGTTACAACCCACTCACTATACATTATCTTGTACATTACATCTTTACATACTTGGTTCACTGTGCCTGCATCTAAAGCTCCATAGCAGCTGTGTGCTATCAAGTAATAGCAGCCCATTGCTGTGGAAAACTGACCAATCAGAATCAAGTCTTTAAAAAGCCGCATTAATAACATGGGATTACTTTATCCTCCTTCTTTCCTTCCTCTGCCCTCCAGCCAACCACGAGACCTCAGCGCTGCTGCTGCTGTGGCTACTCAGACTTTCCACAGGCCTCATAAACTCAAACACAGAGAGGGAGAAAAAGAAAGACTGAGGGATCTGAAATATGCCAAATCAGCTGGTGGGGACGACACCAACGGACGGCTGTGACTCAGGCAGGAGGCCAAAAACTGTCCAGGGCACACCCAAGTCCTGCCATGCTTCTCTCTCCAGCTGCTTGCAAAACAAATTTAAACACACTTCCCTTTTGATTAGCACACCACATGTTGACTTGATGTTGAAAGAAAAATGATGGTGGACTTCATCTTACTGACAGTAAAGTAACCAGCCAGAAACAGTTTGTCACAGTAGAGGCTTTTTAAGAAGTCTCAATCGGTTTTTAGCTGAACTTCATGCAGTTGTAAGCATAGCTTGCATTATTTCATATTTTGGGCTAAAATCTAAATCTTTTCCAAATTAGTTAAACACACTACAAAACGGATCTTAGCTCAGAGTTTCAGCCCTACAGGCCTGCGTGCATCCTTTTTTACTGACTCCACAGTCACATGACATCCTTTGACCTTAGAGACCCTGACAGAGCATGAGAAGAAGACCTAAAGTTATATCACAGCAACAAAAAGACATTTTTGGGGGTTCTGATTAAAAACTCTGACAAGATAGGACATATCATAACACATCAAAACAGAATACGCCATTGTATTTTACACTGATAATATCATGACATAAGATGTGGTAAGAAACAGTATAGTATGCTACCATGTCATGCAACTAAACTTGGAATGATGCAACACAATATGACATGACACAAACCGATACCCTGGCCAGAGTGTGATACCGTACGATAAAAAATATTGTGATACAGAATGGTGCAATATAATTGTTAAGATGCTTTTTAATGTACTTTTGTGGATGTTTGTGGCACCAATCCCACGAGCTTATTTTAAATTTATTTAGTGTAAATACAGACACAGACCCGGTAGAAGCCCATTTTCGCCTGTTAAAAATATAAAAATTAAAAAGACATGAATTTGCTATTTTTTTTCTTTCGCTCAAATTAAGTTGAGCGAAAGAAAAAAATAAATTCGATAATTTAACCTGAATTTCTCCCAATTTTGACTTTTTTGTCTCAGTATTACAACTTTTTATCCTAAAATTTTGACTTTTCATCAAATAATTTTAAATTTCTTTCTCAACATTTACACTGTTTATCTCAATTTTTGTCATTTTATCTAAACATTCATCTGCTTAAATTAACATGAAGTCTTTTTATCTCTTTATCTGGACTTTTTGTCTCAACATTTGGGCATTTTATTGCAAAATTTTGACATTTTATCACATAATTCTGACTTTTTAACTCGACTTTACAACTGTTTATCTCACAATTTTGACTTTTCATCTCATTATTACAACTCTTATCTAAAGTTTTTTTTTTGCCTCAAAAACTTGACTCTCTATTTCAAAATTTTGACTTTCTAACTCAATATTTAAACAGTTTATCGCAAATTTTGGCTCTTTATGACAACATTTTGACTTTTTTATCTGATAATTTTGACTTTTTATCAAAAATTTCAGACTTTTTGTGTCAACATTTGGGCATTTCATTGCAAAAATTTTGACTTTTGATCACAAAAGTTAACTTCATATGGGCCAAAAAATAATATCAACACAGCCAAGTTCTCCCTTTTATTTTCTCTAACTGGCGAAAATGGGCTTCCATACTTAACTTATGTTGCAGGTTGCACTAAAACAAAGTAATAAAAATAAAAATTCAATAAAATGAACCACTGCGACACAAACCTCCAGGATAACATCTCATGAAAGTGAAGTCTCTCTAAGCTACAGTATGTTTCAGTTATTTTTAGTTTATTTTTCTTACCTGAACCTCGGAGAGTCCTTCAAACACTCCTCGAAGTCCAGTTTCACCGTCATCCCGTCGTGAAGTTTGAGTTTTCCAGCACTTTAACAGTTGATTTCTCTGAATCTTTCCCACGTACCCTGAAGTGGACAGCAGACCTCAAACGCAACACTAACTCTTCCTCTCAGTCTTTTTACCGCTTCGCACCGGGAGCTCGACTCATTCTCCTCCTCGGACGGTTTTTCTTTCACTGGTTTGATTTGTATTCCTCCCACAGCTCGTCCTGTTCACTTCTTCTCTCTTTTCAAAGGACACCGTGTGCTTGAACTGAAACTCCTCTGTGACACATCCGAGCCTAAAGGCGACCTGTCACCGCGTCTCAATGAACCCGGGGGGATGATAGAGGCGTCAAAACCATTTTATCCGGGAAATGAAACGCAACAGGCTGTGGAGAAAAGTTTCCTCATCAAACAGCTCGGGTCGATATTTCCAAATAAGTCAGGTCAAATCAGATCACAGCCGGCGACTGGATGATTCTTCCCCAGGGTGCAGACTGTAGTAGTACTACTCTCTCTCTCTCTCTCTCTCTCTCTCTCTCTCTCTCTCTCTCTCTCTCTCTCTCCTCACACACACACGCACACACACATATATGTCCAACCCCCTAAACATCACAGCGCTTCCGGGTTTCTGTCTCATTGCAAATTGTGGAATTTAAGCAACACAAAATTAGAAGTTACTCAAAAAAAAAAAGAAGAAAAAAAAAAATCCCCCAAATTCAACTACTTATTTTACATTAAGAACTCAAATACTAATATTTGTTTTTATAAAAAGTACAGTAGCCCAGTGTGAGTATTTGGTTTTCTTTATTCTCTGTTTTATTGTCAGTTTCAGTCACCTGTGAATATGCGCGCACACACACACACACACACACACAGACACTGGGTGTGTATTCTTGTCTGACAACCTACCAGTGCTGCTTTTCTTTGTTGAAGTGGAACCAAGACTGAGAGACACCCTCTGTTAATGAACCCATATATGGAAGTGCGAGTCTGCAAACAAAAAAAAAAAAACGAAAGAAAAACACAGAAAAATGGAGGGAAGTCAGTCTGATGAATTTTTCAATGACCAAATCAAAAATTTGCGAATCTTATATGATAAATAAAAAGTATTGGATGATAAGTGTAAAAATAGCTGTTATCATTTAAAAAAAATACTATGACTTAAGTTTTTGTGTAATAAGATGAATCATTGGATGTTTAATGTTGAATATCTTTCAGATCTGGAAGCAAAAGTGAAGCAAAAACAAGGATACTAAAAAACTGCAGTTCTTCACGTGTCCACCAGAGGCAAGCTGCTAAAGTAAAAGCCTTACCCATTACATCCCATGTTGAATAGTGTTACCAAATGTTCACTTTTGCACAGACCTGTCCCCCATTTGGCCATAAAATCATGTCCTGGGAAATTTTATAAAATTCCCCAAAATGTCTGGGTATTACTCAGCTTTTTCTACAGACCATTGATAGTCATGATAAGTCACAGCTGTGGGCTACTGACATTATCCCAATGCCCCAACCTCAAAGTCAACGTCAGAGAAAAAATGCCATCATTTTAGATAATCAAGTCAAAATTTTGAGAATAAAAAGTCAGAATTGTGTGATTATATAGTCCAAATTATGAAAAAAGTTGACATTTTGAGACAAAACGTCAAGTAATGAGATAATAAGTTCAAATTATGAGATAAAAAGTTAAAATTTGTGATTATAAAGTCAAAGTCATGAAAAAAAAGTTGAAATATTGAGTTAAAAGTCGGAATTCTGAGGGAGAAAAATCAAAATTTTGACAAAATACAGTCAATATGTTGAAATTACAAGGACAAAAATATCAGGGGGAAAACTGTAGCCTGTGAAGGGGTTTGTTTTTTTTTTTCAAATAAGTAAGGCATATTTAGGGCCTGATAACTTTCTTTACTGAAGGAATTTTTTAATCAAATTCTGGCTCAATTTGTTAAAATATTATTAAAGTGTAGCCATGAAGTCACCAAACCTGGAAACTGATGCATTTTCTCAATGCACTAAACTAACAAACAGAAAATGAGGAAAATCACCCCAGACCAAAATTCAAACATGATTTCTTGACTTGGTAAACATTTTGCGGTAGAATGTTGAAAATAAGATTTACCTGTTAAAATTAAATCAAGAAAAATCTTTGGACAAGAATGGGCCTCCATACCTCGGGCTCTGACAGTATGACCCATGTACTGGGAAGCATTAAGTAAGTGTTGTGTGTTGTATGATCCTCCCACAGACAGCAGTCAGACACTGTAAAGCCTGTGGTTGACTGCTGTGCTGAGTATAATTACAGCAGCTCAACAGGCTTGTTTGTCTGCGCGCGTCGCTGTTGTGTGTTGTAATGCACAAACATAACTGAATTTCCATCGATCCACTCATCCATCACCTGATGTGCTCTGCCCCCCCTGCTGACAAAAGAGACTCACTGCATCCTGACAAGCTCATCTGAAAAAAAAATAATGTGTCTGCTTAGTTTATTCTCCTCTTCTTTAAATTTCTCCAGAGTGTTTCCGTCAGAGGATCAACGCAGCGTGATGCCTTCACTTACCACCTCACTGAGCATGCTATTTCAGGCTGTGTGCCAGCGAGTGAAAAAATCTCGCATATCTCTCCACAGACGTCACAGAGAGGGCGTAGTTGGTGGGTCTGTTGCGTTGCTAAGTTGCCTCATCAAAATAAATAGTGCAACAGATTTTTTTTCTTTGAGGATTAAGAGAAATGCGTTTCTTATATGATGCCAGTCACAAAAGTCCCGTGGGAAATTTTGAGGAAGCCTTAAACCCTTTTTAATGGAAAAAAAAATTAAATTAAAAAAATTAGAGAAAACAAGACTTTCCAGAAAAAAAACGTTTTTAAATGTTTTGTATTGTAAATGTGTAGTATTATTATTGTTATTGAATACATATTCGGTCTCCTCTGCAGAGCGCGCTGGAGCGTCAGGAGCGCGTGGGGCGCGTGCGTAAACGGCGCGGTAACAGAGCTCAGCAGAGACGCACAAACAAAGCAGACAGTCATTGTCTAAAAAAAGTGAGAAAACGGCTGTTGGACTATGTAAAACTTGGCGGCTCGACAGGTTCTTATTTGTCTTTGACAGGAGATTCCCTACGCATCTGGCCAAAGCGTCAAGGCAGAGATAAACACAGGTGCCGCAGGTTTTACAAAATAAAAGCACGGCTACTACTACGTTACTATCGTGGATCTGACTGAGAATGAAACACTGTTTCGGTTTAAGAAAATTTTAACCTGTTTTAAAGTTAATGTAAAACTAGCTTTGTTCTGATTTCATCGACAAACGTGAGACATAATGGCTCTGTCCTGCACTGAATCAAAATTAACCTTCACAGACATTAGACTACAAGATGTAAGTCTTTATAGAGTTAAATTTAACAAAGAGTTTCATTCATCCCTTTATTATCAATTAAATTTAAATTTTATTAAGACATTTACACATTTTGAACCAAATCTGATTATTCAAACCATGTCAAACCCAGGGTTTTATGGGTTAAGGTGTTGACCATTAAATGCAACATTCTTGCCAAAGCCCTTTACTCCAGATTCTGGCCTCATTTCTGTTAACCTCTTTCCTGTCAGGTGTCACAAAAATGAGAACTAGGTTTTTCTTTAAAGGTGTAATACAAAACGGCACACTAGTGAACAAACCAGAACTGCCTTAAAGATTCTACTTTGTTTAGTTCTTAATGCAAATCAAATAAAATGAGCGAGTTTTTGCCAAACATCCACCTGGCTCCCTTCTGTAGTTCCCTGATTAATAATCTGGTTTCTGTGTTGGCATTCATACTAATCTGATCACAGACATTCGTCATTATCCTAACGATAAGACGATGAGCATATAGTCATAAAAGACGTTTAGATTGAAAACCAAGAATCACAAAAGAGGCTACAGTCATATTTGAACTTCTAAACCAAAATGGATGATGATGAACATGGAAGCTAGAGCCAGACTTTCATCCATTCACTGAGTATATTTTTCATTAACAAATTTGAGGTCATGTGTCAGAATAAACTGTTTTGATAAGAAGAAAAGAAAAAAACTAACAGAAAAATGTTTAATGTATCATTATATGATATATAATGATACATTAAGCCTGCTTACCTCAGGTTATGGTATGAATTTAACTGTTACAATGGAAGCGCTTTAAAGAGGCTGTGAGAAGAAACTGTCTGAAGTGGATTGGATCTTACTTTTTTTTTTTCTCTCTCTCTCTCCCGTGCGTTTCTTCTCAACAGCTTCAAACCCGGGCCGCCCGCTCGAGGACAAGCCTCATGGTGTGCAGCCATATCCACTAGGCCATCCGCGCCCCCGATTGGATCTTACTTTTGACACTAATTTTCTTTGTCCGAGACGACTTTTTACCAGATACAATGCAACAAGGTAAGGTATTTATTAAGAATTACCCAGTGCTGTTGTTCAATCAAACGTTGTAAGTTTGCACTATAGTTTAGTAGCTGGCTACATTTAGCACTCACAGCCTGGTGCTCTGAGACATATTGGTACAGTGAAACATTACTGAATTTTCATTAAGGCCTACCAGTGCCCATCTACCAAACAGAGCAAATGTGATGTCACTTTTCATTTTATCGATGGACTCTCAAGTTTGAACAGACTGCTGCAGTGTAACTGTTGCATTGGGTTGGAATTAACATTTTCAGACAGCTTAACCTCTGTTTTAGCCGCTAGCTTTTTTAGCCTTTAGTCCGTGTTTTAGCCTTATAGCTTGTGTTTAAGCCATAGACTGTATAAAACATGGACGTAGTCTCCATGACGTCACCCGTCTGTTACTGCAGCTCCGTTTTGAGGCTAAACGGTGGGCGCAGCCATATTGGAATTGGGACGAGTGACGAGTGCCCAAACTCACAGCTGTTGGGCGCCTGTCAGTCACGTGATCTGAGCTGTGGCTCTGATTGGACAAGCTCTCGATCCTAACATCTTCCAAACGGCCGAGCTAGAAAAAAATTCACCCTCCTCACAGTGTGTGCCGTTAGTGAAATAAGCGATCCAGATGAGAGACAGAGTTTGTGCCAGGCTTTAAATACGCTAATTTCGGCTCTTTTCGGCCTTTTTTCTATTTGTTTGTACGTGACTTCCGGTACTTTTGGAGCCAGCCTCAAGCGGTCGCTCAAGGAACAGCAGCTTTTTAGCACTTCTGTGTTGTCCGGAGACCGGAGGTTGCTGTTTGGTTTAAGCCTCTACTTCAGGTTTTAGCCTTTAGCTTGTGCTCTATCACTCTCCTGTTTAGCTTTCGTCTGCACTACTGTTCCTTTTCTTTCAGACCCTCTAGCTCCTGTTTCCACTATTACAACTAAATAAATCACAGAAACTGTCTAGAAATTAGCATTTAGAAATAACCTATTTTAGCACTGATAACCTTATTTTAATTTGGAGATAATGATCAGTCATGTTTCCAGATAAACGACTTTTTCAAGAAAGTCCCCTCAGTCCCTTTAAATAAAACCTCTGATGAACTGTTTTGTCCAAATAGATGAATAACCTCAATGTCAAAGTGCTCTAAAAAGGCTGAGTAACAGGTAACAAACACAGATACAGGAAAATACCTTGACCTATAAAATTTGATTCGGTAATCAGTGTTTTTTTGGAGCATTTTTTTTAAAGATACAGACCCCAGAAACGTCAAATCAGGCTCTATTTAAAGCGCCACCTGTTATTCGCTTTTATTCTGAAGGAAATCAGCACTATTTCCGGTGTTTTTGCAGCGCCGTTTGCGACTTAACGCGCCTCTCTTGCGCTGGGAGGGTGAAGCCGCATAAAAGCGTTCCCATAATGCGGGCGTGAAGCGCTCCATGTAGAGGGGAACCAGGAGGAGGACCGCGGAGGGTTTACACCGGCTTCACACCGAGCCTGACAGTCAGGCCCCGGGGCAAAGGAGCGGAGGGATTAACGGAGGAGAGAAAACATGTCGAACCGAAAGCACCGGGACAACCAGGAGATCTGCGCCCGCAAGGTCCGCGAGCTGGCCCAGTCTGGAGTAAACAAACACTGCTTCGAGTGCAACCAGCCCGGGGTGACTTACACCGACATCACGGTGGGCAGTTTCGTCTGCACGTCGTGCTCCGGAATGCTGTGAGTGAACCCCCCCTCCCTCCTGCCGCGCCCCCTGGGTTTATTTACTGCACATTTTTAGCATCAGTGTGTGAGGACAAACACATAATAGAGCAGTGGAGTTAAAACTACCAGGCCTGATATTGCACCATGCACCACCCAGAGCCAGATTTACATGGCTTATCTTTATTTTTTCTCCTGCGTTTTTGCGGTGCAGAAATTAATTCACGCAGTGTCCACCTCTCTCTCTCTCCCGTGCGTTTCTTCTCAACAGCTTCAAACCGCAATAGTTGGTCATTTTCCAGCTCTGATTTACGGTTCATTTCGTCATGGTGCAGGTTTGACACTACCCCTCTCTCTCTCTCTCTCTCTCTCACTCTCTCTCCAGGCTCCTCTCCAATGTGGGCGAATGTGTACTATATGTCTGTGTGTCAGGGGCGGCTCTGTGGGTGGGCCAAAGGGTCCCAGGCCCATCCTCATCTTTGCTTTAAAATTTATTTATTAGTTTTAGGAACTGGTTCATAGGGGCTGTGAGTAGTTTCAAAGTGATCACAAAAAGTCTCATTTAATATGCTTAATGATAATATGCTATTTCAAATGGGATTATCGGTGCCACAATAGGTTATTTCTAAATATTAATTCCTGATCAGGACTGAACGGGTAGGATTCACTGGGTTGATTTATGGAACACTGAAGTCTCTGTGACAATGTCATGCCAGCTGACAAACTTTAGCAGTGAGAAGAGAGATCTGTGTTTTTCTCTCCTGAAAATGATTTCTGCAATTTATTTAGTTGTAATAGTGGAAACAGGATCAGGACTGTGTGACAGAACAAGGATAGGAGAGCATAAGAAAGCTAAACAGGAGAGTGACAGAGCTAGAGGCCGAAACACAAGTGGAAAGCTATAACATGGACAAAAAGCTATAACACAGACTCGAGGCAAAAACACAGATTGAGGGCTAAAACGCCAGCTAAAGGCTGAGGCACATGTTTGGGCTAATGCTCATTCGAACCCACATGCAGCAGCTATACAGCAGTGATCTGTTCAAACCTGAGAGTTTATCGATAAAATGAAAAGTGATGCTACATTTGCTCTGCTCGGTAGATGAGCACTGGCAGGTCATAACCAGGATTCACTAATGTTACACGGTACAAATATGCTGAATGCTAAATGAGGCTGGCTACTTTACTACAGCACAAACCCATAAAGGTTTCTTGTTGTCACGTTTCAATCAACAGCGCTACGTAACTGTTGATACATATATTACCTCGTTGTGTTGCATCCTGTAAAAAGTCGTCTTGAATTAAGAAAAGTAGTGTTAAAAGTGAGATCTGAGCTCCATTCATCTTTCAAAACAAATACATGAGTCACAACAGTTTGCGAAAGTCCCTTTAGCTAAAGGGGCGGTGCAGTTCACTGCAAACGGATTCTGCTCACAGCCACTTTAAAAGAAATATTGTCAATTTTTGTATCTACGCCCTTGTTTTCTTCTAGTATGGCGTCTTGTCTTGAAAATAAGCCAAGTGCGATCTTTTCAGCCTCTTGGGAAAAAACCCCCCTGAAACATTCAGTGTTATGTTTTACTGTAAGGACTTGAGAATAATTTTTGGAAAAGCTGTAGATTTTTGACTTTTTTTTTTACTGTGGTAAATGTCAGTGCTCCTACAGCTTATGGGAAGCGGCAATACCACTGAGAATAATGCAGGTAGAGCGCCTGATGGTAATGTTACAATTAAGGAGCAAAAAGCAACCAAATCTACTTTGAAGCCACATGTAGTTACAGTGGTGATCAGTCCATCATTTTTATTAATCTAAATAATGATCCACTGACATTTTTGTTTTAATGCCCACCCAACATTGGTTTGGCCCACCCAGAACTGAAATCCTGGCACCGTCCATGGTGTGCGTGTGTGTGTGTGTGTGCGTACGTGTGTGTGTGTGTGTGGGTGTGAAAGAGAGACTGTGCTGTCACATTGTAATCTGCATGTAGTCCCAGCACTTCTCAGGAAGATGGTTTCAGCACTTTGCACACCTACATCAAGGTGTCCCACTTTGTGTCTCCCCCCCAGCATGGACTAGATAGGAGGTTCTGGTTTCTGGAAACATGTTGCTCTGTATTTCACACCGGTTCTGTCCTGTTATTCACAGTCACCTGACAGACGTTTCCTCTCCCACCTGCTCTGTCCCTGTAGTCCTGTAGTCCTCAAAGGCGAGGACTCACTGCACGCCTCTTAATATTTCCGCCTCCTTTTACCTGCAAATCCCTTCTCTCCATCTCTCCTCTGTGTCCCAGGAGAGGCCTCAACCCCCCCCACAGAGTCAAGTCCATCTCCATGACAACCTTCTCCCAACAGGAAGTGGAATTCCTCCAAAATCATGGCAATGAGGTGAGTGACACTTAAAATCTTATTGTTATTTTCACTTAAGATTCACAATGTTCCCATTTTTTTTGTTGACGTGGACGCCTCACTCTCCTTCCTGGCTTTGATATGGAATATGAAACGTCCCTCATGGCTCAGCGAGTCTTTGTGGTCTGGCTTTTTTTTTTCCGGACCAGCTCACACAGAGCCAAGAAACAAAAGGACCGGCCATGTCTGTCCCACCCTAACCACCATCTACTTCCTCTGTATGTGTGTGTGTTTATGCTAGCGTTTCCCAAACTGTTAAAAACAAGGGCAGGGAGAAATTTCTGCAAGAACCAAACACACATACATATCATAGAAGAACAAAATGTTGAACTATACACAGTCAACAAAGCGTCTCAGTAATAACGAAGTATATTTTACCACAGTATAGTGTTTTCCCATATTTTGAACATGAGAAGTTCTTTCTGATCAAAATGGTCCATTTTAAAAGTACTACAAGATCTTAATGAGACTAGCCAGCTGGCCAATCAGAGGGAAGGGGGTTTGTGGGGTCTTAAAGAGACAGTAGCTAAAAGAAAGAATTTCAGACATAAACTGACATAAGGCATTTTAACTGTTGATCATCTAAAGCTTTTACGTGGGCTTCGAGAGGGACAAAGTAAAGCTTCAAAACAGAAAATACCCCCTTTTTAAGCTCGTAATAGAATTTTCTGTTATATATCCAGTTTGGCTTCAACCAACTTTGTTGTTGTTTTCCACTAAGTCGCCTGGAATCTTAAAGTATTAGCGTTTAACGACAAATGTTATTGACATTCTTTATAAACTTTATCTCAATAGCTGCCAGTTTACTTATTAAATTGTCAAATAAAATCAAAACAGAGTGATTCTACATTTTCAGTCTAAGATCATTCCTTCTGAAAACATGCTAATGTTAGCATACCACCTAGCATGGCATTGCACACCACTCATCCTTTGGATAGGAATTCAAGTGCTTCCTATCACTTCGTTTGTTAAAATTAAGGAAGCTACCAGATCAATAAAGAACTAATTATGTAGGCTAGTGGTTTGTTAATTTGTATTTTCAGTTACATTTCATATTTGAAACAACAAAAAATGTCATATGAGCTTCCAGTGATTAACTAGCTGAGGGGAATAAAACCTGGACGGTGGCTGCATGCAGATGCTAAAGGGTTATTCATTTGGTTGCTGATCGATCTTTAAGTGTGTGATGTATTAAGATCATCAGATAGGTTAAATCTACTACAACATTATTACCACAAGTTAAGTTTCAGCTAAGCATTATCGCACTGAGCTCACATACAGCAATTGTAACTGTGTCTTTATCCTGGCAGTATTTCATATTTAATCCATTATTTTCATGTTTCTAAATCTCTGAAACAAAACTGATAGAAATGAAAAGTAATGTAAACGTCTTTAAATATGTTTTGTGGAACCGGAGTGAGTGATATAGAGTGGAAATGGTCTCCTATAACAACTATTTTGCCAGCTGCGGGTGTAGACAGCTCCCTAAGTGGAGCTTATATCACACAAAAAAGTGAAATGTTTCATGCTGTCAAGATAAGTGTTGTGTGTTTTTATACAGTGTCAGTGTAGAATATGATGTGTTCAAGTGTGTGAGCCAAGTCGCCTGTGATATGACAGAGTCAAAGGTATATGTGAGGTGGATGTCGTACAGTTTCCTCTGGAGACTGATCTACAGAGCGGTGAATCACAGGCGGTGATATCTGACTTTTAAACCGGATGTGAGTCACTGATGGGAAAATCTGTTTGTGAGAGATTCTCTGACACAAAATGTCAAACCAAAAAGAGAGCTGTTGTTTGATTTTCCTTTTTTGAAAGTGAATGACCAAATCAAACGGTCAGTGTTTTCCTTTAAATTGTACATGTATGTATATCTGTGTGTGTGTGTGTGTGTGTGTGTGTGTGTGTGTAGGTTGGGAGGAGGACTTGGCTGTGCGTGTTTGACCCAAAGACAGACGGCTGCTCCGACATGAAGGACTCTCAGAAGTTCAAAGAGTTTCTTCAGGACAAATATGAGAAGAAAAAGTGGTGAGGACTCAGGTTCTGTCTGCATGCAAATGTCATCAATCAGTAATAACCATTGATAGGGGGAAAAGCAGAATTTGGACATCTGTTTCAATCCAGTAGTATGATAATTTATTCATAGTTTATTTGGTTATTATTTAAATTCATTAGGAAAAATTGTAAAAAAGAATTTAAAATTGCTCTTCACAAGTTTATAGAGCCAAATGTTGCACAAGTGCTTGTTTTGTGCGTTAAGTTTACGTTGAAGCTCCCGTAAGGAACTTTTACTTTGTGTTGATCTTTGTGCTTCCCCATGACAGAAAAGGTTTTAAAAATGTTGTTTTTTAAGAGAGACCAAAGGATCACAAGCTGTTTCTGCAGTGTGCTCATTAAAGCCGCTGCCTTGATGCAGCAATAGAAGGCATTAGAAATAACTGTAACAGTACTATATGGGTAAAAGTATTATTTTTTAGGTGAAGTTTTCATGGTTAACTGTGCTAGCTGTGTAGCACTGACACCAAATAACAAGCCTGTCAGCCTGACTGTGACAAGTCCTAATGTGAAAAAGTTATAATGCTAAAGTTCAAAACAAGGTCTTCCATTACGCAGAATATTATGCTAATAAGTTGCATGTGAACGGTGTCTCTATAGGTATGACAGCAAGGTAATATAAGCATTTAGCTCACTTCAACACATTGGGACGTCCCTGCACAATGACAGCACTATAAAGGCTTTCCAATTGGTATGAGCTCTGCTATTGGTTAGCAAATGTCGGCTAACTTTGGTGTATAGCCTTGAGGTGCTTTTCTTTGCAAATTTTAACAAAATAATTTCCAAATAACTAATTAGAATTTCAAATAAAATCAAAAACAAAGTATTTATTTCAAAGTTACACTTCTGTTTTAAGTTGTATGAATGTAGGGAATTTGAGGTTAATGACATTTTTGCCACTTCTTGAGAATTGAGCCAAATCAGTGACTTTAGCTCTATTATGTTCCAGTCTTGTTCCAGCAAACTTCAGCGAACTGAACTTTACACATGCTGAATAGGACGGTCAAATTAGCAAAACAGAGGGCCTATTAACTTCATGTTAAGTCTTTTATGTGGATGCTGTGGATAAAACTTACTACAGGTGTATGATTAAACATAAACGTTTCAGTTTTGGACATTGACTGATGGCACCAGGTCGTTCAGACACAAATGAAAACATTGTGAACAGATCACAGCTTTTTCACACTATTGCTGCAGGAAGTAGTTTAAAAGATTAACTGTATTCAGAGTGTTTACAGATTAGTTTTCCGCTGGTTTTGTCAATGATTAATCCTCTGATTGTTTAATTTCTGAACTCAATGGGGCATGATGTTGAAACACTGGATTCAAACAACATCTGATGACGTCTGTTCTGAAATTAGACACTCGCTGGTTTTAAATGGAGACACCCACTCAGAAAAATTAGCTCAGGATAATGGCTGCTTTCATGCTGATAATAAAAGAAGAGTCATTATTTGGGGTTTAGTCTCAGAATCCCAGAAAGGTTCTTTGTCATGAAGTTTGGAGGAGGAATACTGATTAGAGATCAAGCTTTAATTGGACTTCTTATGAAGCCAGTTAGTCACTCATTTCAAGTCCATTAAGTAACCTTTCTCTTTCAGGCATTTTTCCAAAAGCAAGAATCGGAGGGATGTTGAGGGTCCTTGGAGCCCGGGGGTCCAGGCTGTCCCCACTTCACATGGTCCCTTAGGAAACCAGGTCCCTCCTCATAATATGCCCCCCAACGCCAGGTCTGCAAGGCCACTGGTGAGACAGTTACATGAATCTTTGATGTGCAGGAGAGCGAGATACAGATAAAAAAGGAGGGAAGTGAAAACGAGAGTGAGGATTTGTGATAGAAAGTGTTTGAGTGTTGTAGAAAAATAGGAAGTTAGAGCAGACGAGTGGTCCCAAAAAAGAGTCTGAGAATATAAGGTGGAGATATGACCTGAATTGGCTGCTGCACAGAGACAGAGACTGATGAGTCGGACAGTGAGCGGTCCAGGTAGCCTCGACATCAAAGCTTCTGCTTATGAATTATTGAGAAACCATGAAAGAGACTCACTTCTTCTTCCTTTGTGTGTCTCTCTCTGCCTCCACCTCCCATCTGCTTCTTTCTCTTTCCCTTCGCCTCTTGTTCATAAGTCTCAGTCCCAGATGCCATCGTGGGATCGCGCTCCTGCTATTTCACCCGCCGACATGCGGACGGATGTGTTCACAGCTCGGCCGTCGCGCTCCCAAAGCTTCAGAGACCCTCCGCTGAAAGGTCAGAGGTCAAGCCCTATCAGAGGAGAGGATATTTTTGCACTGATGTGATCGATGTCACTTTCATTGTGCTTTTTTTCTTCCTCTCTCTCTGATGTAGATCCCACCCTGTGTGGGATAGAAAGACAGCGGCCGGGTTCTCTGACGTCAGGCTTGGGAGGTCAAAGCCACGCCCCCTCTTTTCCTGCTCTCCCAAGGCCCTCAGGTTCCCTTCTCTTTTATTATCCTTTCTTGGCAATAACTTTTCAATAATATTTGAGCTAATCTTACAGTTGTGCCCAAAAGTTTACAACCCCCAGCAGAATTTCTGATTTTTTTGGCCTTTTCTCAGAAAATATGAATGATAACACAAAATCCTTTCTATCACTCATGGTTAGAGGTTGGGTGAAGACATTTATTGAAAAAAATTGTTTACTCTTTTTAAATCATAATGACAACAGAAACTTCAAAAATGACCCTGTTAAGAAGTTTACACAACTCTGGTGGTGTTGGCCTGATAAATGCACAAAAGTGAACACAAATGTATTTGCTTGTAATCAGTGTGTGTGTATAACAATTGAACAGGGTCATTTTGGAAGTTTCTGTTGTCATTATGATTTAAAAGAGTAAACACAGTTGTTTGTGAATAAATGTCTTAACCCAACCACTAACCATAGGTGACAGAAAGGTTTTTGTGTGACCATTCATATTTTCAGAGAAAAGGCCAAAAAATTAGAAAATTCTGCTGCAGGGGGTGTAAACTTTTAGGCACACTAAAGCCTTGCACAGCATTTTAGAGTGTTACGGTTGTCCAGAATATTGGTGCAGGATATTGTCCCTGATATTTATGTCACTTTCTTTTCATCACTGAAGCCCCAAAGTGTCACTTTGAGAAGAGAAAATGTAACTTTTCTGTCAGTCATAATTTTCATCCTGAAGTGTTTCTGTCGACTTTAATCATACTGGAATTTTAAATGGCTCCACATCTTCACCCAAGCACACTGGATTTCTCTTTCAATGGTGTTTCTCTTCCCCTCTCTCCACTTAATACACCCCCTTCCTTCTCTTTTCTGTCTCTGTCTTATCTCACTGTCCTCCTCCCTCTCCCTCATAGCCAGTAGCTCTTTCAAAAACCACTTCACTTTAGGTAAGACATGGCACCAACTGATGCTTTTGAGTGTGTGCTGAATGGCTGGGATCAATAAGCTCTTCCATGCTGTGTCATTCATAATGAGACGGCCGATCTGTGAGCCACCCCCCCCCCCAATGCCGACGCTAAATGTGCCTCATGTGCATATGAATTCAGTTTACGTTAAGCTATGTATTCAAAAAGCTTTCTAGCTTGTGTCACATGCTGATATTTGGGTCGATATTTTCCTCATCACTCAGGTATTCCCTCGTCACAGCACAGATTTGAAGCCCAGGAGGGTCAAGGAGACACACACACACACACTCTGTCCCCTCAGAGGAAAAAAAAAGAACAAGTAATGCTATTTTTAGCTTAGCTGCTGCCCCCGTCAGCAGAGGGCCGCTGATATTTCTCACCACGTTGGTGTTGGAGCACTTAAAAAGTATGTAGGCTGCAGCTGTAATCCCATGAAACACATTAACATCCTGAACAAGCACCCTAGGAAGTTTGAGCACGTTAGCGAAGATAAGCGCTATCTCCCGCCCTAGAGAAGAGAATTATCATGTCTCAAAAGTATGCGGCTCTGCTGTGGCATGCTTTGTAGTTGATGATATGGAGTCTGGTCTCTATCTCCAACTCCTCAGATGACAGGAATTAAGCTATATATATATAAACCTCCACAAATTTTCATTAAGATCCGTAAGATCTATATGCTAACAGCTAATGCTAGCATGTGCTGTGGCTAATGTCTGCAAAAAGCTTACAACCTGCACTGTTCATTTCCTTTTTAACATTGTTTTCTGTGTGTTGTTGCTTGAAAACTTTCCCAAAACTTGTCAATGTGCAGCTTTATATATTTTTGTATTTTGTTGGCACTGAACAGTTCATGCTAGCTGAATTGTCAAGCTAGCTCATGGCATGGAAATGTGAAAGCATGGTGTAAATTTCTGTATTTTAGGGGTTGTTCGTGTGGCCTCAAGCTTTTACTCCTCTTATTATTACATTTGTATAAATTTTCACCTTGATGTTTAGCAGGTCATGATAACAAAACTAAGATTTAGTAGGTCTACATGTGGTATTACTGTGCTCTCCTTTTTTAAGAATAGTTTTATACATTGAAAAATGTATTTATTTTTAGTGAAATACTTGAGTCTCCAAATTAAAGTCCAAATTATAATAATAATTTGGTTGATGTTTAATAGTTTTGAATAAATCACACAAGGCTTATCTACATACACTACCTGGCCAAAAAAAGCGTCACCACCTGGATTTAACTAAGCAAAGAGGTACAAGCTTCCTATTGGATAATTACTGCATGGGCGATTATTCTTCAGCTGCCACCAAGTTATTTAATCCCAGTTGATGAGTAACTTCACATTTCTGAAAAACCCATGGAGAAAGACACATCCTGTGGTTGTGGAAAAGATGTTAGTCTGATTAAGAAAGGTCAAATTACTGGCATCAAGAAGAGAAAACATCTAAGGAGATTGCAGGAACTACTAAAACTGGGTTAAGAACTGTCCAACGCATCATTAAAAATCGGAAGGATGGTGAGGAACTATCAAGTCTGAGTCCAGATTAACCCTGTACCAGAGTGATGGGCGCATCAGGGTAAGAAGAGAGGCTCATCGTGCTTGGTGCCTACTGTACAAGCCTGTGGGGGCAGTGTCATGATCTGGGGTTGCTGCAGGTGCTCAGGTCTAGGTTCAGTAACATTATGTGCCCAAAAAACGAGGTCAGCTGACAACCTGAGTATATTGAATGACCAGGTTATTCCATCAATGTATATTTTCTTCCGTAATGGCACGCGCATATATTCCAAGATGACAATGTCAGAATTCATCGGGCTCAAATTGTGAAGAGTGGTTCAGGGAGCATGAACATAGAATTGCAGAAACAATGCCACAGTGAATGTGTGCTGTAGTCAAAGCTAAAGGAGGTCCATTGAAATAGTCTGTGACCTTTCTTTTTTTGGCCAGGCAGTGTATGTTGTCAGCTATGGATGTTTTTGAAGCACTAACAGATGGAAACAGACTCAGGAAGACGCAGCCCAGTGCGATGTGCTTCAGCTGCTGTTTTCAAAGTGAGAAATGAACCAACAGGAAGGAGAAGTTTGTAAGCCCTCAGAGAAAAAATGTAAATTTCAACATCACAACCCGTCACACCTCTTGTGTTAATGAAGCTTGTGACACCATGAAAACTCGAGCGAACCTCACAGGGAGAGACTGTTGGGATTGTTTTCTCCTCGTGAGGTCCACAGTTCATGCTCGGCTCCGGAAACAGCAGCTGAGAAAATAATATCACTTCAGCCTCTTTAATCTTTTAGTCCCCAGCTCTGGGTCTTTGGATTACAGCCCATGATCTTCTTCAGTTGATTGAGTCGATAAAGATTACGCGAGGTGATCAGGAGCTCCAGAGCACGTACTAAATGATCCGTGTCTGGGTGAATTATTTTTTCGTCCATTACAAGTTCTTTAAAAGTTTGCCGTCCTTTAATATTAGAAAAAATACCTCAGGTACTTTTAGTTTAAGTGGCTTTTGAAGTTCAGTGACTTTCTCGAGCTTTTGAAGATTTAATGATCTTCCTCATCACATCTGAGTATGTGCTATATGAAATCTTGTGATGTGTGGACGTGTCTTGTCTAGATTTTGTATTTGCTTGTGAATTAATGAGCTTGTCTTGGGTACACGGCTAAAACTGAAATCTAAGCAAGTGTTTATGTCTTATTTTAATAATGTGTCTAATTTAACTTGGTATAAGCCATATTCAACTGACAAATGCAGAAAAAATGTCTTATTTAAAGATTTTACAGGACAAAAAATGAGGTCTGAATTGATTGGGATGAGTAAAAAAAATCTGCCAATGGTATAAGAAAAATTGTGATTCAAGTTTCTTGAAATTACAATGATGTCCTAATCAAAGAAAGTTTTTTCTTATACCAATGGCAGATATTTTTTTACTCATTCCTAGCAATCTAGACTAGTGCTGAAAGATATATTGTTATCGAATAGGTATCGAGATATAAAAATTCAATATATTACAATTCCAATATAGAAGATTTCAATGATGTAGATTTGACTTTCTGTTTATGTTGATGACTGACAGTGAGCTCTAACCCCACTTTCCACATCCTGTTATATTATGATGCTTTTATTTTTCTGAAAAATGCTTAGGTTTCTCTAATCCCAGAGTCATATTTTATGGTATCGTATTGATATCGGGCATTAATGTCGAGACATGAAACTTTGTCCGTATCGTTCAGCCCTAATCCAGACCTTATTTTTGTCCTTTACTATCTTGAGATAAGACATTTTTCTGGATTTATCAGTTGAATTTAGCTCATATTAAGTCCAAAAAGACAGTTTTGCTAATATTGAGACCCAAATACTTACTTAGATTTCAGATTTTGCAGTGTAAATATCCCAAAATACCTAGATTGTAGGTTTTCAAGGTGTATGTCAACATCACAACACTCGTCTCATGTTGATGTTCACTCTGGTTTTCTTGCCCACAGGTCGCACAGTATCAGCCTCAGGGGCCACGGGGCCCTTCAGGGCTTTCCCCAAGTCTCTCAGTGTTGACTTCGGAGGCCTGAGTCATCCTCAGACGCAGCCTCTGCCTCAGTCACTGTCCCAGCAGCAGACGCAGACACAGCAGCAGCAGCAGCAGCAGTCTGGGAGTGTGGGACAGATGACGACGCAGGTCAGCAGCTCCAACTCCCAGGACAGATACGCCGCCGTGTCACAGCTGGACATCGTCTTCTCCGACCCACCAGCAGTCACAGGTGGGAAATGTCTCAGGTTGCAAATGCTGTTAAGTGCACGATTAGACTCTTAACTTGTAGTATAAGCGGCAGAAGGTCCAAACAGTTGTAGGAAGCAACGCTGACTATATGTACATGATCATATCTCTAATTTTGGTATTTTATGCTTCTGCTTCAATACACAGTTCCATTTTTCATCAATTATTCATTACAAATTTGAAAGAAAAAAGTACTTCTTTTTTTTTTTTTAGATTAAAATCAAAAGATGTGCAATTATAGTACATTCTCATCATGAGGGCTTGTGGCACCGCAGTATGTAACTAGAAGAGTGGCCCTCATTTCCTTTCAGCAAATCCTGGATGTTAAACTGCTGAACCACAACCCTCAGTGGTTATTACTTTTCAAAACTGTAAGAAGTGTTAACTTAGTTCCCAAGGCCCGCCGGCGGGCCCACTGCTATTCTTCTGACAGTGTTTTCGCTGTATTTATCCTGATGTGAACTTTAAAAACATGACAATTCCTGAAACCAGAGACTTAAATCTTTCAAATGAGGTGTCACTGATGAATTTTGACCTTATGGTTCTTCAGTTATAAGCTTTATGATATATAGGCAAGAATTGGGTGGGAACTCAGGGGTTTAAAGAGAAACTGTAAAAGACTAAATAATATGGGATTTAAATAAACATAAAATACTGATGACACAACACATTGTGAAAACACCATTAAAACTATCATTACATTTTAGCGTCATACATGTGAGGAAGTATCCAGAATTTAAGGCTGCCAATTCGGAGGAAAATGTCAAATATTTTCTCCTTCTTATGTCTTAATGTTGGTTTTATTGTTATTTTTTCACCATATGGTCAAAAGTTAGGGCAGTTGGGAGCCTTTTGTACAAACCATTTTTTTAACAACATATAGAAACGATCAGTAGAAGAGCTAATTGAAATACCTGTTAGAGTTGTCTTTTATTTAGTATGTTGTTTTTTTTTCTTAAGTCCCTGAAAAGCTAAAAATGTGCATTATAAATATGAATATGTGCTGCAGTACGACATTGATGGACTTGTGCTTGTGAAAAAGTGTTTTTACATTGTTGAACTTGCGCTTTAACTCAAAGACTTGACCACCTCCTCATGTTTATAGATAGATACGGTGAGAGTTAAAGTTTCCATCTGATGCAGTTTGTCACGGCCAGCTCAACAAGGTTGCATAACATCCTTCCTCCGAATATCAAGGCTTTTAGCAGCTGAATTATGCTCATTGTGTTTGCTCCAGAACATGCTCACTCTCATTCAAAGGGGCTTGTTGATGAAAAAAAAACATCAGCTGTACTTGTCTAACAGCCGAGACGCTGGTTTTAACGCTTAGGACTCATGTGAGAAGCCCTCAAGCTCTCAACAAGAGGCTTTGTTGTTCTTCATCGCAGCCTGCTGCAGTAATGAGGTTATTGATTTTCTGCCCCCTCCCGCTCGCTTTGATTCATATCAAGACTCACATATTTTATTCAGGGGGATTTGTTCTGCTTTTCTCCTCTGATGATTTAAATGCTTGAAGATCATTTGAGCTCTTTGTGAGATTTTTTTGCACACATGTCAGGCTCATAGGAGCAGCATTTGATCTCTTTATGAGCTCTTATTAAAGCCCCTCAGTTATGTTTCTGTCTGTGTAAATGTTTGTTCACAGCGCCCCCTGCTGGTCCTCCACAGTACAGCACGCTCTTCGGAAACAGACTCTCCTCCAGCTCCACACCTGCCAGGTAGAGCAATACTTCAACTTTGGTTTGATACCATTTTTAAAGTTATTTTTTTATTAATAATCAGTTTTCATTTTTGGTCATAAACTCAGGTTTTTCTGATTGAATGTTTTACATTTCTTCATGAGAAATTCTCTAAAATTGTTCACTTTTGGGACTTAATGTTTTTTTTTTTTAACTTTCCTCATGAAAAATGTCTTTTTTTTTTCACAAAATATTTCATTACTTTTTGAATTCTAATTTTGTATACTAATTACAGTTATAATTTTTTTATTAATCATAATTTTAATATTTTGTCTCCAGATTTTATTTTTTAAAAAACTATTTTTGTTGTTACAAGATTTTTTATTTTTCAAAATAAGCGTTTTTTCGAGCATGATTCTTTGGTGTTTTTGTTTCAGAATCAGCTTTTGTCAAACAAAACAACTCTCTGTATGATGTTTTAAATTTAACTTGTTTATGCAACTGTTTTTTATTCTCACCAAACAAAGTATTTTGTTCGCAATTAAGTTATTTCTTTTTTTAATCCAACTTCGGTCTCTATTTCTATTTTATATTTTGTTCTATTTGAGCTACTTTTTGAATTTACCTTTTATCTTGAGCTTCTATTTTGATTTGATTGTCTTTGTTTGTGTTAATGCATCATTATTCATACATTTCATATAATATAAATAAAGTATAACAATAATAACAATGATACTAATGATACATTTTCAAGCGCTTTACAAAAACTCAAACACTTAACATGGTAACATAACAGAGTAGGTTAAAAACAACAGTACATACCCAAAAAAGAGATTGAAAAGACAGTTAGAAAGCCAAGAAAAACACAACATAAATAAAAATACTGTAAAAGAAAGTTAATGTAGAGACCAAGTTAAAAAGGTTGTGATGATCTGCGTTGCTAAAATATAGCTTACAGAGTGATCATAAGGAAACTCATTTGCGTTTTTTTTTATTTGTAATTTGCAATTCAGCATTCTTTCAACCAAATTATTTTTTAAGTTATATTTCCTGCATTGGAATAATTCTTAAAACCAATTTCTGGTTAAATTTTCTCTTCTTTTTCCTTCTTTTTTCACAGTTCCCCTGGTGTCGATTCAGTCTCCAGCTCCCAAACCTTTGCGAGTAAGTTCAGAGCATGAACATCATTGATCCTCCTGTGAAGCTGCTCTGTATTTACCTGCAGCTCCTTCTCTTTAAAGCTGACTCCTCTTAATTAGGATTCATGTGTGGGACTCAGAGCAGACAGGAATGTACCGCCACTCACTGTGAATTACACCCCCCCATCTCTTTTTTTCTCTCTCTCTTCTTGTCTCATGTCTCAGATTTCCCAAACCCATTCAGCTCCAGCTCCAGCTCGGCCCCCCAGCAGCCCCCTGCCCTCTCCCCCAGTAACCCCTTCAGCAACGCTTCAGGAGGTGAGACTCATGTTCAGGGGCTCAAAGGCCAAGTTTAACATTTAGACGCTAAAAGGTCTCAACGTGTCTCAGCTGTGAGGGGATAAAAACTGAGAAACATGCTCACTGTACAGCTGAAAGGTCTTGTACCCAGTTATGTCCCATCTGGGCCTCCGTAGAAAAAAATAGAAACCTGTTTCTCTGTCTAAAGCTGTGTTAATGTCGCTGTGTGTGGGTGTATATTTTCCTCTCTCCAGGTGATTCCAGTGCATTTGTCACATCGCCCACCTCCGTGTTCCCTCCGTCCGCCCCCTTCCCAGCTCCGACCTCCCAGAATGCATTTCCTCATGAGTCAGCCGGCAACCAAGAAGCCAATGGTAACATTTTTAAAGCATATTACGTATATTTTTAACACTTTGTCGCTCTCTGTTAAAGGGTGATCTGATGTTGAGATATTTCATATTTCATAAATATCTGCTTGTGTAGAGATAAAGCTGCTGGTGGGACATGTGCTGTATGTGATCAGACTGCAGATCAAACCCTGAAGGCATCAACCTGTCTGTAATCTTTCATTATTTCAGCAGTGACCACTTGACACAGCACAGGAATACAAATTCACACACTCAGCAGCTGCTGCTGCCGCTGTAACTCACCCCTTCATCCCCTTTCACTTTCTGTCCTCACACCTCTGAACATGTTGTTTTTCTTCTTCTTCTTATCCACTGCCTTGTGTTTTTGTTTGTCTGTTTGTTTTTAAGGTTTTGCCTCCTTCCCTGCGCCCGACTCTCAGCCCAAAGTCCCCCGGCCAATGTCGGTGAACCCGTTTACGGTGCGTTCAATTGCCCTCTCTGCTGTTTTACCTTATTTTTGCTAGTTATGTATAAATCTGAAACAAATATACAAAAGCAGACAAAGTAATCAGGAAGAGGATTGATTATCATTTTGACTTATTTTTAAACACATGAAACTATGGGGTTTTAAATTGCCTTTGTTTACATTTTTTTGCTCACAAAGACTCACAATAAGAGATACTTCTGACTGTTTAAAGACATCAAGATGTGATTTTTGCTGTAAAAACACAACATAAACATGGGCATGGCAAAACACCAAAGAAATACGATGTACCACTTTGTCCACAGGGGGCGCCAAAATCAACTCAAACTGAGAATTAGTCACTGTAGCTTTAAGTTCACTCTTCTCTTTTTTGCATAAAAGCTACGATAAAGATGCAGATTTAATAAATGGGACATGGTTACTATGTGTGCAAAGGGAGCGCAAAAAATAAATGAATAAGAAGTATGAGGATGTAATGGAAATTCAAGGGAGGACCATGAAATAGATCTATGCAGTAAGGGCCTGCCTCCACTGGTAATTTCATTTATCAGCTCCAAATCCATAAATACATTTATATGACACTTTTTCTTGATCACTTAGAAATTCCTCACAGTCCCTTTAAAGTTACTAAATCAGTTCTGCTTCTTTTGAGAATGAATGTGAAATTTATTTCAAAGTTCTCTGTTTGTTTCCTGTTTGATTTTATTATCTATCTTTTTTGTAATTCTATTATTAGCAGCACCTCTAGTCCTGGAAATCTCACCCTGCAAAAAAACAAACAAAAAAAAACATACAGTTGGGCCCAAAAGTTTACACCCCCCAGCAAAACTTGTGATTATTTGGCCCTTTCTCAGAAAATATGAATGATAACACAAAATCCTTTCAATCACTAATGGTTAGTGTTTGGGTGAAGACATTTATTGAAAAAAAATATTCTTTTTAAATCATAATGACAACAAAAACTGCAAAAATGACCCTGTTAAGAAGTTTACACAACTGTTGGTTTGGACCTTGTGTGTGTGTGTGTGTTTGTGTGTGTGTGTATAAAAAATGAACAGGGTCATTTTTGAAGTTTCTGTTGTCATCATGATTTAAAAAGAGTAAACACAGTTGTTTGTGAATAAATGTCTTCACCCAACCACTAACCATGAGTGACAGAAAGGTGTTTTTTTTGTTATCATTCATATTTTCTGAGAAAAGGCTAAAAAATCAGAAATTCTGCTGGAGGGTATTTAAACTTTTAGGCACAACTGTAAGTGTGGCTCTAAAAAACGCTGTTCTACTCTGGTTTAGTACAGGAAATAGGCACAAAAATGCTGCATGTGGAGACAGGCCCTTAAGCCGATGCTTACAGCACCTCCTATAACTCCTCATGAATCTTAACGCACTTATTCTCTTACAGTATTTGCAGAAACCTGTCAGCTGTTGCCCTTTCCCTTTTGAGACGTCCCCCCTCTGCTTGTGTCTCACTCTGCCTCTCTGGTCTTTACAGGGGAATGTTTACCCCAGTCGAGGGACGTCGCGAAACCCTTTCATCTGATCCTCCTCCTCCTCTTACTACCCATCCATCTCTGGGAAACTGAGGGAGGAATGAACTTGAGGAGTCTCTGCCATTTCAATGCCTTCAAAGTAACCCCCTCCCTCCTCCTCCTCCTCCTCCTCCTCTCCTCTCTCTGCCCCTCTCTCTGTCTGTGTTTACGTGTTTGTAGAGGAAAAAAAAAATTGTGTGAATGTAATTATGAAGTTCATGTGTGTACGTGTGGGCGTGTTCCCCCCTGCTGTGTCAAAAAAAAGGTGTTTGTGTGCCAGTAGACGCCACCTCAGGGCTCTGTGGGAGTCACGAGTAAAAAGACGCCTCTATGATTTTTGCAGAAACACACACGTTGCTGCTGCTGCTACTACTTTGCTTTCATCTCCTGCTTAAAAAGTGCATAAAAACAGTCACCGGTAATCCATCCAGTTATCGTCCAAAGTAAAAAAGAGACTTTTACTATTCATCACCGGTTTCTACAGATGGTTAAAACAGCCTTAAACGCCTCCTGATGCATGAGATAGAGAGATCATATTTGGTTTTGTCAACATTTCTTCGTTTCCTCTTTGTGGGAGAGTTTCTGTTTTCCACTCCAAGGCTGCATGCGCTTCGAGGGCTAAAAGGAGATGCTACTGAATGTAAAAGCAATTTCAGAATTTCTCAAAATGTGTATAAAAAATATCATCGCTTCATGTACCGGACCAAAATGTTTCCTGTTTTATTTTATTATATTTTTTTTTGAAGGAGGGGGAGTGTTTGCTTGATAAGGAGGCAAAGTTTGTTTCATTTATTTTGCCAAAATACAAAAGAGAAGAGATTCATGTAACAGCGTCTTTGTTAACAACAAGTATTCATGTTCATAAAATCAGTTTGTTGCTTCTTACGACTCGTGGTGTTTTAATTATTTCCCATTAAAGTGTAAATATGTGAAATTTTAGGGGCTTTTTAAAAAAAATCTGGACTGATTTCTTCGACCAGCAGGGGGCGCGTGAGACCCACTTTTCCCTCCTCGTGCACAAGGTTACTTACGGATGCGTATTACATAACAACATAGATACTGCATAAGGATAGAGTACAAATATAGAAACCTTTTATGGCTTTCAGGAGAACTATTTTTAGACCATTTTGAAAGATTTAGTGCGATTTGAAATCCAGAGCAGATCCTGACTGAATTATTTATACAGAAAATACGTTTTGTTTGTATTTTTCTATTTGATTTATCACAACTATGCTCCATTAAGATGTGGATTAAATGCTTTGAGACATAAATGTGAATCTTTACACCTTGAATAGCAGAAATAAGCCTCATTTGTTCGGTTACAGGAGCTTAATCTGTGGTTTGTGCTGCATTCAGGAGTCAATAATCTCACTTAATTCCCTCAGGATCAAATGAGTTGACCGTGAAGATGCATTTAAAATATTTTCATGTTACCTTTTGCTGAGTAAATGTTTCTGCTGCTGCTTTGGAAACGAAAACATTCACATATGAAAACTGGACAGAGGGGGATTTTCACAATAAATAGAACACGATGGACTCGTGCGAGCGCCAACACTGAAATCTTACTCCACACACTGGAGGGGATGATGCCTTCATGGACTGTGGGAAATATATGTTATGATGGTGAAGAAGACTTAAAAACAATGAAATCATGCAATTGTGTACATACTGCAAATAAAAAGAAAGTTCACAGAAAAATATGTAATAGAATACAATTAAAAAGTCAGCAATCAAACAGTGCAATGGTAAAACCAATAAAAAAAGAAGCAACACAAGAACCAAACCACATAGACTGAGACCATGAGGGTCAGAGAAAAGAACAAGTTAATACAAGAAGGAAATAACTCCATAAGTAGATGATGTCACCTAACAACAACAACAAAAGTAAATAAGACTGTATTATTATTCCTGATGCTCAGCATTTCAACATCATAATAGTGCTTTATTTATATAACAGTCTAAAATACAAACATCAAAGAGTTTAATCGTAAGCTGTAAAACAGGCAAAAATAAACAGCTAACAAAAAAAAAATATGACAAGCACCAAGAAAAATAAAAACTCATAAATGTATTATATCAATTCAATAAAGTAGGCATATGTCTGTCATTTATGTATCTTTGCTGTCACATGAGGAGTTTTATATCATGCTCTCAATACACATTGTGTTGTCAACATTTTAAAATTTGTATTTTCTTTTTTGGCTTAACCCTATGTTTCCAACATATTCACGTAAATTTAGCGATTCATTTTGTGATACATGGTACGATATACCTTATTTACATAAAAGTATTCCTCTAAGAGCAGAAAAAAGCAAAAACTCTGTTGTTTTTTGCACTAAAGTTATCGTAAGAGGTGCATTAATTGACATAATGTCACAGACAGGTATATGCCAAAGTGATGGCAGGATATTGTTTTGGAATCATTTATCAATCAAACAATCAATCTTTATTAATATATGTTAACATTTTTAATTGTTTTGTTGTATTCTATTAACAATAACCCAACATCAAGGCAAGATAAGGAGCCTTATCTCATCTTAACCCATCATGAGTGTCACACTTTGCAGCATTTAGCAAGTTACAATGGCAAGGAGAGATTTCCCTCCAACAGGCAGAAACCTTGGACAGAACCAGACTCATGTTAGACAGGCTTGGACTTTCAATTTCTTTAATGGCAGGAAGATACAATTAAGTTATATAAAACATACATAAATTTACAAAAATAGCAAAAAAAGTATTGCATGGAATTTTCGATCAATTCTTTGAGAGAAACCAAAGTTACTAAAATAATAATAATAATGTGCTTGTTTTATATTTCTGTATTTACACATTTTTCCGAAAAAACAGCACTTGATTCATAAGAAGTGGAGTTTGGTGCGTTTGAAGCTGAGATTTCCGTGCTCGGTGTGGTGTCCGTGAACGCACCCCGCTCCACAGCGCGGTGCTGAGTGACAGTCCTGCTCCTCCACGGTAGCTGCTCCGCTCCTCTCCTCACTACAGCAGCACGGACCGGAGCAGAGCCGTACGGGACAGGTCTGCGGGGGCCGGACTGACTCAGGAAGGCGAACAGCGAGCACCGGGACGGGCTGTGTCCGCGGAGCGATGCATTAGATGGGATTAAAGCGCTCAGACAGACACCAGCACCAGCAGCAGCAGGAGCAGCAGGAGCAGCTCTGATAGTAGTAGTAGTAGTGAGGAGTAGGGGGAGCTGCACCGCATGTGCTCGCTTGTGTTCGGCTGGGAAACTTGCGCTGAAAGAAAGAAAAACAACCGAAAAGAAGAGGAAACTGAGCAGAGCTGCAGCTTTGAAGAGTTTTTGGTGAAACCTCCGGGACTCGCGGTAGAAGCGACACGCACCGACCCCGCTCCCCGCTCACATGCCTGCGTTGATGTGGGAGAGAGGGAGGGGAAAGAGTCCGGGCATGTTTGAATTACCTCTCTAAACTTACACAAATATCTCAGAAGACACTATTTGAGCTGCATTTGTTTTAGAGGGGGATAAAGGAGACGCTGGGTGTCATGGAGGGTCAAGCGGGGGAGCCGCAGAGCTGCGAGGACGTGCGGAAGAGCGGATACCTCCGCAAGCAGAAGTCCATGCACCGGCGGTACTTCGTGCTCCGCGCCGCCTCGGAGCGCGGCCCGGCCCGGCTGGAGTACTACGAGAGCGAGAAGAAATTCCGCGGCAAGGCCCCCGTCCCGAAGAAAGCCGTGGCTCTGGAGACCTGCTTCAACATCAACAAGCGGGCCGACTCCAAGAACAAGCACATGATCGTGCTCTACACCCGGGCCGAGAGTTTCGCCATCGCCGCGGAGAACGAGGCGGACCAGGACGAGTGGTTCCAGGCCATGGTGGAGCTGCAGTGCAAAAGTAAGCAAGAGTGTTTTAAAACACGCACTCACACGTGCACGCTCTCATGCATGCATGCACACACTCAATACTGTATGAGACTCCTGCACGAGAGCAGAAACGTGGCAGGAGAAGCGCACTGCAGATCTGGACATGTCTCATGTAGGGGTGTTTAAAAACCATTACAGCCCCAAGAGCCAAGTTCACATAGTTTCTGTTTGATGTGTGGGTGCACTTTAAAAAACAAAACAAAACAGGATTTAAAGGTGCATTGTGATGAGTGTGACTCTTGAATGCAGGTTAGAGTTGGCCCCTCACTGGCCCCTGTGTGTAAACATGCGCCTTGAGGCTTATCCTCCCCACCAGTCCTTATCATACTAGTGTCAGCCCCAGATATTTGTTCCCAGTTCTCCTCCAGACTTTGCTAAGTTTCTGTCCTCTGTGGCCTCAGCTGTGTACGAGCCATTTCCAAACCAGTCAACTGCTCAAACACACCCTGTCCTGGTGTTTACTCTGCCTGCTTTCCTGCTGACACTGCAATATTACATCAGACATTGATCCCAAAAGGAGAGGAAAGGTCCCCAATGTAGACAGAGACCTGACTGCTTCACTGCTCAAACATTCATGTTTATTTGATTGGCAACGAGTAAGCAGCTTAGCATTTAACCCTGCCTCTAAACTCCCATCCCTTCAAAATAAAATCTTTCTCAGATGGTGTCTATCAGACGCTGGGTAAACACAGCTGTCAGAGTCCTGAGCAAAGCAACTCTTTGAATCACCTGTTGACCCCCCTTTCCCTCACTGTGGGGGACCAGCCAGGCTGTAAGGGACACATGACGCAATTTTTACAAACGGGGAAGATATAAGAGTCATGGTGCGTCTCCCTCACGACCCGCTGATGATGAAACATATTCATATATTCTCCTCTTCATGTTAAACACATTTTTTTTCATGGTGCAGACAGATTTGATCGATTGGAAGTTGCATCAAGGGGGAGTAAGAGTAAGAGTTTGGGAGTCTGTGACAAGATTTTTGGCTCTCTCCTGTTGTTGTAACACAACATGGTCCATGTGTTTTAATATATTATGTGAGTTTCCTTGTGAAAGTGACTTGACAGATGTTTTTGGCAAGAATTTACAGTGTTTCCATACCAGAAAGTTTGTCAGAGGTTTGAGTGATTTGTTCTCTGAGAGCAAGTGTTTGGCCTGTAGGAAATAAATAAAAGAAAACAAAAGGTACTGTGACACTTGTTTATCTATATTCATTATATGTAGGTTACTAAATCTTTTTGCTGGTGTTACCTTGTATCTAACATTGTTTTATGCTCTATAATATAAGAAGCATCATAAACTAGAGTAGGGCTTGGCACGACCACAGATCAGATTAAATAGTGAAGTATCCTGCTGCAATATTCTAATCACAGACAGTGCAATATTTCTGTAACCTGAAATGTGTCTGAATTTCAGATAATTTTTTGCGGTATATTTTTACTGCACAACAAAAGAGCCAAAATGATGAAAAATACATATGCAAAGGAAATCATCTTGGTGGTCAAAAGTAGCAAAAACAACTAAAAACAGCCTTTTATCTAAGTTTCATGTGGCAAAAATGGGCAAAAAAGCAAGAAAATGGGAGAAAACTTTTTGAAAAGTGTCAGCGTCACAAAAAATTGTCCAAAAGTGGCAAAAAAGGACTTAAACATAGTAGTGTATTGGTTTAACAGCACATAAGGGAACCTAAAAATAATTGCACCATAATTTGCAATTGCGATGTAGGGAAAAACAATCACATTTGGGTTAATTTGCGTATCTTTCAGTCCAAAGTGACCTTTTAACTTGGAAACAAGTAGAACACCATGCAACCAGTCAAGCTAACAACAGTTTTAGCCAAGCTAGCTGGTAAGTTGACTGAAAGTTAGCATTGCTTACAGTTTAGCTTAAAAGTGGCCTCAGAGCATCTAAAAAACAGCACATTTGGCAACAAGTGTTACCTTGAGCTACGCTAACACCCCCCCAAAAAAGTAAGACAAAAATTTTGATTTTCAATATTCAACTCGTTTGTTTTACACTTTTCTTTTTATTTGACTTGCTTTCATTTAAACTTAGAAAATGACAAGCTACAGCTAACATTTTGGTAGCTAAAACAAACATTACATTCTGTGAGCAAAGCTCTGCCATTGTTTCCCAATAATCACACAGTAAATAATCTAAATGTTATTTCCCGCCCTACAACTGTGCTTGATAGTCTTAACAGGGTAAGCTAACGTCAGTGCTAGCTTGGCTAACTGCTCGGTCTGACTTCCAAAAGCGAGAGGTAAACCCCCCCCTAAACTACGACCAAGTTTACTTTGTAATTTTACCCCATCTAATGGCTTTTGTGGTCAATGAAAATAAACATTGAATTATTTTTCCAGTAGAAGATTAAGTTTTTGCAAACTTCAAGAGAGTTAGATTTTGCTTGCAGCGCGAAAAGCTGTTGTTTGCTCACGTTTCACAGTAACTAACCAAAGAGTTGTTCTTTTGGCTTTGAGCTTTGTTTGTTGCAGTCATAGAACAAATAGTTTTGTGGTAGGTTCCTGTTTCTCTAGAGAATATAAAAACATTCATGTGGCTAAAAAAGCGTGGGATCAGTTCGTGCCCTGGTGTATTTGCAGATGTGTTTTGTGCTGATCTGAAGAAATCTCTCACTCTTCTATTGCTATTAAAACACCTCTTACCTGCTGGGAGTTCAACCACCCTCATCATACCTCGCAGGTCTGGTCCGCTCTGCGCCTCCCTCCTTTGTTGCTCCCAGTGTTGGGTTTCTCCTGTAAATCAGCTTCGCTGACAGTAACAAAAGACTGCGGCCGGCTGCTGTGTAAACTCTCGCGCTGGCATTTTCTTGCGGTATGTGCTGTACAGTCTCTGCTCATACATGAAATGAGGCCACACATGCACGCACACATGCATCATCCAGGCCTGTTTGCGTAGAGTTTTGTAAGAGAGGAGTGGGCTGTCGGGTCACGGTCAAGTGCTGCCTAAATCTGCTTGTGTGAAAATAGTTTTCGCACACACATACACACTGTACAGGGAGAGGATTCCTGTCTGTAATGACCCTCCTCTGGAATGTGCAGCACAGTTTCAAGTCTTGAGTGTCTGTGTTGATTGGACCCTCCCTCGCTTTATTTCCAGTCTCACACTCCACTTAAGTGTCCGTTCAGCCCAGCGTTCACTTGGAATAAAGGAATTCACAGCCTGCAGACAGTGAGCAGGGCAAAGTGTAACCCCAGAGATGCTACTTTTTCTTTCTCACATAGTTTCCACAGGACCTCTTCAATCTGATACCTGTCAGCCACTGCAGAGGGGAAAGAGTTCCCGGCAGCTGGATTTAGAGTTATAGTTCACCGTTTGATATAAGGATCACGTATGAAGTGGGAAAGCATTACCATACACGTCCATGTTTCCACTCTGAGCCTGGGAAACCCACCTTAAGCTGCCCAGGGAGCCGTCCACTACCTCACAGCCCCCCTCCATGAGCTGGCGGTAACTACACAAACACAGGCCAGCTGCCGTGTGGAGGGATATTAGAATCCCAAGTTATTTATTCAGCTGAGTCCTGTAAGACCCGTTCGCCGGCGAGTACAGTATCAAGCTGGAGGGCGGCTATTTGCTCGGCTATTACGAGTCAGTGGAGTGTGTAAAGGCTTAACCTCGATGAAACCGGGCTGAGGTGAGGCCAGCGATCGTTGTCTGACTAGAAGATTGTATGGAGTTGGCGCTGACCTAGAAAAAAAAACACTATAGCAGAGTTTGACAGTGATGGTGGGGGCTGAGAGAAACAGCAGCAGCCGAAAAAGTACAAAAACATGATCCAATCTCTAAAATGTGAGTTGAGTTTGATATTTTGGGCTTCATTCACAAGATATACGATAAAGAACATTAAGTGCAAGTCTAAAAGGCTTTTTGACCTCTTCTGTGCACCAAATCCCCATGAAATTATTTTTCTGCATTCATCTGAAATACTTAAAGCAACATCTGTTTCTAAATAATTCATTCTAATCCACAAACCTCAGCGTGAACCGTTATTCCTTCGCTGTAAATCTGTTTTCAGTTTGTGTTTCTGTGGATTATCATGATGTAATTTTTTACACTTTGAAGCGCCACAAAACAAACCCAGCTGATCGTTTCTGAGTGAAACTGAGCTGCTGCCAAACTTTAAACCTCAGGAAACCACTCCAGAACTCTTAAATCTGAATTGACACAAGGGGATGTGTGCGTGTGTGTGCGTGTGTTTGTGTGTTTTTGTATGAGATTAAAACTGACTCTTCTGAGAGTCTTTCCCAGCGAGATTCTCGTCCGGCGGCTCCGACCAATGAGATCTGATCTCCGCAGTGGCTCGCTGCTCTGCCCGATTAAACGTTAAGCTGCTCTTAAGCACTGCTCATCTCC
The DNA here is from genome assembly GCA_008086565.1 of Thalassoma bifasciatum. Taxonomy (NCBI): domain Eukaryota; kingdom Metazoa; phylum Chordata; class Actinopteri; order Labriformes; family Labridae; genus Thalassoma; species Thalassoma bifasciatum. The sequence continues at coordinate 357,731 of RPOG01000278.1, read as the reverse complement.
CTAATTAGGCGGTAATTATTGTCTCGAGGGTCAGTGGCTGCCTGGTGGCACGGCGTGCAGAGACTGTGTGCTAACAAACTCAGAGAGGAGGGAGCAGGAAGAAGAAGCCAGAAAGTCTCAAATTGGTGCCACAAGGTCTTTTCTCCCGTTTGAAGCTCCAGTCCCGCCCTCGGTTATTTCCTCTGCATAAACAGTTTGCGCTTTTAAAACCCTCCGCTTCTTCATTTAACACAACAAGCATGGCCGACTCTTGCTTGTTGTGATGCAGCATCCGTAAGAAAACCATCATTGCAGTCAGAAAAGGCCTCAGGCTCCTCTTCCTCAGTGAATTAAGTGCTCGCCTTTTGATTGACAGCAGAGTGAGGCCAGGGATCCATTTAGTCAATGAGTGCCCATATGTTGAGCGCCGTGGTGCTGTGGGGCTTTAAATGCATAGTAACCTTTTATAGGGGCTGCTATTGATCGCTGTTGGTTGATAACAGACCATTATCGCTGTCGTAGAGAAGGTCAGGAGGTTCATGAGCCAGGATTTATCAGCCTTACAGTGAATATGTTAGAGAGAAGCAGGCAGAGAAATTATTGAAATCCAGCCTCATTATCTGGTGCGTTGCAGTCGACTCCTCTGGGAGGTGAAATACAAGAGGCTGGATTGATTAGACTCACTGTTAACGCTGCTGTCTATACACAGGAGGAGCACCGCCTGTCTTCATCTTCTCTGTTGGTTTTGTTTGATTCTCGTGTCACAACTGATGCTGTAGTAAGACAGAGCAGACCTCACCGATCCGGTGTTCAATTCTAGCTTCTAAAACGGGCTCAAAGTTAGAAATATACAATTAAAAAAGAGAGGGGAATAACAAATGCTTCAATACAGTACATCAACGGTTCCCAAACTCTTTTTGCAGACCAAATCATTTTCAGGTCCTCACTACTCTCCCCCTTAGGGTTGTCACAACACTAAAATTTCAAACTTAGTATCAATACCCAGGAAGATATCTGGTATGCGATACCATTTTAGATACTGGGAATTAGTCATAAAAAAATTACAAATAGTTGAAAAAGTCATACATTTTTTTATTGACATGAAAATAGAACCCCAGATCAACCAATCAATGAGATAACAATTAAATAATCAGAAAATAAAATAAACTTGACGACCACGTTTTCACTTAGTGCAAGTAAATGCAAAACAAATAACCCAAATATAAGTTATAACACAATTTGTCTCTTTTCCAATGAGGTATTATTCTTTTAACTCACAAATAATTAAAAAGTAGAGATTTTTTGCTGGACTATTATTTTTCTTGATAACAGCAACTCTAAGCATATCGCAGTTTTATTGTTTGATAAAGAAAGCGTCATACCACCTGACTTAGCCCCACCCATTGCAAGAACTAGGTATCTTTTGATATTTTTCTTTATTTGTAGATTTTTTGGCCCCTTGTACTTGACAACGCTTCACCGAGTGTCACCTGAAAATGCCCAAATCGCAGTTTCTACTTATATCTCAAAATTTTGACTTTTATCTCATAATTTTAACTCATAGTTTGGATTTTCTTCAAAAATGTTTTACTTTAAATTCCACAATGTTGATTTTTAATCTCACAGTTTTTACCCAAAAAAATTCTCATCAAAGCCAAGTTTTCAATTTTTATTTATCTACTTGACCTAAAGAAAACACTTTAGCTCAGTGGCTGCATCGAGGGGATCAAAGTATACCTGGAAAAACTCCACACCACCAGGGAATAAACAAAAAATAAACAACATGAACTCTCAAATAAATAATCAGAAAAAAAAAACTAGACGATCGCGTTTTCACTTCGTGCAAGTAAATGTAAAATAATTAACCCAAATAAAAGTTATAACACAATTTGTCTATTTTTTAATGAGGTATTATTCTTTTAACTCACAAACAATCAAAAAGTTTAAAATTAACACTAGCAAAAAAACTTGAAAGAATAAAAATTGGCACAAACACAACATTTTTGGTTTGCTGAGGTAAAAAAAACACAAAAGATACACCATTTCGAACAATATTTTGAGATATTAAATTCAATAAGTTAATGACTGTCAGTTAAAATGAACATCACGTAAATGAAATGCTGCATTTACCTCTGCTACATGTTTTTGTATCATAGAGGCGAAACCATGGCAAATTAGTGTTGTTAAGAGTCGTTTTGAGCGTGTTCAGTATCTACTATCTGATAACCTGTTGTGTGGAGGGAACACTGAGGACAGCGGATCATGTGGTCTGAGCCATTCGCTCAACCTCTGAGAATGAATTCCTGGATTTCAAAATTCACTGTATCTGCTTTGGAAAGTGTTCTCAATTAGAGGCTTAGTCGACAAATTTTCAAAGCCAAAACAATTTTTCTTAACAAACCCTTCTTATGTGGAAGTCAAGCCCTTAAAACGATGCTGTTAACCCGAGGGACTTAGGCCTGCTCCAACCCTGTAATACAGAAAACTTTGTGTTTACAAATGCTGAGCCAGACTCACCAGAGTCCGAGACGTGTGCCAGTTTGGTCGGATCGCTGAGCTGATCCATACTTTCATGGAGCTTTTTTCTGCGTCTCTCTTCAAGGGACGGCAAACCTCGGATGCGTCACAGATAGTTTCATGTGCTTGGATGTGTGTGTGTGTGTGTGTGTGTGTGTGTGTGTTCCTCTGGCTAACACATACCACATGTGAAATTAACCTCAGGCAAGATCCAATGCTGGGGAAGCATTGTGTCCCTGAGTGTGGGCCCAGATATGGAGGGGAGGATTACAGATGGTAGAGATGGATGAAGAGATAGGAAGCGGAGGAGTTGGAAGAAAAAAAAAAAAAGAGGAAAATGGGTACACATGGGAGCCAGAGATTAGCCCGACTGTTTCTTAAAAGCTGGGTGGCTCAGTGTGTTTTCTTTCTCGGATACATGTGAGGACAAAACGCACACAGCTGTCTCCCATCTATCCGCACTGGTAACCTGGTACGGCATCTGGGGATTGTGGGTAAAGCGGGGGCACAGTAGCTGAAAGTGGGGTTTGAGCCTGCAGAGGTTTCTGTGAAGAGTTTTGCGGTGTTATGGTGCAGTTCAGCATGCTGGGGCAATGAGGTCAGAAACTAGAAACAGGACCTTGTGGGGGCCAAAGGGTTCGTGCTGGAGTTGTTCCACTGATTTACAAGCTGCGCTGGCACACCAAGAAGTCAAATTTATCATGGAGTTTCTATCACTCAAGGGCTCTTTTCTCCACTAAATCTTTAAAGAGGGGTTTAACATTACCAGTTTTTTCTGACGTATATTCATACTAAACATGCATATTCAAACCACCACTTCTTCACATGTTGTAGAAACAGGGATGGGTATTGATAAGCTTTTACTGATACTAATGCCCACATTGATCTTATTCCCTTATCAATTAAAAATAAAACCTTTCAAAAAGTCTAATAGCCCCTCTTTAAACTTAGTAATAGAAATGCAGAAGTCACTGTATTTTGGTTGCGTTTTGGCTCCTTTGAGATCTTAAAGCAACAAAATCCCCCACCCCTGCAGCTAAGTGCCTCAAATAACAATACCCCCCTATTCTGGTCTGGCAGTGATTGCCCCGAGACCCCTATAGAAGACCTACTTCCTGAGGATTTGTGTGATAACCATAACAATAATCAGCCTGTCGCTCAGGCAGGAGCCGTCGATATCCCAGCAGGCATCTTGGTAGCCCCCTAGGGGAAATATTGCGCTCCTATAGCCCTAGAAAAACACACTTTCCTTTAAGTAGTAAGTCACCAGTCAGAAATGAGCTCATTTAAAATCCAGTTTGAGAAAATTAGGTTCGATTATGGCTTTTTTTATGTACAGTTCACGTTCTACTGGGAGGTACCTCAACACGGCAAATAAGCGAGCATGAATAGACAGCAGTGTTAGTCCTGTAGGTCTCTGTTCTCGAGGCGCTCGCAGGACTGAAAGTTTCATGTGTGGTCTTGGTGAAAGCGAGGTAAACAAGTGGTGTGTGAATAAGCCAGTGTAAGATGTTTTCAGGTTGCTAAAAACAGACTTTAAGGAAGAGATACATCTCGCTCGTGTGAACTCACTGACCTGACATAAAGGTGGCAGCAAGGTTGGGTGTTTTTTCCACACCCGTTCCTCATATCCAACCACAAACTTGAACGCTGATGCTTTATTACCTCCAGGTGTCTCTGCTTTCATGTGCATCCGCTGTTTCATCTCCTGCTGAGGGCCATTCTCAGTGATGTTGTTCTGAGGGCTCATTACGGTGGATAGGGGTTTCTGCTCCTGCTGCACGGAAGTTGACCGCCTGATAACCTTATTATGCAAAGTGGGAGGAGAAATGTACCGCTGCCATGAACATTTCCCCTGGAGGAAGAAGGCCAGAGGCGATCTATAATTTATAGGTCTCAGTGTAGGATCAACCTTGGCTTTATGTAATCATGGAGCAAGGTCTGGATTGGTCCATATGGCTAAATCAATCCGCACCCCTGAAAGAGTCGGTGAAAACCTCTTAAGGGGTCTCAGTGCTCGGTGGATTGAGTGTGAAAGTGTGCGGCTTGAGTGGCCCTGAAATGAAGTGTGTTTGTGGAAGAGCCACAGCTGGGGTTTAAGGCTGCACTGTACTCAAAACAAACAACACTTGTGCTCCTCTGAAGGGGGATTCAGTGGGCCCTTGAAAGGGAAAAGATTCTCCTTTGGGAAATAGTTCTCAGCAATCTCGGTCCATTTTAGCCCTTGAGGGCCTGGACGAGTTTGGATGTTGCCGCGGTTCTTATGGGAGTATTTTTCAGCTTAAATCAAACATACAGCTTTAGGTTAACAATAAAGAATTGAAGTCAAAACTTTCCCATAGAGATCTTTTTCTGGACAGTGCTAGCAGAATTATTTTTCTCAATGTATCTCCAGCGACACAAGGCGTATCACACTCTTCTTGTTGTTTGATAAAGAGAGCGTCATAGCACCTGACCCAGCCCCACCCATCGCATGAACCGGGTATGTTTTGATATTTTTTTGTTTTTTAGATTTTTAGGCCCCGTTTACTTGACAATGCTTCACAGTGTTTCACCCGAAAAAGGCAAAAAAAATAACACAGTTTCTAATTTTATCTCAAAATTTTTGACTTTTTTGTCTAGAAACAGCAAAAATCTTTGCACATCTACATCTTAGGCAGGTACGTTGCACAAGGATAATTAATCCAAAGTGACAAAAGAAGAATTCCCGCACATTGGCCAAACTTCCAAAGTAATTTATTGCAACGTTTCAGTCACAGACCTATTTCGAGCAAATGTGGCAGCAACATTCTTTTGACTCTTTTGTCTAAAAAAATGCCTTTAAATTCCACAATTCTAACTTATCTCATAATTTTGAATTTTCATCTCAAAATTTCGACTTGAAATTCCAAAATTTTGATTTTAAATCTCAGTTTTGACCCAAAACTTCTCATCAAAGCCAAGTTTTCCATTTTATGTATCTACTGTACATAAAGAAAACACTTAACCTCAGTGGCCGCATCGAGGGGATCAAAATATACCTTGAAAAACTCCACACCACTAGGAAATAAACATGTCTCTCTCTCACCACCCTCGTCATTGCAGCAAAAAGTAGTTCCACTGATTAATGTAACTTGTTAAATTGTTTACAAATATGAACTTAACTTTTATTTATTTCCTGTACTAATGAACTTATTCATTTGTTATTTTTATGAAGTTGTAAATAAACCAAAATTATTTATCATTCATTAAACTGCATCTGCAGACAGATATATTGGACTTGAGCTAAAAGGTGTTGACTCGAGACTCAAATAACTTAAGATTTTAAAATCAAGGGTTATTTTTTTGGACTTTTATTGCTTTACACAGGGAGGACAAGAGAGTTGGAAACAGGGTAAGAAAGAGGTGAGAAAGTAGCAGATAGAAACCCATGAGACGCCTCTGTCCTGCATGTTTTCTGCTCCGTTCACTGTCCTGTCCCTTTGAAAGACTAAACGGCAGAAATGATATCTTAAAATAGAAGAAGCATGCAGACTCATTTAATTTTAGGATAAATAAAGGCTGTTGTTAAATTTGTCCCTTTGAGCCACCATTCATTTTCCACACCTCTTAAGTGAATCCCTGATATCTCTTAGCATCTCCCACATTCCCACAGCCTCCACTTAGAAAATCCCCAAACCACCCCTTCCTGTTGTAAATCTAAATCGAGGAGGCAAACAGGGCTTCGTGCACACAGTGTACATGAAACAGCCATGCATGGCCTTGAGTGAGTCATCTGATGTAGCAGGGGGAGCGCCTTCACATTCACACACACACACACACACACACACTCATACACTCACACAGATGCAGCCACTAAGCCACAGCCTCTGCTGCTTTCAACAAAACATCTATTCTGAGGCGCTTTCAACTTTTTAGCGAACCTCAATTTTAGGAACAAAAAAGACGACTTCTTTTGCAATCTCTAGAGACAAGGTTTCAGGAAGCAGATCTTTGGAAACCTTTCTTGTAACAATCGCTGCGTCCACTCTTCATACCGAGGCTTCCCGTCTACATATGGTTGTCGTTGTCGGATTTGAAGCCAAAGCATAGGAAACAGGAACAACGTACGAGCGTATATTTGAATTCTGTGGTTAGGGTGCACTATGATTTGCCCGATTTTGCCAAAATCCTCAATCAAAGTGGAACACCACATACGCTTTGGGAAAAATATGGCCTTTCATTCAACAACTTGTCAAAAAAGACGTTCGCTCCACCAATCACATGCCAGATGTGGGGGTCTAATAAGACAGGTGCTACCACAAAGAACATCCTGTACCACTGAAGGGAACAGAGAGGCCTCTTCATGAATGGTTGTTTCTTCAGCCTTGTTATGACATTGATTGATTTTGTGTTAAAGATCAGGAACCATCATGCTTAGACTTATCCTCGCACAGAGAAACCTAAAAAATGTGGTACATGTGAGGAGAGACGGACATTTTTTGGTTGGGTTCCTTGAAGAAGAAAAGGGATCCACCCTGAAACATGACTCATATTATGGTATTTCTTTAATCCTTGGCTTTCTAGTAAACAGATGTGAGGTTTCTTGTTTCTGGGAGCAAAAGAGCTTCGAGTTAAATCTTTGAGCTATGCAGAATTGGTGTCAATTTTGGTTAGATTTGGGAACAATACAGTCGCTAAAAAGGCAGTCAAACCTTAAGTAGTTAAGTAAGTCTCCTGTCTTTATTTGGCCCCAATATTAAACCTCACTGAGCTCTCTCTCCTGTCGTCTTGCTTCAGTAACTCACTACTGTCTGAATACAAAACACTGAACACAAAGGCTGAATAGACTGCCTGTACTCTCACTGAGAGATTTTATTAGTTTACAAAGCCAGTTTATTGTCAGTGGAGCAGCTCTAAAATTGGCTTTTGAAGAGCTTGTTTAGTGCTTTTTCTTCGGTATCTGACCATCTATTAACATCGCTCTAAGTCAGGTTTTTCCACAAAGGTTGCTCTCCTCTATCGCTCTTGTGCTGGGCCTCCCTTGTCAGCACTTTCATTTTTTTTTTCCACACTGGTATTCGTGCTTGTGTGTTTGCGTCAGGTTGTCTTTGCATGACTGACGAATGAGACCCCAGGTATGGTGCCTGCAGGTACGGCGAGCAGGTCTCACAAGCTCCTGCATGCTCCATTTGAACTCAGATCTGGTTAGAAAATCTAAGAACAGCTCAATTTCTGCAGAGTGAACATAATAACCCCACCTTGCTCTCTTTTTACAGGTAAATAGAGGTTGTTCCCTTTATAGACACATAAGGGCCATGGTGGTGGTTTATTGCTGAGGCTGCTCTCACAACCGCTCTTAACAAAACATTCTTTTGCTGCCCTGTTCAGTAATACTCTCCCTTTTATCCTTCGTCACTTTAACAACCTTTTAACCTTCTTGTATCTCTTCTCTTTCTCTCTAAAGGTAAGAATCCCACCGACAGTGGGGCTGCAGGCGACTACGGGGTGCCCAATCCTGGACCTGCTTTTAAAGAAGTGTGGCAGGTGAAAGTGTGGCCCAAAGGTCTTGGTCAAGCTAAGAACTTGGTGGGCATTTACCGCCTTTGCCTGACTGACAAAACCGTCAACTTTGTCAAGCTCAACTCTGATGCTGCAGCTGTGGTACTGCAGCTGATGAATGTGCGACGCTGTGGCCATTCAGAAAACTTCTTCTTTGTTGAAGTGGGACGCTCTGCAGTGACAGGCCCGGGCGAGTTCTGGATGCAGGTGAGCTTGTGATACGTGTGTTTTTGTGTTGACAGTTTCACCCTTAAGTCCCCCCTCTATATGGAGACCCTATAATCAGTAGAGTCAGAGGGGGTTACACTTGAAGTAAATAACCGTATCATCCACTGTTAGGAGAATAGAGTTAAATGAGTCTCAGTGAGGGGCCAAAACTTAAAGATTAAAGCAAGAACTTGAGCTGTTCTGACCCGAAAAATACTGTTTTGACTTGGAAAAAAAAAAACTTAATGCCCACAACAATTATAAATTGGAGTTTATAATTAATTTTAAACATAACAAACCCATCCTAAGTTTGGTTTGTAGTATAAAATTTGACAACACACTTTTGAAATCAGCCAAAATTGTGATTCAGGGTTTATTTTTTGGGTTTTTATGTTTCAGGTCGATGACTCAGTGGTGGCCCAGAACATGCACGAAACCTTGTTAGAAGCCATGAAGGCGCTGAGTGAGGAATTTCGTCAGCGCAGCAAATCTCAGTCCAACTCCGGTCCCGGAGGAGGTGCTACTGCTTCAAACCCTATCAGTGTTCCCTCACGCCGTCATCACCCAAATCCCCCTCCCAGCCAGGTAGGCTTCACCCGCCGGCCCCGGACTGAACCTCCTGGAGGAGCTAATGGCGCTGCAGGGGCCAGCAGCACCAATGCCTCCCCCACCCCACGGCATAGTTTTCCAAGGTCCCGCACTGCTAGTGATGGGGGTAAAACTGAGGAAGGGCTAGCAGGATCCACAGCACACCAGGGTCAGAGTTCCAGCCCTTCCACCAATGGTTCTTGCTCCACCACCCCGATCCTCAGGTCAAAATCAGTGCGATCAGCTTCCAACTCAGCTGCTAAAACACCTCATGGGTTGATGCGATCCATCTCAACGCCAGCACCCTCCCCAGCCCCAAGCCTCTCTTCCAGTTCTGGACATGGTTCTGAGTTTGGGGGTGTAGCATCAGCTGCTGGTGCTGGTCCATCTGGTGGCTACAGTCGGGTTCTCTCCCATCGTGCATCTGTCTCGGGTTCACCCAGTGACTATGGCTCTTCTGATGAATATGGTTCAAGCCCTGGGGATCACACGCTCCTTCCCTCACCAAGCCTCCCAGGGAGCTCTGTTGGTAGCGCAGGCAGTCAGTCCCTTGGTGATGAGGGCGCTAACTATATCTTAATGAGCCAACGTAGTGCTGGTGGCAACAGTAGTAATCAAGGGAGCTTGACCTCAAATTCTCTGCCAGCACCAGGAACACCTACCTATGGCTCCCAGCCCCAAACTAGGAGAGTCCTGCGCCGCTCCTCCAGCCGGGAATGTGAAGCTGAACGAAGGTTGTTGAGTAAGCGGGCTTCTTTACCGCCGATGGCCTTGGAGAGGTTGGCGCCCCGTCAGCGTCGGGCAGAAGAGCCAGCCGATGAAGATTCAGCTGACTACGCCATCATGTCAAGGAGCACCAGCCGAGAGTCTTTTACATCCACTTCTTCATCCACACAGAGAGAATCCGTAATGAGTGCTGGATCTGCAGGGGGTGGAGGGTACTTAGATGTGGCTGGTGAGTTCAGAATTGAAGGTGGTGGAGGGGCAAGTGGTAACGTAGATGTAGTCGTGGACAATGGGTACATGTCCATGCTTCCTGGTGTCACTCAGCCTCCAGCATCCCAGCCCCAGTCTGCCGCTGTCTCGGTGCCAGACTCGGACTCCAAACCTGGGGATGATTACATGGCCATGACCCCGAACAACAGTGTTTCCCCCCCTCAGCAGATCCAGCCTCCACCAGCTTCTGATGGCTACATGATAATGTCCCCCAATAGCAGCTGCTCCCCTGATCAGCGTGGTGGTCTCTCTGGAGGGGCTTGGGTGGGCAGTGGCAGTGCAGATAGCCGGGCAGGCAGTGACTATATGAACATGTCTCCTATCAGTGCACGTTCTGTGAATGGTAGCCCCCCACCCCCTGAACACTCAGGTCACCTGGAGACCAGTTCTCAACAACAAGCCCCTAAAATGGTGTACTCTTACTATTCCCTTCCCCGGTCTTACAAACACAACCCCACTGCCGGACACTTTGAAGATGGGCCTGGGCGAGGCAGAAGGCCCAATGGGACTTGTAGCAGAGGAATGGGTGGAGGTAGGACTGTAGGAGGGCGTCAGGAGCAAACAGGGGTAGGCAGTTCTGTAGTTGGGCGTCTGTCGCTCTCTTCTTCTTCATATTCTTCAAGCTCAGCTAGCAGTGAGAGCCTTGGAGAGGGCGAGGATCGGGCTACCCAGGCTGTGAGCCCCATGTCTGGGGGAGCACAGTCCAAAGACGGGAGTAAGCTCCAGCAGAGACGAGGATCTAGTGGATTATCCAAGCAGGGTGGTCATACTAGAAACAGGCCAGTGAGCTTATTTGTTGATGTATCCAAGGCAAACACCCTTCCGAGGGTGCGTGAAAACCCTTTGCCCCCAGAACCCAAGAGTCCTGGGGAGTATGTAAGCATTGAGTTTAAGGAAGAGAAGTGCAATCAGACTGGAGTTGGGGGAGGGCGAGGGAGGGGTCTTAGACATGGCTTATCATTGCCTCATGGCTCAAGTAGTAAGCAACCTCAACACAGGCCAACTTCCTGCTTAGGGAACTTCATCCCCCTTTCCCGTAGCCCCTCTGCTCCCATCACACCCCCAGCAGCCTCTGAATATGTCAACATGGACTTGGGCCCTTCTCCCTCCCCTTCACCCCTCTCCCTTACCTCCCTGGTTTTTCCTTCTTTCCACACCCCTCCAACACCTCCAACACTTGCTCATGCTCCCAAATCTTGTGAGGAGGGAACTGCCAGCCCTTGTGAGGAGGGGGCAGAAGTAGCAGAGGCTCCACTTAGGAAAAGCAGAGAAAGTGTCCCATCAGTGACTGAATCTGAGTCCCCAACCTCCTGTGGAGACTACACAGAGATGGCCTTCAGTCTGAACAGCAACACCGTCCCCAGGCCATCATCCAGTGTGTCACCCAAAGCCCCCTCCCCAACCAGAACTGATTCTACTGTTCCGGTGCTGTCAAGGGGTCTAGACTTCCCTCTGGCCAAACCAGGACCCAATCCTGACCATGGGGCTAAAGTAATCCGGGCTGACCCCCAGGGACGCAGACGGCACTGCTCAGAAACCTTCCTTGCCTCACCTTCCCTCCCCACCTCTACCTCTGCTTCCTCTTCCTCCACTGCCTCCCTCTTTCCAGAACACGCCCAAGCTGTGGCTCGCCGGCTTGGCTTTGAAAGCATGCTGTGGGGTAATGGTGCTGTGACTGATAACCCCACTCAGTTTGCCCTTCCTGGTCAGGCAGCCCTTCCCCCAAATGGTCAGACTTCCACGGAGCAAGGCCTTAATTACATAGACTTGGACTTGGCCAATAAAGAGAGCCCGCATTTGGGCCTTGAAGGACCCTCAGGTACCCAAGCCGCTTCTCGCCTCTTCTCTGTAATGGGTGGAGGCTCGGGGGTCGGTGGAGTAAGCCCAGCAGTGGGCAGCAGCAACGGCTCAAGCCTCAATACTTATGCCAGCATCGACTTCTACAAGTCAGAGGAGCTACGGACGCATCAGAATGGAAACAAGGAGGGAACAGGTAAGAATTTGTTTTATCCATTTGAGACATTTTTGGACTGTGTACAGCTTTATGTTTCTTAGTTTGTGACAGAGAGGTTTTGATATAGATTTCTTCTTGATACCTCTGTACTTTAGAACGCCTCTTAATTTGCTAAAAGTTCCATATGTGCATTTTATACTCACTCTACACCAGATAAGAACAAAGACACCAGCCTGAACAGGGGGTACATGTTTATCGACTGCTTTAACTATCCATAAATGCCTTTCATCTCCTGGGGATTGGTGTTCTTCCAGAGTCATACACACTTTTCACCTGATGTGATTATGTACGTTGCCAAAGGCCAGACGACCTATCGGAATATCAATGAATATGGATATTCTTCAAATTACTATTGATCCTTTCTAGGCTGCTTGAATGCTGTTTACAGCACTCGCTTGGTTTCAGGGTTTTTGTCCCTTTCTTTTGTGTAAATACAGAGATGTTTGTTTTACTAGGTTATGACCAGTAGCACCTTTGTTCTACATTGATGAACTGTCACACACATCCCACTGCAGTGAAGCTCTGTCATAGAAAACTATTCAGACATACCACAGAAGCATCCTACTCCTGGTTCAATAGACTTGAACCTTGACCCTGTTTTTCCGCTGACCTGTCAGCTCTGAGATCCTCCAATGCGACTTGAGTAGTGGGAACGAGAATGTCAGATGTGATGTTATTTCATGAGGCTCCAGTTCACCTTCAACTTGAGACCAATTCTAATGAGGCAGGATTTGTATTGAGCTTGGTAGGCTCATAGATTTAGGTTAAAAAATGTAGCCTACCAGGATTTTCATCAACCAATAATACAAATTTTATGTGTAAAACAAAATAAAGTAATCATACGTAAGATCCCGAAATGATATAATTTAATGATGCTGAATAACTGGGTCATCTTGAGACTTGGTAATAAAGCTAGGTGTCATCTGCATAGCTATGAAAGCTGATGCTGTGTCTCCTGATGACATTTCTAAGAGGTAGCATCACAGATTTAAAAAGTATGGGACCTAGATTTGAACCCTGAGGGATGCCTTTGATATAAAACTCATTGTTTATAAGGTAGGATTCAAACCAGATAAAGAAAATATACATGGTAGCAAAACAAGACAAGAAGGGAGTTTTTTTAGCAGCTTGGCTTGGCTTCAACCTGTGACCACATATTAGACATAAGCTTCAGTTGTGCTGTAGCTGCAGTGCTGTCAAACCTTTTTTGTTACAAAGGGAGGTCACCAAGGCTAGATGATGAATCTTCTTTGTGTTTACATTTTTCCTACTGTGAGGGGCAATTTTCTAGCTGTGGGGGACCACCACGGCCAAACAATGCCTCAACTAGGTCACCGTGAGACGTTTCCTCATCGAAAAAACACTCCCTTTGAGCCACCGTCTGCACTAAATTGGCCTGTTAAGGATCGGACGCCTGCAGTTTAAGCAGATAAAGCAGCGTTTGAATGGGAATGTGGATTTATATGCATCAGTAAAACGCTTGGTAGTCTCAGTTAAGCTTCCATAGTGAGGCTCTTGTGATGTATGCATCCTGCCAGGCCTTGTTGTTTATGCAGCCTTGGTTGCCTCTGCGTGATTTGTACCTCAAGTTGTGTTAGACTTGAACCTCAGGGGGGGGAGTTGCGGTTAACATTTCATAGCTTTGCTCCTTGGTTGGATTTAATGAAAAATGTAAGGCATTAGCAAGAATTCATCACAGGAGCTTGCGGTGAGTGGTGCACAACTGGGCTCAACAGTTGGTTTTCATAGACGCCACAGATGGAAATAAAGCATCAGCCTACTTCCATACTTCACCGTGTTGGTTTTATTGGGAAGCGGAAGCCGTGTTGGGGGAAAAAGGCGACGTTGTTGGGCGTATCTTGAATTGAAGTCCTGCAACAGTGGGACCATATGGGCTGTAGCTGTGGAGTATGTCAGCGGGGCAGTGTGGGGGGAGAATGTTACACATTGGCTGTGAATGTTGAGATGGGGCCAGTGTTTCACTCACACAGCTCTCAAATGCCTCTGTACAGTGTTCCCCCTCCTTTCAACCCGCCTCCCCCTCTTTCCTCCTCCAATAAATGATCCTTTTGTTCGCGTGTTTTTGCCGCGGTGGGCAGACGGGCCTCTGCAAGGCCGAGCCCCAAGACTAGTGGACTCATGTGAACGAGTCACCCTCTCACTCTGTTATTCCAGGCATCTCTATCTCACAGTTTCTATGTTATATTGTCTATTTTACATTTTCTACACTTTTTGCACTTTGTTTTCACTTTTTTGCTTTTTCTTCCTAGATACTCACCCCCACACTTTTCCAATCTTTGCAACATTTGTCCTCACCCGACATCCAGGCTGGAGGATGTTTCAAATTCCTTCCCTCCCCTCTGCTCACATACTGCTCAACATTTTTTCTACCAAAACCTCCCTTGTCTTCACGCCCTCTCGTACTCCTCCCTTTTCTCACTCTGTTTCATCCTTTAAACGCAGCGCAGAGATGCTTATAAATAGATTCAAGCGCTGCGCAGAGATGTTTTCCAGCGATGAAGGAAAAAATAAGAACAGAGATGCTGCACAACGACCAGTCTGTCCTCACTTTAAACAGTCTCGCACTCATGAATGATCGTGTCTGCGTGGATCCTGTTTGCCTTTTTAAAGAGCTCTGATCCGCTGTAATTAAAGGGAGGTTTTTCTGCCAACATGTGCTAGCTTGTGCAGAAAAAACAGCGTGTCTCTGGTGTGTACTTTCCTCGCAGGGAGCCAAAGGCTAAATTTGAACATCAGTAGTGGGACATGTGCCAAAAACAATCCTATTTGACTCTGCTTATGTAATATGTAATATGCAAAAATAGACCCTCTTAATTAAGACAATAAGGGAGTGTAGGGTGAGTGATTTCACTTCAGATAACATCTTTTAGAAATATTTTGAAATAGCCTGACAACGTGTGACGTTTAAGTCCTTTGGTAAAATCACTCAGACTGCATCCGAGTGTCTTTGTTGATGTTTCTCCTCTTTACGAGCGTTCAGTTCAGCCAAAGTGTGAAAGACACTAACTGTGTGCACTTTCTTGACCTTCAGCTCCACTGTCTGAAGCAGTTTATGAATTAAAAAGGTTTCCCGGGAAAAATTCCCTTTTCAATTAAATTACTCCTCCCACACTTCCAGGAAAACCATGTGAACGAATTTTATTATCTGCACTTCCAGCCGGTTGCTTTGCTTTATTTCTTTACCATCTGGAGGAGGACGTGTATGCCAGGCTGAAAATAACCTGTAGCTCTTTAAAGCTCCGGCACTGGCGCTCACTGCTTTGAGGAGGAAGTTTTAAACGGGGGAATGCCTGCATACCTGTAGTTAACCTAAATACACATGAAAACCTGATTTAATGTGAACCGTAATATTAGATCCTTAGTAAGAAAATGACAGTCATTGTAATGGATCAGTATTTTAGTTGATCATCTCATCCAATCACGTTTCTTTCATGTCTGTGGCAGACCCATATATAACAGATGGATGAAAGAAAAAAAAAAACATACAAGAAACGCATAAACGTAATGTCTATGTGGTGTCTTTGTTTAAACTGTGGTAATATTTGAGATTTTGCTCTTGGTTTGTTGAGCTGTAAATGAACTATGTACCAGTTGTAGCTAACGCCCCTATGGACTGTGGTGCTTTTACATAACATATTTTTCTCATCTTCACTTTGTTTGTAGCTCCTTTTTTTCCTGTGGCTTATCTAACTCAGGTCATTTAGTTGCTCATGTGACTGTGTTCACTTTAATCTGATGAGGAACAGGTTCACTCAAAACGTCACTACCTTTGTGAATTTGATTACCTGTGATACTGAAGGCCAGCAGGGAGTGAGCTGTCTTTTTCTTTTATTGAATAATTCTCATAATATTCTGCTGTATTCTGGTGCAGACCATAATATACAGCAGCAACAACTATGGCCTGCAGGCTGGAACGGCTGCTTCACACAATTGGTCTGGCCTTCAGGACATATCCACAATCGCAAGTTGAAAATATTGAGGGTTTTTTTTTTACATAAGGCTGTAAAAATCTGGCTTTTTAAATAAAATGTTCCTTCGCTGTTAACTACTCTCTTTTGAAGTGTTGCTTCCATGTCATTACACGTTATTTTCTGTTACAGACAGATTCTGGCCCCCATCAGAGAAAGGCAGACTTATGTGGCCCTCAAAGAAAAAAGTTGGAGGATCCCTGGTATACGGGGAGGCCAATGTTCAGGAATACATGAGTTTTCTATATTCTATTCGTAGCTATTTAAACATAAATAAAAAAGGGTTTTGGTTTGGTTTTGGTTCTATTTTGGGATTCTATGACACATAATATAATAAAACTTATTTAACACATAATCCAAGATTTAAAAATGGGCAAATAAGTATAAAGTAGGTTATTAGTGAATCAATAAGAACTACAAGTAAGTTGACTTATAGATGAACAAATATTTTTGTAAATAAAAAATTTACATAAAAACTCAAGTCAACAAGAAAATAAATAAAAACTTAAATTAGTAGCCAAACAAGGAACTGAACAATCAACAAAGCAGGAATTAGTCAAAAAATTAGTAAAGCAGAAGAAATAATAAATATGTTACTAGATAGATCAATAAATTTAAGTATGACAAATTAGTAAATAAATTGATTAATTTAAAAAGTAGATAAATAAATAAATATAGAGACAGAAACTCCAGTTCATTTCGATGCTGTGTGCAGGTAAACTGGAAACACTTGTTGTTTCTTTTGGCCCAGTTGGCAGCCGCTCTGTGTTTTCCGAACTCCTTTAAACCTCGGCTCAAGTGTGCCAGGAAGAAGTAAATATACTTAAAGAAAGTCAGTCAGTGGAACGACCTGGAAGTCAGACACAGCCAAATCCTGAAGTGAACAAATCCTGTCTGCTCGGGACATTACGGCTGACCTGTTACCAACTCCCATCTGCAGATTTCGTCTTTGAGGAGAAAGAACAGTTAGAAAGAATCAGCCTGGTTGATGCGAGTCCTCGTGAAGCTTATTAATAAACAAAAACAAACAGTGTCTGCTTTTGTTGTTTGTTACAAAACCAAAGTAAAAACAGTTACCCTTTGTCAAATAATCAACATATAAATTCCTCTACACTTTCCTCATGTGTGTGTCATCAGGGCAACTAGTTTGGACTAACAGCAGTCAGAGTGTTATGTAAAACAAACCACGTGGACGGGCGATGACCCCCAAAGAGGGTGAGGCTCAGGGCACTGTGAGAATGTGTGTGTGTGTGTGAGTGTGTGTTTTATCTGCTGTGCGCTTTTAACCTGGTTTGTGCCGTCAGCTCTAGTTTGTCTCTGTCGCTGATTTAGCCTCTCAGCACAGTAACACACAGATCCAGTTGTGTGAGTCAGTGTGTGAGTCCATTTGGACGCAGATCTAGACGAACAAAAACAAGTACTTTGAATTTTTTCTGCAAGGCTTACACACACTGAAATCTTTCATTTCCTTTGATATAATACTTATTGATTTATTGAATTTGACTTATTCAGGTTCGAGGAAGACAGATCCATTAACTCATTAGCTTCTCAGATTCTGCTCTGTTCTTCTGTTGTGTAATCCACCATGTGGGTATGAAAAACAGGATGAGGTTGGATGTGTACCCCTGTTTTTTGGGGATTACATAATCCATATTAAGCTGAAAATAAGCTCAAACTTCTCCACTTTGCAAACTCAACTTTCCTTCATTAGCGTAATTACAGCATTACACAACCGGTCGGCCCTTACGGGAAGATCCCTGCAAATAAACCCTTCATTCCTGTGTTTATCTAAGATTTTCCCCCACTTTTTAGATTGCTTTTGTGTAGAAGTAGAAAATGTAGGAGGTGAGAAATCACAGCCAAGGAGGATCTTTGTTTTGAAAAGTCAAGGACGTCAAATTCTCTGAAGTTGGTTTCTGCTTTGTTTGGGGGATCTGTTCAGGGATTCACTTGATTTCTTCCTCTTGAAGGCTGTGCTTTTTTTCCTCACTCGTTCCCAGAAGCGCCATGAGGTCACCCGCGTGCGTCGCCTCATCGTCTCATTACAAGCCGCGCACAATTAGGTTAAACGGAAGGCTGGAGGAGTAATCCGAGTTGAATACTTACACACATGTACACACACGGCTTTGTGATGGGTGAACAAGCTGCGACACACACGGCTGCTCACTCTGCAGAAATCAGTGTTACGCTGCACACAGTAACTGGAGCACAGACAGACGGACGAACAGAGCAGCTCTTAACTGCATCCATGAACTCTGCTCCTCTGCTGTCAGCTGAGCGCACGGTTAAGCGTTCTCTCTCTGAACTTGTGAGAGCCAATAAAAAGTCAGCACATCTGGCGCCATCATGGACGCCCACCAGAGAGTTTTCTGTGCCGAAATATTGTGCGTAATACAGCCACAAACAAGACCAACACCTGGAAAGCAGCTGCTGCTTTTACAGGTCAATATGTAGCAGTATTTATAGGTCGAACTACTTTCAGAATCTTGCACTGAATGTGTCAGTTTTCTGCATGTGAGCCTTGAGATGAAATGTTTGGTAATCTACAATTAATCTACAAAGTCTGCAGGTTGATTTTAAAAAATTTCCTCACCTGTTTCTGCCTTCAGCTTGTGTAAACAACTTAAAACGTCTCCGTATTAAGAAATAAAAGAGCAAATAGCTGCATCAGTGCGGGCATGTTAGCTCAGGTTTCAGAGAAATGATGGAACGAGATCAAGGAAGCCCTGGATTGAGATGTGTATCAGCGAGTTTGAAGGCTTCCCAGACCGTAAAACACTGCACGGTTTATAGTATAATGAGACAGGATTTGACATCTTGTTAAATGTAATCCTTTGTTTCAACAATCATCAGACTCACAGCAGATAGTCACACACCTGGAATGTGAATCGCTGCCGAAGGTGAGCCAGGCTTTTTTTTTTTTTTTTCCCCTTCACCCGCCGGCATTGACGTGGGTGAGCATTAATTCATGTATCGAAGTCAATAAATCTGTCACTCTCTTTTCTTAAAGCTCATTTCCAGGAGATAATGTGCCAAAGGAAGAGTTTAATAAGAAGCTGACAGATTTAAAGGCATGATGAGGAGTTTATAACTGACCTCGAAATAGTCTCGCTTTTATCTGTTTGCCTTTTTATAATCCACAATTTGAAATGAGATCATGAGCAGGTTGTGGAAATGTTCATTAAAACCTACAAGTTTCAAACTCAAGTCTATCAAAAGAAATGAAGAGCAAGGTTACTTTTGCTCTGCTTGGTAGATGAGCACTGGTAGGACATAACCACAGTGTATTTATTATAAAGTATGGGAAGCTTCAATAAAAGATAGAGCATTACAGTAAGAGTGAAGTTAATCAACTGAAAGATGGGTGGTTATTGTTGGAAAAATATATATATATAAATAATGCCTCAATGAAAGGAACAGGACATAATAAATACGTTGTTAGGATAAAAGGTTTAAGTTACATTTGCCAGATTAAAAGATATTTGTGGAGCAAACTATCATCTTACAGCAGATTAAAGCCTCTTTAGTTTACAGATCAACATAAGTGAGGTCTGTTTATCAGTGTCCTGAAATGGACTTGTGTCATGTTTTGGGGCATAAAGAGAGTTCCTCACTTCTGATCCTGGAGACAACATAAATTAAATTAAATTACTCTATTCATTCTTTTCATTGGTCAGGGTTAATGGTGTTATTTAATTTGCAAGTTGATGTTAGGACATGTGTGTGTAAGTGAGTGTATGTGGATGTTGCCTGAGGTCGACTCTGTCACAGACTAATCTTCCTCTGAATACAGTGAGAGAGAAGGAGAGAGAGAGAGGAAATGGGAGGATTTGGTTCACAATGAATAGAAGACTAAATCGTGTGTGTGTGTGTGTGTGTGTGTGTCTGAGCACTTGTTGAACCTTTATGAATCATCATCCTCACTCATTATTGAATCACAACGCTCATAATGAAGTCTTTTTATAGCCGCCTCTTTTGTCTTTTGAATGGATTTTAACTGGTCTGTGGATTCAATACGTGTTTGTGTGTTTGTGTGTGTGTGTGTGTGTGTGTGTGTAATATTT
Organism: Thalassoma bifasciatum; assembly: GCA_008086565.1. NCBI lineage: Eukaryota > Metazoa > Chordata > Actinopteri > Labriformes > Labridae > Thalassoma > Thalassoma bifasciatum. Next base: position 337,857 of record RPOG01000278.1, on the reverse strand, counting down.
GCAATCACTCCTCCTTATTTGCTTTCACACTGTTGGTATTTGCCTCGTTTCTACAGTCATCAAAAGACCTTTTCATGCAGTGTTTGTTGACACTCAAATATTAGAGCTGGACACGCCGGCGAGCGCAGAGAATGGTTGAAGACACGTTTATGGAGCTGAAATTAAAGGAGAGTGGAGAATGATCTCAAGGATTTAAGATGGGGAGAAGACAATGAGAGGAAGTTTAAGCTCTGCTCATATCAGGTTTTCATATCAGGCCTTAATACTGCCATATTAAAGTTAAAGCATTAAATAATTCTTTTTTGATGAATGTGGTCCTGACTGAAGTAAAGTTAGCTGGTAGTTTTTCCAAATGAAAAGAATTGTTCCCCATTAGTGCTAACAGAAGCTAAGTTTTTCTACTCTGTGTCAACAAAAGGGAATAAAATGTGGTTGAGTGAACTTAAAATAGCACAGGACAATTGTCTTGGAACACAATATAGTTTAGTCTGGCTGTGGTTTTTTGAGAAGAGACTGTTCTTTTTTCATTAATCTGGGCTGAGATGATTGTGGCCAAGTTTTATAAAAGTAATACTCGCAGTCGAGAGATGCACAAAGCGATTGTAGTATTTGAAAGTTATAAATAAAACCGTAGTGATTTGTGACCCATGAGGAAATCACTCAAATAAGACTCTGATTTTCTCTGAAGGAACCTTTCTATAGACATGTTTGATGAATAAAGAATAGTGAGAGTGTTTATGACACACACACACACACACACACACACACACACACACACACACATTTGTATCGTCCTGCCTTGGTGTGATCTTGGTGAGAGCAGCAGGAAGATGATGATGATTGTGAGCGTGTGTGCGTGTGTGTGTGTGTGTGATGTTGGTGACATTTTTCACAGGGTCAAGGCCGGAGCATCAGACCTGAGTGTCTTCATTCTTGAGCTCATCACATGAAGCCTGAGGAGGGACAGATTAGCTGATAGAACATGTTTTGTGTGTGTGTGTGTGTGTGTGTGTGTGTGTGTGTGTGTGTGTGTGTGTGTGTGTGTGTGTGTGTAAATAACTCTGGTGGTTCTACGAAGCCATACGGATCAGATGTTGTTTTCAACCCTTAAAGTGACAGACACTCCCATTCTGTGCTCTTCTTAAGCCAAAGCGCACTAATAAAAACAATCTATAGATTCGTCTCTACTCACGTCTTTCTCTGTCTCATTATATAGAAAATTAACCTTTGAATAATTAATAATTTCAGTGTTACATTGGTTCGTAAAATATGAGAAATGAAGAAACTTCAACAGTTTGCCCCGAGTCTGACTGTTTCCCTTTTCTGTATGACATGAAAACACCAAAAAAAAACAGAACTCTTGTTTTGAAATTTGTCTCTTGTTTTCTCAACAGGGGATTTGGCTTGGACACGACATTTCACAGTAATCCAAAATTAGAAATGACACTGTCAGCAACTTGCAGCACATTACTTTTAGTATCAAGGAATATTGATTTATGAAAAGGACAAGAAGAACAGGCATGGCAAAAAGTACTCGTAATTCTTTGCATGATGAATAAACTTAAAGCTCCTGTGAGGAACTTTCTCTGTTTGTGACATTTCTGGCGCCTCTAACGGCCAAAATTGAAGTTATTATTTCTCTTTGTGTTTTTGTTCTGTGTATGTGTGGGCAGCATTTTTACTCAACAATGAAATGTATTACTTACCAAGAATCTGAGAAATGTGAAGAAAGTTTTTGTTTGGCGCTGTTCGCAACCTTGTCTTGAAATAACTTAAAGCAAGTGATAACAAGTCCTGTTTCTTTTTTTTTCTTTTTTTTTTTTAACTTGTCCTGTTCAGCATCATGATAACAGAATTGTGGTCCCGCTGCCGTATTTTGTAGAACACATTTGCTTTTCCAAGAGGAGCCGTTTGTGTATAAGGCTCCCCTCGAGTTTTAATTGTTGTTTTTTATTAGTGTTTTGTAATTTCTTTTTCTGTAAATTACCAAGGTTAAAGGTTACTGCCTGAACGGACAAGGGGGAAAACAGATGAGGGATAGTGACAGAGGGAAAGAGCGTAGAGAGAGAAAGAGATAGACAGAGAGGGAGAGAGATAAACAATAAAACAACAGAAGAGAACAACCGCAACAACTGGACGAGTGAATACAGACAGGAGATCCAAAACCAGCAGCTGATCCTGTAAAAAACAAGCGGAAAAAAAACAAACAAAAAAACAGAAAACAAACACGATATCCCAAGGTCTTTGACACCACGATCTCTAGGAGCACCTGTGAAGAGACAATTCCTGTTTCTGATGATCCTGTTTGCTTTTGTAGGTCATAAAATAACATTCGTGTGAAATCATGTCCGTTTCATGATCAGCGAAAAACTCCACACAGGAGCTTTAAAAAAGTTTCACAGTAACTTTCAGTGTTTTTTCATTCAAAGATCTCCAACAGGGGAATTCGGATATCTTATTATTTATGACTGAGCTGCTCTTTTCACAAACAAATCTTTTAATGCTCTCGTATTAGCGGCCTTAGCGTCTTGCTCAAGGGCTCCTCAAAAGCAGCTCAGATGTGGTCCTTTGCTTTGTGTGTGTTTCTAAGTGTGTGTGTCTGAGTGTGTGTTGTTTGGTGAACTGCCCGGGTGAGTGCATGCTAATTAGGTAGTAAAACCTAGGCTCATGGCTCAGTACTCTGGTCATGTTTTGACTGACTAGTGCCTTATTCACATGCAGTTGGCACACGGACGGACACACACATGCGAGAACACAGCGGCAGGGTAATGAATTGTATTGGCAGCTCGGTCAGTCAAAGAGGCGCCGCCGGACAGATTCAAAGTGTGTTTTTGTGTGTGTTTTTATGAGCGCTTGTGTGCGCTGAGGTCCATCGCCATTGAACCTGTCATCGGTTGTGGCAGAAAAACACTTATTACCGCACCTGCGCATGCTTACTTTACAACTCAGGGCTCTTTCCTACATCAAAAAGTTTGAGTATGGCACACACACACACACACACACACACACACACACACACACACACACACACACACACACACACACACACACACACACAGCTCCCATGTCTTTTGTCAACACTGTTTTGCTCCTTCTGTCTCAAACAAAGCCCCTCTTCCTCTCCTCTCTGCTCTCCAAACCTCTCTTTCTTCCTCCTCTCTTCCTGTCTTTTCTCTCTCCGTCTTTCATCGGACTTTTTAAGTTTTTTATTTTCACACTGGACCTTTCAGCATCTTTCTTTCAACCAGGATCCAGTCATAAAAGAGCTTTAGGTGTGGGATGTGTGAGTTGCGTTTGTGTGGAATGAATGGTCCATCAATTAAATGTAAGAAATGTAACTTAAAGAGCATTTGAAGGAAAGTTTGCCCTGCCCTTCCACATTTTAAGGTGAGGCTCGTAAATGTAAGCATGCTCTGTTTATTTTAAACTGCCTTCTTTGTGTGTTCATAATATTTGAGTTCTTGATTTGTTTGTGGACTTGCTCACGTGTTGGTGTCTTTGCATTACTCTGAAAGTAAAGTGCAAAGGTTTGATGTTGTGTACAACCATCAAAGTGACTGTCTTTTTGTGAATCGGCTTAAACGCTTTTGTATGACTGAAAAATGAACAACCAGAGGAAAAAAAAATCTCACTAGCCACAGCTTGTGCCTCTCCTTTTTATAAGAACTCGTTCACATGCAGCTGGATATTTTCAAAAACAGATTTCCCCCTTAATTTGTTTCTAAAAATACTTTTGACCACATCTGATTGTTTCCACAAAAAATGTCCACGTGTAACCAGACAAATCCATCGATAAGTGCGACTCTAAGTATGACACACCCATGGGTGGCGGTGTTTTTCAGACATGACTCCTGTGTTACCCAATCAGAATGGGTCCCCATCATTCTGTCCATTCTGCCAGAAATTTAACCAAAGCACCCGATTTTGTGCTTTGATCTTGTCCTCAGATGCTGGGTTTCCATTACAGTTTTTCGCAAATAAAAGCAATATTCCTAAAATTTCGACAAAGTATATTTGCGCTTTGAACATGTTTCCAATGAAGGTTGTTTTAGGCAGGAACACCGTAACTGTCGTCAAATAACATCCCGCGAGATTTCACTGCTTGAAGATGGAAACCTGTTGCGTGTAGGTGTAGTGATGTTTATGTTTTATTTATTCAAATGTTTTAGTTTATGTTTATCTCGAAAATAATTGCCAGAAAAGTCTCCGTCTCCTCCTCTCCCAAACGTAGCGCGCAATGTTTACTCACAGAGAAGTGATCATGTGACCAGGTACGTCACGTCCTGTGACGTATAATTGCGGAAAAAGTGTTTCCATTGCGCTTTTGCAATATATTTGAATGTCGAAACGTCTGAAAAACCACCTCATGAAAGCGGAAAAACTTTTTAGCCATATTTTAGTGCTTTTTTGAAATTCAGGTGTTTCCATTACCAGTTTTTTAAAGCGCTATTTAAATTTTGCGCATATCCAAGGGTAATGGAAACGCACCTAATGTGAGTGATAAGATGCACTTGAGATCCTCAGTTCCTGGTAACCGGCGTTAACACGAAACCATGAAACTGCAGTTTTACAAAAGCGATGGTTTTTAATTTCATGTTGATGACACGTCTTAAGTTATAAAAATATATGTGGTTTCCCAGGTGTGAACATGGCCTTAGATACTATAAATCTAGGTCATGTGGTCTGAGGAGTCCAGATTTACCCTGTTCCAGAGTGATGGGCGCATCTGGGTAAGAAGAGAGGCAGGTGAAGTGATGCTCCCATCACACGTAGTGCCTACTGTACAAGCCTGTGAGGGCAATGCTATGATCTGGGGTTACTTATCTAAGATTAACTTAATAATGCCACAGTAAATGCATGCTGTAATCAAAGCCAAAGGCGGTACAGTGAAATATTAGAGTGTGTGACCTTTTTTTGGTGGCAACTTGTCCATTTTTTGGCCAGGCAATGTATTGAAGTCAAATTTTATCCAAACTCATCACATTTTATTGAAGTATTTCTCTCTAAATCCCGAATGTGAACCAAGTTGTAATACAAGAAACTCATTTAGGATACAACCTCTGGGTATTATGAATTTCAGCATATTTTTCATGTGTTTCATGTTGATTTGTAATGTTATTTCAGTCTCGGCCTGACTAGTGGAGCAATATCTCCAAACCAATAATGAGGCCAAACACTCTCTGCTTCCAGTTTTGCAATTATTAGGCTTAGCTGCTTTTTTCTCTTTTATAGGATTACAAATATCAAAGTTTGGAAATGAGCTGTTGGCTAAAGAAAACAGGGAAATCTCTGAAAATAAGGTTTGGAAAAGTGAGACAAGCATTTTCCAGAATTTTCAAAACCTCCTCTGGATTTAATCATTTATCGCTGATTGAAAGATGTATCTGAGAGTGGGAGTTTTTCTGCCGTTCTTTGAGGTTTAACAGGTTAAATAGACACGTCCTTCTCTCACTGCGTCTCCAGTTTGTGAGTCTTGATCTGTGTGTATCCAGTGTGTATACACTTGGCTTCGGGCCAGCTCCCTGTACGGACATGATCCCGTCTACAGAGCGCCGATTGTGCGCTGTGGTATGGGATGTATGCCGGGCTTGGGGAGCGTCGGGCGCTGCAAAAAGAAAGGGAGCAACCACCCACCAACCCAACTGGGGTTCACTGAGGGCACAGGAGGAGGAGGAGGGGGGGAGTGTTTCCCTCCTTTCACACACACTCCTTTTGATTTGTTCCCTATTTTTTCCCTCTCCTCCTCCTCCTCCTCCTTCTTCCTCACACACTCTCCCAGGAAAACATTTGAGTGTTTTTTTTTATTGAGCTCCTGTTTTTGCGTTCTTTTCACTCAGAGTTTGTCTCCCAGCCTCTTGTTTTTTTCTCACGTATAAATTTCTCTTTTCTCTCCGGACATGATTGTCTTGATGTCAACTCCACTGCCATGTTTCTCCCCATGTCTCTACAGAGATCTGTGTGTGTCAGACTCTGTGTGTGTGAGTGTGTGTGTGTGGATTCTGGGCTACGGCGTTGCTCAGCTGCTGCTTCTCTAACTGGGTTTGTCTGTAAAGAGCTTAACACCGTGGGCGTTTGGAGAGCACTAAGCTGATTAACGTCGACTAACGAGCCACTTCTCGCATGGAGCCCATGTTTGTGTGTGTGTGTGTGCTCTTGTGTCTGGCCGTAGTGATATTGTTTGTTTATGTGATGCTAGCTCATGTTTGTGCGTCTGCGTGTGTTGAGCAGAACTGAGACCAGATGGATCAGGTGGAGGAGGTTAAGGGGATGAGGGGAGGTCAGAGTTGATCTCGAGGGTAGCCGATGGGCTGACATTGATGACAAGGTGAGAATCCACTTCAGACTCCTGCGGAGGGGGGGGTCAGGTTATTCTCAAAGGAGCTGAATCCCAGTTTTTCCCAACTCTGACTCGTCTTAATCCATCTAGACTGTGGGAATTTGCTTCATCACGCTCCGGACCACTGACCACTGACCTGAATGCTTTCCTCAAATGTGGTTTTGTTATCTGTCTGAAAGCTGTGTGGGAAAAAGATGTGAGGATTTAACTTAAGAGTTGAGGGAATCTTTAGGCAACAGCATAGCCTTCGGGTTCGGTCACGCTTCCCATGAGGTTAGTCCTCGAGCAAACTTCTCCTCTTTCCTGCATGTTACTGCCCACTGTCCTGTCGTCTCTGAAGAAACACATAAAAGTCCTAAAAACATACAGTTGTGCCTAAAAGTTTTCACCCCCTCCAGCAGAGTTTTCTGATTTTTTTCGCCTTTTCTCAGAAAATATGAATGATAACACAGAAACCTTTCTGTCACTCATGGTTAGAGGTTGGGTGAAGATATTTATTAACAAACAACTCTGTTTACTCTTTTCAAATCATAATGACAACAGAAACTTCAAAAATGGCCCTGTTCATTTTTTTATACACACACACACACACAAGTAAATAGTTCACAGGTGAGGATGGTTACCTTTAGTAGACATTCAAACACATTTGTGTTCACTTCTGTGCATTTATCAGGACAAAACCACCAGAGTTGTGTAAACTTCTTAACAGGGTCACTTTTGAAGTTTCTGTTGTCATTATGATTTAAAAAGAGTAAACTATTTTTTTCCGTAAATGTCTTCACCCAACCTCTAACCATGAGTGTTATCATTAATATTTTCTGAGAAAAGGCCAAAAAATCAGAAATTCTGCTGGGGGATGTAAACTTTTGGTTGGTGGTGGTGTGGTTTTTTCAGACGTTTCAACATTCAAATATATTGCCAAAGCGCAATGGAAACACTTTTTCTGCAATTGTACGTCACAGAACGTGACGTACCTGGTCACATGATCACTTCTCTGTGAGTAAACATGGCGCGCTGTGTTTGGACAGAGGAGGAGACGGGGACTTTTCTCGCAATTATTTTCGAGAAAAAAATAACGGCCATACTAGACAGCAAACAGCAGAGTAATGCAGAGTGTTATAAGGAGATAGAAACCGATCTTCTAGCGTCCATCTTCCAGCAGTGAAATCTTGCGGGATGATAGTTGACGAGAGTTGCAGCGTTCCTGCCTTGAACAACCTTCAATGGAAACACGTTCAAAGCGCCAATATACTTTGTCAAAATTTTAGGAATAGGAATATCGCTTTTACTTTGCGAAAAAATGTAATGGAAACCCAGCTATTGATAGATTTTATAAAAAAGTGTCTGACAAGCTTAATGAAGCAGGTTTTCAGTGGCCACGGTTGATGATGTGAACAAGAATGAGAGTTCTGGTTCAGGTTTTGCTGAAAAATGGTTATAAATATTACACAGTGTAGCGCATTAGCAAGCACCAGAGTTGAATTGTGCGTCTGCGTCAGATCCTCGGTGGTCACAGGACTTTTCAGAGGCCGCAAACTGAGCTACCGCTAATATTTATGTGTTTAATGTCACTCATTTCCACAAAGTGATATGTCTCTTGGCAAGATGAACTTTTCAACAATGCCCTAACACCGACGTTTTATCGTTTGACATCCCACCGAAACTCATTGAAATGATGAATTGATACTTTGGCGTGTCGTTACTTTTTCCTGTCTCAAACATCACTAAAAGATTGTAACTAAGAATAATTGAGTTGAGTTATTGCCTGGGACAGTTACAGCTTTTTGCCCCAAGAATCTGTTATTTAGTGTCTGTGAGTTTTCAGCTGACAGTAAAATGTATATTCAGCAGTTTTGAGAACTTTCAGAGAAATCGACAGTGGTTGTGTTTAAGAACAGGAACAAAACCTCATGGGAACAGAGGGGCCACCGTTCAACTGATTGCTCAACTCTGACCGCCTGGAGGGAAGCTATTGGCAAAACACACACATTCACAACACACACACACACACACACACACACACACACACTGTGCATATTTAAGTTACCTAATCCTCACACATGGAGCAGGGTTCACACTCGCTGCAGCTCTGTTCAGTGTGATCAGGAACGAAAACAAGAATAATCAAACATCCACTGAAGATTTTCAAATCTGTTCAAACTGAGTAAAAGTCTCTGGTTTGATCCACTTTTTGAAATTAAAGCACCCACATGATCTTCATTTACCTGTGAATACTCAATATTTAGCCCCTCGGAGCAGAACTCGTCCCCTGGTCAGAATGATTGAAACCTTCTCTGTGGTGATCAGGAGGAAGAACAAACAGTCCCCTGACCCGCCTTATGTAACTCATCAGTGCGGATCGAATGAAGGGGCACTGATGTTTGCTCACCGCTGCCATTATTGGCCTGAGAATGGTCGTTAACCTTTCGAGCGCTGCCTCACCTTCACGTCGCCTCGGCGTCAGCAGCATAACTGAGCCTCAGCGGAACAACCAACAGTTTCCTGTGCTTCACAGGGTTTACTTCATTTGATTGCTCAATTTGCTGCAGGGCTCAGGATGTGGAACATTGCTGTTCTGACCTGAATCAGGAGACAAGCTTGGACCTCGAAGTCGAGATCTATTATCCAATCATTCAGTGACTCATTGACTTAAAATACAGTTAATATAACATCTACAGTTGTGCCTAAAAGTTTACATCCCCCAGCAGAGTTTCTGATTTTTTGGTCTTTTCTCAGAAAATATAAATGATAACACAAAATCCTTTCTATCACTCATGGTTAGAGGTTGGGTGAAGACATTTATTGAAAAAAAAAATAGTTTATTCTTTTTAAATCATGACGACAACAGAAACTTCAAAAATGACCCTGTTAAGAAGTTTACACAACTCTGGTGTTTTTGTCCTGATAAATGCACAAAAGTTAACACAAATGTGTTTGAATGTCGACTAAAGGTAACCATCCTCACCTGTGATCTATTTGCTTTAAATCAGTGTGTGTGTATAAAAAAATTAACAGGGTCATTTTTGAAGTTTCTGTTGTCATTATGATTTAAAAAGAGTAAACACAGTTGTTTGTCAATAAATGTCTTTACCAAACCTCTAACCATGAGTGACAGAAAAGTTTTTGTGTTATCATTCACATTTTCTCAGAAAAGGCCAAAAACTCAGAAAATTAAGGAAAAGGCTCAGTTTACCTTGACCTCTGGACTATAGTCCGCACTTGTCTAAAAGCAGCAGGTGTCCACAATACAACATGGAATATTTGCACAAAAATATTAGGGGTGCGGAAAAATATCAATACAGCAGTATATTACAATATATTGACCTCCAGTATAATATCAGCACTTCAAATCTTAATATTGTTTTTCATTTGAAAAATAAAAACTCATATTTTAGCCGATTTGGAAGTAAAATACAGTTTTCAGTGATGAAGGGCACTTATGCAATATGTATGCTGAGTCTTTTTTCATGCAGTCTTTCAGTTCAGACAGTGACAGGAGAATTACGCAACATTTTTCACTTATTGTTGTGCTATCAGTAACTCAAAGCACTTTGTTCCTCATGTGTTCACTCCAGCTTATTTAAAGACTGAACTCAGTGTTAAAAATGTACGCGTAGTGATCCCACTGGTAGATTCTTGCATCTAATGAGACACTTTTTACTCTGGGAATATATTTTGACTCACACAAGCTTAGGGATGTTTACCTCAGTTGCTGATGTTATAAACTAACTCAGCAGCTAAAGCTTGTAGCGAACATTAAAAGGACATATGAGCTATTTCAGCACTTCCTTTCACTGTTTCTTGTTTAACATTTATACCATGTAATGATTTAACAGACATTAAAAATGTTTGTTGTTCAGTTATTTGGTGACAAAAGTAACAGAAGGGTGAGAAGTGACGACTCCAATGACAATTCGTATGAACGACCCCGTTATTCCCAGCATCCATAAAAGCAACTTTTCAGCTTTTTATTGTTTTGTTAAAATTTGAACCATAAGTACTTCATAAGCAAAATTTACATTTGTGTATCCGTATTGAAAGAGAAGTGGTTTTAGGCTATTTATCAAGAAAAACTGAACATATGAGCTCATGTGAAGCAAAACAATTTCACACGTGGTGGAAAAACAGGAACGTTGACATCTCTGTGCAGGTTATTACATCATAGATGCAGAGTTTTGTTGTCAATATGTTCTTACTGCAAACATCCTGAAGCAAATGGGGCAGATTCAGGGATTGTTATCAAAACTAGAGGGCGTTTTGGTGAAAATGACAACAAAAACTGCATTATTTAGTCAAGATTTAAACATGTGCAATGGAAAAGTTCTTGTGCTGATTCAATTATCAAAAAATGTCCTTTTCAAAAATATTTTTGCAAAAATGTGTTTAACACTTCTGTCACCCCTAATAAAACCACCCCTTCGACAACTTCTAGACTTTTTCTTACGTGCAAAAGTTTCATAATTCAAGGAAAAAAATTAAGAATAGAAGGAAAAATGTTCATTGCGCTTTTGAAATTATTACCAAAAGTGTGATAATGAGTGCAACATTAAGTTATGATTAATTTATGTTTCTTGTACTGATTCAAGTATCAAAAAATCTACTGCCAATCAATACTTTGCACAAACCAAATTTTTATGACTGCATTTTGGGTTCAAAATTCAACAGCTGCTGAAAACTTGTAGCTTATAAAGAAAGTCCATTTTGTTCACTGTAGTTTGAAGGGTTTTTACTTTCATGTTTGTTGAAGAAATGCACCTCAATTGGACAAAAATGTTTTGATCTTTGAGGGATGACAAGTTTCTGTCTGGGATCTTTTTTTAATATCTCTTTTATTCACGTTAAAATTTGTCACTATTCTCTGAAAACATTTGTTGGTCAACATTTCAAGATGTAACTCGATTTCATTCCGTCTTGGTTTCACAAGAAAGTTTGATTTCTGAGGTGCATCAGATCTTTAACTGACCAGAATTACCAAATTATAATCTATTTAGTAATTACTCATTAGATCAACATTTAAGTCATGTTCAGCCTCTTTGTTTTTTTGAATTATTACTAAAGCTGAATTTCCGCCAGTGTTGGCAAAGAAAGTAAATCTCATTTGGATTTAGCGGCTACGCCAGACTTTGCCAGCCATCGTGTCGGCTTGGATTTGTTTACTTGCCACTCATGTGCGAAATTTAAATGAGGTAGAAACTAAAACCGTCCAGCTCAAACTGGCACTGTGCTTATTTGAAGGTTTGTGGTTGTAAATGTCTGCACACTCTTATATTTCCTTAAATATACGTCTTTGTGTTTCTGCTGTTTGAAGGCCTCACGGTGCAGATTCATCATGAGAACATCTTCTGTGTTCGTGTTTCTGGAGAAGTCCATGTTCTCTTTCTGTTCCTCAGAAAGAGACGTGGGTGAAATCCACAATTACACCTGTGCACAGCCGCTAACACAATGTTCCTCTCGCTGCGGACGTCACAGCACCTTACCGGTGCATTAAAAGCCTCTATTTGGCTCCGGAGAGGAAATTAAATGCGCACATCTCTCCTGTTTACTTATTAGTCTTACGTGGTGAAGAACAAACAAGCTTAAAGTGGATAGACGAGGGATGATGGAGGGGAGCATGCACCCTCTCTGCTGCATTTCATTTGGCTTTCATGAAACTGTTTGTATTCATGACCCGTTGTCCAGGGGAGAGGAGGAAAAAGTGGCATGTTTGCACGTGTTCCGGTTTCCAGAAGTTGATCATGTTTGTTGCTCATGTGTGTGTGTGTGTGTGTGTGTGTGTGTGTGTGCAGCTTTACTCTGCACATGTTTTTGGAGGCTTTAAGAGGAGCATGTGAATATGAATCACACTTGTCCTTCACACACACACACGGAGGTAGTTATTTCGTGTGCGTCATTGTGCTGCTTGTTTACATGATGTGGGGACTTTATATCCACACGGTTCTTCTTGATCTTCATGAGTAAGAAAGTTTACGTTGAAATCGACCACATATTTCACTCTTCACCATCTGTTTTTCTTCCATTTCTGTGTCGGACACTCTCATGCCATGACACTAACCAGCTTCCCAGTTCCACACACACACACACACACACACACACACAGAAAACCACGCATATAATCATTTCCCAAAGGCTTGCGGTTCATTGACTCACACATTACGCACACGACCAGCACATTCTGTCATTGTGCCGCTTGACACTTGCATATTTGTCTCCATTTAAGACTCACTTTTTCTCTTTTCTCGTCTTGCTTTCTTGTTTTTGTAGAAATACGACCACACGCAGCATATGGAAGGAAAATACCTGCGGTTCTGCATGTTTTCACAAGTTTGCTACCAAGTCCCATTTACTGGATGCCATAGCTTAGCATAGTTTTTCCATCTTAGTCATTGGCTTACTGCCATGCATGAGGGAAATATATCAGCAGGAACTGGTCGAGTAATCTGTTGTAATAAATATTCAGCCTGCCTAATTATACCCCCTCAAGTTGTTTCACATTTTGAGGAAATGTGGCAAATCAGAATTACAAGGCAGGCATTATGCAAGTTCACTGAAAAATGAAAGCCAAGTTGTTATTGGGAAAGATATTAACACTCAAACAAGTACATTTTTATAATGTAGATCAATGGAAACAACAATGATGAGGAGTTCAGGCGAAAAAGCTTTCCAACCAGTGACTAAAAGTTGCTGGTTCCACTCCTACAGAAACTAAATAGGTTCTTTGGCTCATTGTTTTCTGCCTTTTTACCAAGACCTGAAAATATTGCTGTGATTGTTCTTCACAGCAGTAAAAAAAAGAAAAAAAAGAAAAGCAATTGATTTATCAAAAAGTCCCAAATTCTTCAGGAAAGTTATTGAAATCAGAAGCACCTTAACAGTCAAAATTAGTTTTGCTATTTACTTAAAAAAAAAGAAGTTTACTGCTGTGCTGTAGCTACAGTTTATTTCTTCAGCTATAATACCAACAAGCGTAGATAAGGGAACACAGTTTCCCAGGTTGGGATCAATAAAGTATTTCTGTTCTATTCTTTTGTATTCTAGATGGCAGCTTGTGGCGTGTTTTGGTTGTACGAGAATACAACCACTTGACAGGAGCAGTGTGCAACCAGCATAGGCCTCTAAAGAGAGAAAGTTGTGCTTTTTTTAGGGTTTTTACTCCCCTCTGGTTCCCTTGTAGTGGTTTTACTTGATTTACAATCCCTATTTTTCTCACTCTTTGGTTTTCAAAAACTCTTTTTTCAGCTTCTGTTTGTTTGAAGCTACTGTCTCTTTAAGGCTCACCACTCCACAAACCCCATTTTCCTGATTGGCCAGCCCTCTAGAGGCTTGGAAAGGGCTGAGATATTGGCAGACCTCGGTGTTTGAGGCCCGTCCCTCAACTAGTCATGAACCAGTCAATCTTTGTGCAATGACCTCATAATTTCAGAGAGCCTTGTTAAGATCTTGTGCCATTTTCAAAGCAGAGTATTTTGAGCAGTCTAACATCAGATTCAAGGATTTCTACACATTTCGTATGAATATCCAGTGTTGCTACTTTATTTTTATGTTTTAAATTTTGAACACATCATACCCTTTCTTAAACCTATGGGGACAGATGGCTGGTGGTGCTAGCTCTGCTAACAGTAACTATTCGACACATTTGACCTCCAGACTCTGTGATCAAGTGTTTCATCATATTGAATCAATTGTGCTCAGTTTTGACTTTTTAGTGTTTTCTGAAAAAAAAAAATCCCCAAAATGCATCTTCCATTCAAACATCTTTCGCCAAAATGTAAGTTAATGTCAACTTTTGTTGCCAGAAATTCAAGACATGTTATCAATTAAGAAGATATTGTTTTGCTGTTCATGAGATGTGGAAAAAGAAACACAGAGTGGGCTCAAGTGTGATGTGTGTGAGGAATATGGTCTCATCCAATTATTTTTTACCTGTTTTTTAGCAGACAAAAGTATCTCTGACAGATGTACAAGTGAACTTTGTCCTGTTGTCGTAAATGTTGCGAACAGAGAAGCACTCTGGAGCCGCTGTCGAGGGACTTTTTTATTTAGAGACAATTTATTTCCTCCCTCACCTCCTCCTTCTCCTACTGTGGAGACACGGTCGAGGTGAGAAACGTCTGTAGAGCAGCCTCCTGTGGATAAATATTTGCGATACATGACGGCCAAGTCTGCCTGTCTACCCACATTCACACACACACACACACACACACACCAACTCCTGCACACATGCATGCCGATGATCATCTACGCCTACACACATATCACAGCCTGTCACTGCGTTTGCACATGTGTGCAATAACACACACACACACACACACACACACTCCAGGTTCTTCCTCTGAAGCCCCGCCCTTTATTCAGTAACGTAGTCATTTTATCTGTGTGTGTTTTTGAACATACTGTTGCAGTGTGATGAGGCAGGAGTCTCTATTAATAATTACACAATTCATCCACAGACTAGAGCAGAGGCCAGAGATTGGTACATGGACACACACACACACACACACACACACACAGGCACGGGAACACAGATAAGCATCAGTTTCTCAACACGCAGAATGTGATTTCTAAATGCAGTGTAGATGCCACTGTCAGCTCCTCGGCTTGTTGCTTCTAAATGACTCAAAGGTTTGTCACTTCGTCCCTGCATCTTTGTCAGTCTTCTCTCCAGGAATCGAAGGCAAGAGAGGATCAAAAACGCTGCTTGAAACTGAAAAAAACAGCAGATTGAAAAGTTTTTGCCACCAAAATTGTTCTGCCAAGTGGTTCTGGCTCAGTGTGAGGTTGTACGTGTTTGTAGTGAGCTCCAGCACTCAAACTCCAAACAGACAGCGTCATTAAACTAAATAAAATGAACTTTCCCAGTGAGGTGTGCCATTAGAAATAAAGTTCTGAAGACATTTCCAGTTGCACTTATTATTTACATTTGCACCTTAGTGAAAGAAGTTTTTTTTTTTCTTTTAGGCCATTGCTGCCTTTACTGGGAAAACACAGTGGGGAGATGGTCAGTGGTAGGCATGCACAGTTTGAATTTATTGGATAGAAAATTTCCAGGAAGTTCCCCGGACATACGGTGTTCTGCATTTACCTCCCTTTTGTTGTGCAATTTGTTAATTGCCCTATTATCTGCAGTCGTGCATGCAGCTAACGCTACAGTCAAATAGGCTGTTCTACACTGATACGTGAACACTAATGATTCTGTTTGTGTAATAACGGGACACACATACATATGAGCCCTAGTCTCATGTGGCCATATTCTTGCCCCCATAGAAGTAGAATTTGAGTGACTTTCATGGAAATATCCAAGCTACATTATTTTCAGTCATGTTAAAGCTCCTTCCAGGATGTTTTGATTTTCGCGCCCCCTTGTGGACAAAACAGTTTTAGTTACCCATGCAGATTTTGCCCTGTTTGGCTTTTTTTACATCTCATTTTGCCGTCTTTTAACAGTCAGAGGTCCCTCTTATAGAAGGGTGTTAAGGTGATGTCTACCCTGCAGCAGAAATTTGGACATTAAAGAAACCCTTTAAGAAATAGTCAAGTTTAATACATGTGATCTAGTTTACTCATACCCTTTATTTAAAAACATCAAATGATGTTTCAGCCTGTTTTTTTAACTAGTGAAAAAATCCTCACAGGAGCTTTAAATATTAACCTCTCAAAGCTTTGGTTTGGTGTGCATTTTTTATTTTCCTTGCCATTTAGGATTAGTGAGCCCGAATATATAAAATAACTTAACTTGGTCTTTGTACGGGAAATAATGTTTTAGAGGTTTTAGTTAGCTGTTTGTTTTTAGTTATAAGTGTTATTGTTCATAAGTACACTGTTTGTTTTTTTTTACTGAAATGGATGTAAAGTTTTGAAATCACCAAAAGATGTTGTGAGTTGTGTCTCTTAGTTTGGCTAATAGATGAAGGTCTAAAACAGATGCAGTCTATACGGTGAACTTCTTTGCTCCTCATAGTTAAGAATAAATATTTGTTTTTCTGCAAAACCAAAATTAGCTTCAGAGATTAGGTTTTGCTGACAGACGACATCATCATGTCAGGTTGAACAAAGGTTTACCTGAAAGTATCAGTCATAACTCTTTGTTTGGTATTTTAAAGAATCGCACTTCAAATATGTTCAACATTTCAGACAGAAAACAAATGTCACAGCAGCAGCTCCGTCTGCCAGCTGCCTCTCTCTTAAAGATGGTGCAACAGCTTCTTGTGTTTCATTCTGTTTCTGCGTTCGCGTCAGAGGAGCCGGAGCCTCGTACATTCTGGAAAAACCCTTACTCAGAAGTGAGGACCCCGCCTGCTTATGTTATCCCTCTGAATATCACTTCACTCCAAGACGCCGCCTCCTGCTCGTGTGTGAGTTTCTCCAAATGTGTTTTTGGAGAGTGGCAGAACTGGTGGAACGATACGACAAAGAGAGAGAGAGAGAGAGAAATAGAGAAATCAGAGGTCTGAGTCAGCGAACAGTGAGTGTGAGAGAGTGAGTGAGATAACGCTTTAGTCCTGTTGGCTTTAGCTGTGTGTGTGCTGTCCAGGGACAGGACGTCCCATGTCACATTTCACAACAGTCGCCAGTCTCTGTTACACAAGGACGCCTGTTTTCTGCACTGCTTTACAACCAGTTTTACAACCAGCTCAAAAGGAGTGAAAGTCTTTAAATCAAATCTTTTTTATTCAAACTTCTGACCGGCAGGAGAATAATTAGCTGCATGACTTGTGTCATGTCACTGAAATGATTTGTTTGCAGAAATGTAACGAACATTTTATGCTTTTATTGTCTCTTAAAAGCTAATTACCCTCTTATCTTTATATAGGTTGAAACAAGTACATGTTACACCCAGGACAATAACTAGGTCCACTGAGGCATAAAACATTCACCAGCTGACACACTTTCCCAAGTCATGATGCATAAAAATGTTTTATCTTATAAATAGATTTTAAAGAATTATCCTCCTGCCATTTAACATTCTTCTCATCTATCCAGTCAGTGTTGGAGAAAGCCTTTGGTGCACATTTAAAAAGTCACAATTATGCATAAATCCTTAGTTTATTTGAACAATAATATACAATAAAACTGTTAAACACAACCTTTGTAAAAGGTGAGGGACAGTGTGTCCTGAGCAGGTGGTTTTTCTTATCTCTATGACAGGATCTTGCTCCTTATCTCCTTTTTATCAGAAATGGTTGAGGGTCCAGTAGCTCCTCAGGCTCCTCACACATCCGTGTCCAACAACTGTCATCATCATCTGACTCTCTTCTCCACAGATTGGAAAGGAAACCATTTGTGTCAGCTTGTGTGCACTTTATTCGGCCAAAAGAACAAGGTTTTTACATTTCTGATCAGGGTCATTTTGGGAGTTTCTGTTGTCATTGTCGTTTAAAAAGAGCCAACACTCATTTGTTAAAAATGGCTTCACCCAAGAGAGAAAGAAAAGATTTAGTGTTATCATTCATATTCTCTGAAAAAGGCAAGAAATTATGAATTCTGCTAGGGTATGTAAAGTTATAATCACAACTGTGTATATATGAACCACTTTTTGCTGCTTTCTGATCACTTTCCAAGTTTACCTCCAATTTTCACCAATTTTTTGCTGCTTTTTGACATTTTTTTCACTATTTAGATTGTTGCTCTTGCAAGGCTGTCTTCAACAGTTTGGCTCTTTGGTTGAGCAAAAACATTTACTACAAAAATTTCTACCTGGTATTCTGACATGTTTGAAGTTATGGAAATATTGCTGTCTGCAATTACAATACTATAGCAGGCACATTGCAATTTGATGTAACTTGCAATTTATCGCCCAGCCCTAGTGTGTAATTAATAGCTACTTTGTATTGAAGGTTCAAAACACCTGTCTCAGCGCTCAAAAGCCAACGTTAATATTCATTTGTTTTTCCTGGCCCAAAACCCAAAAATGATGAATTTACAAAAAGCAGCATAGATTTACGTCAGCAAATTTTAAATGAGAGAACGTGTCATATTCTGTGATGTCAATTTTTAAGACAGTGTTTTCTAAGTAATGAATGGATAAAAAAATAAAAGATACAAAAAAACAAACAAACAAAAAAAAAGTCGTCCAGCAACCAAGTAAAACAAAACAGACAAAACTCAGGGTTAAAATTGCACAAATTCACTTGAGCTCTTTAAAGCAGCTTCAACAAGATTTATGGCACTTTCAAAGGCCTCCAGGTGCACACGTTCACACACACATGCACACACACATGCGGAGGCACTGTGAAGGGTTTAACCGCCTCTACTTTCTGCTAATTTTCCTCAAACGATTCTCAGCTGTTAATAAAAGTTGTGTATCTAAACCCAAACATGACAGGAAAACAAATGCAAATCGAAAACCCAGATTTTGTTAAATGATGTACTAAAAATACTTTTCGTAGGCGCTTGTCTGCCGTGAATGTGGTTCTCCCACAGTTTCTTCTCCCTCCTCCCCCTCTTTTTTCCCGCACTCAGCACTGCTGCTCTGTCTCCGTCTTTCTCTTCCTGTCCCCACACATTCCTGCTCCTCTGCGCACCATAACACACCCACTCAGTCTCTCCCACAGTGTCGCTGCATAATGAAACTACCCTGCAGCCTCTTGTTACTCCACTTTTAACTTATATCAAAGAAATCCGACAGCTCCCAAAAAGTCGAGGCTTTTGATTCGTCACGTCGAGATTGCTTTTTTCGCACTTTCGACGCCTCCCTCTTGAGATTTCATAACACCTTTTTATAATCTCTGCCGTGGGCGCACACATGTGGTTGTGTGTATCCTCAGTCCACCTGTGTTATTTTTCCATGCAACAGTACACCCCCGCCCTCATCATGGTATGTACATATACATTACACACCCACACTCTCACTCACACACACCTGCATAATAACTCATAATGTAGCCGTCGTTGTGGTGATTGACAGCAGTATAATAACACGCTGCCAGCTCAGTGGTGCTAATGTATGAAAATAAACAGAGACCATGTGCTGCGTTTACTGTCCTCCTTATGAAAGTAAAAAGCTGTCATGTTGCAGTGTTTTTTTGAACTCAAGTTTCTTTAAATGGTAACAAAATGTTCGTGTTCTCGCCCTCCACTTCTAAGAAACCTCGTGTAATTCGGGCAGCACTTCAAATGCCTCCTTCCCCTCATTTTTCCTCCTCCGATGATCGATGTTCACCCACCAGCCGGCTCTCCTCGTGTTTATTCTAAACAGGCTGCTGCTGGCGGTTCTGCGAACATGAAAGGTTTCTAGTGTCCCTGAAGACATTTCCCCGAAGAGGCGTGCCTGTGCCTTTGCAGGGCAGCAAAATGCAAATGAGAAACCGGGGCACGACAGAATAACTGCAGATTTGTCACTTCTTATCGCTTCTGTTAAGTACAACTTTTGAGCTTAATACAACAGGACATCAGTGTAAAAAACCCTCAAAACGCTGAAGTTATGTCGACAAACAAAGAACCAAAATATTCAGCTCTGATCTTCTTCATTATTCAAAGCATACTCATAGTTTTGCCTAGAGTTTTTTTCTAAACATCATTTGGATTCAAGCTCAAATTTGATGAATTTCCCTGATGACAGACCCATGCATGAAAATTGGAATAGATTGTTGTTTTTCCAGCAATTTTTCTGGCAAAAATGTGACTAATTTCATCTCTAAGTGTTGCCCGTGGACTGCAGAGTAGCGGATTAGCCTGCATGGATCGTTTTACAAGCTACTGTGGATGTTTGATACTTCAGTTTCACCGTGAAACTGGGTCATTGCAGCCCTTTGTGACTGCTGCGAATCCAAACTGTCTACACCCGCCGCCCCGCCATGAAAAAGCAATTTTCAAACACTGTATAAACCGTCTCTCAAGCCCACAGGAGGAGAGTATTCGATGCCCCAAAAAAGATCTTTGGGGAAGTATCACTTGGACTTGATGGTCATCTATAGCTGCGCAAGATTCATGACCCGCGAAAAAGCTCTGTGAAATCAGACACATATACTGTGGTCAGCAGTCTGTGAACATTATATCCTCACAACGCACAGACTTTCTGGCGTCATTGAAATAAATTAAATGAGGTGACACAGGAGCTCTCCCGCTGCTTCACTCTGACAGTTTTTATTCCTTGTATCTGCAGCTGTCCAACGCAGAATCCCGGCTCATGTTGCGCCGCTTTACCTCTAACCCGCTTGCCTGCTCGCACGATTGAGGATTTATTGGAGTCAAGTATAATAACAGTGCTGGAGGATTGCTAGGGCTAAAGTCGCTGGCATGAAAAAGTGCTGCCGCTGGGGAAAACTTTTTACATCTTTCAAAAAAGAGCCTTAATTCTAAGTATTCTTTATTTGGTTTCTTCATTATGTCAACAGTCAAGACTCCTGCGAGGCTTAGCTCTTTTAGCCTCAAGGAATTAGATTCTGAAGGATTTACTAGAAGACATAACTGCTTTACCGCTCAAATCATACATTTATGACCACATATTATTGGCAGCCATCAGCGAACCACTAAAAACCACTTGTTATTCATGTAGCTACTGAAGTTACACACCAAAAATAGACCAGCAAATGTACCAACAGATCAATACACCGATTACATAATACATACTCGGATTAGAAATGTCAATCTGCATTCACACGAATGAGTCTGAGTGTACACATTGTTGAGTTTTGCATACAGATTTGTAAAGCTGGGTGGGGAGATGACCCACACTAACTCCAAAAAACACGTTCTGATTCCTATTCTGTGCCAGGTTTGGGCGTGCTTTAAACTCGTGATAACGAAGCGAAAGTGAGGTGGGACAGTGCCACGTGCTGCCTACAATTCCTTGAAAAAAACCTGCTCTGCACTGTTTCCACAATACGCCAGTTCTGCTCCCCTCTCCCTTATGCTCTGCACATGCGCCAGAGTCTACACTTGTAATCCTGACATTTGTAGATGTGGGTACATGTTTGTTGGTTTCGAGTACATACTTGTAGATCACCAATGCACATTTGTCAACTTGAGGCCTTGTTTACATGACAACATTTCACAGCGTTTCACCCTGAAACTCAGGAAAACGTAATGAAAAGAATCCGCATTTACACTCAACACAGAACTCTTAAAACACTGTAGTACACATCAGGCCTGTAGATGGCGATATAACCATGGAAGCCGTATACACGACAACAGTATAGAGGTCAATGAGGAGGTGAGACGGCCGTCTGGAGTTTATATTAAAAACTTCTTCTCTAATTGCAGAAATAGTGCAGTAAATGCAAGTTTTGGTAGAAGGCAGTTCAGTACATATTTACTGATCAGACTCTTTTCTTTGCTCGTCTTAATGCAGATTATTGAAGCTTAAGAATATGTCGACATTTGCTGTTATGTTACATATTCTTCAACAAAGTTTTAATGTTTGATGTAAACCAGGTTTCATTCATCTTTTTGAATTGTATCATTAGGAAATCACAGCTTAAGAGGACTGTTTCATTTTGATTTTGCTTGATCTTTTACATGGTATCAGTCACAAATTTGTTGAGCGCTGTTTGTCACTGCTTGCTGACACTTTTGCTCAAAGAGGATGTTGTCAAACCTTTGAAGGTAAAGCAGAGCTTGACATACCTCAGCTGGAGTAGATGTTTTCTGCCTCAGGTCAGAGCTGAAGGATGTAAAGAAACACCTTTGGGGATTTCCAGAACATCGCTGTTTGTCCTCATTTATTGTAACCCTATAATCGAGACTTATACCTCTAATGTAGCGGTGCCTGCTTTGCTCTATAATAAAATCTGATTTAACTTAAACCGACTGTGTGACCAGTGGATTCAGTGACTCACGTCACGGTGCTTCATCTCTTGTGGAAACCAGGGCGGCAGGAAAATGACAGAGTGACACGCTCGATTTATGAGCAGAGAACAGGGTGGCTTTTAATTTAAGGCAGCTCTGGATTGAGACATCGCATAGACCCAGACTCTCCTAATTACACACACACATTCACACACACACAGGCAGAAAGAAGGATGTTATTGGCTCGGCAGAAAGCTTGTCTAACCTCTTTATTTAAGCAGTCTGAGAGAGAAAGGGAACACGCTCACACAATCACCACTGCGGTCATTATCGCATCGATTCACCTGCAGATGGAGAAACGATAGGAGGAAATGAATGAGATCGATTGACAAACCACCTCAGGAGAGTGAAAGTGAAAGTCCAGAGGAAATTAAACAACAATAATTGATTAAAGTGGAAGTTGTTCATGGATATGTTTGTGTCGGGATGAGACACAGGAGAGTTGTTTCAGCATATAATTTTCCATGTCTGTGTTTGGAGAAAGGTCATCATTAAGTGAATGTCATCCACATAATTATAGCATCTTCCTCTGGTGTCCCTCGCTGCGTGTGTGAGAGTTTGCATGTGTGTGTCCATGGCAGAGCACCAGTGCGTGTCCTGACTGTCTCCTCGGGTCGCTTTGCCTGGCCAGGCTCGATTGTTTGTGTTGCCGGCTGGCCCGAAAGAAAGAGGGAGCTTCTCTGCTCCGCTTTAGGCAGTCATGGCTTTGGCTGGCGGGAACCGTCTGTGCTGAGGGGGGGGACTAAATATAGCTCACTGCACCAGGAAGAAGACAAACTGGAGAGGGAAAGAGAGAGAAGGAGAGAGGGAGGGGCGTAAATATAGAGTACCCCCTGTGCAATTAGAGAGTTGAGCTCTTCTGGGAAATTTTCGAGAAAAAGACAGGGAACTCTATCTCGGCCTGTTTGCTTCTCTTGCTCCGTGTATTTGTAATTATGGCTGACAGCAGCCTGAGAGGCTTCGGTTTGAGTCATCACATCTGAGAGGGTAACCCGGTTTAAAGGCCATTGACTAATCTTTATAGCAGTCATGATCCTGATTTCATTGCAAACTCAATAACCCTCCATTCTGCTGTTTTTTAACTCTCTCTTTTATTAAAACATTATAACATTTGTGACAAGAGCATAAAAAGGGCTTTACAAATCATGTTAAAATATGTGTCACACTGCTCTAAATGGGCCAATAAAATCTGTCAGACTGTGGTATGATATCACTTTTGCAGCATGTTGGACTTTACACCCTGTGTGCAGCATTATGTCATCCCATACTTTCCTTGATGGTTGTTTGAGTCGTAAAGGTGACACAGTTTGTGTCTAAATCATGACTGCAATGATACAGGTTTTTTTTGCTTAGCTTGGCTAGAAGACAGATTGAATGAAAACAATGATTAGGGTTGGGTTACCATCAACACTTAAGTAGATTTTTGTATGCTTTGGCACTTTATGAGCAATGTGTGGAAAAAAGTACTCTCAAAAAATACCATATGTAGGAGATTTTTTTTGGCTAATTGAGGTACTCTTCTACATGGATTTGCACCAACATGGCAAATCAGATGCTTTAAGAAAGCCACTTGATGAAACAGGCAGATCAAAGAAAATCAAAACCATTAACCATTATCAAGCAGTACCAGTTCTGCAGACAGTGCTTAAAGACAGGGTTTCATGCTTTTTTATAGGCTTCAGGCCCCATTCACACGTTTCACAACATTTCACCCTGAAGAGCAAAAAACACAGTGAAGAAAATTTGCGTTTTCACAGAAACAAAGTATGGCATCAACTTTTCCACTGAAAACTCCGGCTTGCCACTTTCAAAGCAACGGTGAAACGTTTTTTTTTCTGAAAAATTCCCCTCTGGTGGCAATTTTAAAAGGTTGTGTTTTAGGCCGGCCGAAAGGCTGTTTCCGACATCACCCACTTGTCTATGAAGAGATTTTTTGCCAGGATATTGACGCAAACTAACTTTCAGTCAGCCTTGTATCAGGAGAGATGTATGATAACCATTCAATTACTTGGAATGAAAAGTTCATGGTTCATATGGTTGAAAAGTATGTTTAAGACATGAACAAGTGAAACTAAAAAGGCTCTTTGCACCAGGATATAAGGTGCCAAATTTTGCTTCAAATTAAAATAAGTGTTTTAACATGAGTGTTTATGGTGTATTTAGGGTTTTTGGGGGCAGCCTCAAGTGGACAACTGAGGAACTGCAGTTTTTGTTGCTTCATTGACACCAATCCTGATTTGCGTCGAGGCTTTTTTGCCTCTTTCCAGGTATGCCTAGGAATATGAACAATTAGACCCAAATATTGGTCGCCCACTGATGTTGATATTATGGGATAACTGCTAAAGGAGTCAGGCTCGAGGTAACGCCAAGTTGAAAACTACACCAACCAATACAGAAAACTGCACTTTCTTGAGCTGAGAGGTCATAGTACTGTGACTTTCAATAGTGGAGTAAGTAGATGCCTGTGGATATAGTACCTTATTGTGTATCATATGACCATTATGCAATGCAGGAACAGTGCTCCAAACTAAAATCCATACAGCGAAGTTCACAGGGCCCCTAGAGGGCGAACAAACGCTGAACCCCTAATTTCAGCATTCAGCTCTCACAGCACACAGCGAGCATTGTTTAAGGCATGCTGACCCCTCAAATCACCCGTCCACAGAAATGTCTTAACATGCCTCATTACGACCCCCATTTTTGATTGACGACTAAAGACTTCTCCAGGTATTTCTCACAGGGAAAGCCCCAAATCAAACCCTATATAAGTGCCTCAAAACTTGCTAAAACCTGCTTGATGTGATAAGATTCTCCTGCTCCCTCAGCTCTGGAGTGAAATAATCATCTTGTCTGCATTCCTGCTAATCCCATCCACTGTGCAAACAAGGCCAGGGAGGACTTAAAGCCAGAGGAGAGGATTCCTGACAGAAGTCACACACCTTTGTTCTCACAGTGTGATGTGAAGAACTAAAACTGCTAGAATAACCTGACATGATTTCTCAGATCTCTGATCTTCTTCATGCTGGTAGAGAGAGACACAAACACACATACACTTGGCTCTAAGCCTGCAGCGATAGGTGTCCTGACTTTTGTGCGCGGTTCCTTTTATCCCTTTCTTCGTATTTGAATCTGTTTCTGTAAGATTCAGCTGTGTTGTATATTCCTGTCATTCCTTTGAGGGTTGCTGTGTTCCTGGCTTGATAAGCACACACTGGTATCTTACAGAAATTCCAACAAACCTGATAAGAAAAATATGATATTTATAAAAACGTGTCATAATATTTCTTCCTCATATCTGGGTGGCTTGAGATGTAACCAAATCCTCTTTTTCTTTTCCTTTAGAGTGCTGATGACGGTGCGTCGTCTTTGGGGAAACAATCCGGTGCCAATCTGAGAGCTTCAAAGCTACGCCTGTAAAAACCAATCACAACCTGCAAGCTGCCGGATCGGACACGCCCCCCTCGCAGCACTTTGACAGAGACTGGTGGATTTTTTTCTCTTTCGCTCTTCTCGCTCTCTTCGCTTTCATCTTGTTGGTTGTGAAAAACCAACAGGGATGTGTGCCAAATGAGGTTCTTAAAAAGCCATTTGCTGCTCTCATTCCTTCAGTGAAAAGCCAATCAGAGATGGAAACACGGAGAACATCGTTGTTGTTGTTGTTGTTTTCTTCAAAGAGAAAACCTCATTTCTGTTGAAACTTTAATGATGGATGACTCATGTACAAAAAAATGTAAAGAATTATATATCAGCTCAAGAAGTGCCTCATACAGATTGTAGCCATTTACAAAGAACTTCGAGTACTGAAGCTTTGTTTGTTTGTTTGTTTGTTTTGTTTTGGTTATATTTTGGGGGGGAGTTTATGTAGTGACAAAATCAATGCATTAAGAGTAAGTGGGTCACACTGGTGCGAGATTTTGCTGCATTCATGTCATTCATTGGTAGAAATAATAGAAAACAATTAAGATAGTCTGCAGATGTAAATCAGCTTTGGGCTAACTCTTCTTCAATGCATCAACTGTTGCATTCAAGCTCAGTATTGTACATGGTAACTTTAAAAATACATGAATAAAATATTAGTGCATTCACCTTAAATTAGTTTGGCTAATATGAGCTAACAGTTTCTGCTTGAGCTACAGGAACTCTTGTAGCACCCCATGCTAATAATCATATTTATAGATGCTGACTTAAAAATTACTCAAAATTACGTGAACCCATTTTGACATGAATGCAGCATATCCAACATGTTTGATTATGGTACTAGCAATGAGCTGGCCTTCCTGTCTAATGTGAGAAATATTAGCATAGCTGCTATTAGCTTGCAGCTTGTTAAATTGCTTTCTTTTATCCTCTTTTCTCTCTCTTTACTAACTTCATGAACACATACGTGAAAGTATTAAACACAGGGTTGAACAAGCGACACATGTACCAAGAGATGTTGTAGCCTGCATTAGCTAAAGTTAGCTAGGTCAGATTAAGTTATTAGTTGTGCCAGGATGTAAATTCAGCATCCTGCTGTCCACAGCTCAGGGTAAGACCCCTGACAATAGAGCCAAGAAATCTCATTAGGGCTATTAGCTCCCAGACACCTTTGTCCAACTTAATCCCCGTCTTCTCAGGAGGCTAAAAACATACAGGTAGAACAGAGAGACACTTGATAGCCATGCTAATGCTAATTTGTAGCATTTTGCTTAATGCTTCTGCAAAGAAAAGAGCTGCAGTTCAGATAATAGACAATTTGTTTAATGTAATTTTAAAAATAAGGTACCAAACATTTTACAATTTTGACAATGTTTTTTATCTGTTGACTTCAAATTGCTTTGACCTACAGCTATTTTTAGGGCTCTTCTCTTCTTCCCCTCCTTCATCTTCTCTCTCTTTTGCTTGGCTCTTTCTTTAATCTCCGCTATGCATGAGCACTTAAGTGCCTGTCTGCCCTTTTCACCCCCGTCTTTCTGCCCCCTCCTAGGCGCTAGCACTATTAGGGCTGTCCTAGCATTATATATATATAAATGTATACATATATCAAGTCTATTTTTGGGTCTATTTTTGTCTCTTTTTGCTGTACAGTTCTCTTAAAAAACAATGTGTAAATGTTGGTTTAGTGTGTTTTATCAGATGACTTGACTCTCACAGCCATCGCCCTAATTGCAGGAGTTCTGGACTGTTTCTTTTGCCGGTAATGGAGGACTAAATTGTGCAGGGCCTTTTGTGCCAAAACACAGAGACAAACAAAAAAGAAAATCTCCGGCAACACCTCAAGAAGCAACCTTCAGCTCTCAAGTCTGGACGCAATCCTTTGTTTTGTTTTTGAAACGTTATCCTCTGCGATCCCCTTGTTTTTCTTTCTTTTCTTTCTTTCTTTCGCACTGGGGGGAAAAAAATGTGACATATCTCGCCTCACCGTCTACGTATGTGACTCTTGGAGATAAAGGTCAATGTGAAGACATGCGTATGCTTTAACCTTGAATCCGCCTTCAACTTTGACCAGAGGATTGAAAAGAAATGCATGTAGGGAGATAGAGAAAGGCCACCTCGGGGAAAAAAAAAAAAAACGTACACAACAAATACCTTTTGTCTCAATATGTGTGCATTTATGTAGCTCCAAATTGTACTCATGTGTTTGTCTGCCTGTGCTTGGGAAGTTCATGAACTTTCTCATTCTGGTCACCTGACTGTCGGGGGACCAGGAGCTTAACAATGCAGCTTTATAATGAGCAGATTGGGATCTGTGGCTGGGATTGCCTATAATAGCCGTTTCCAAGAAATAATTGGACTTCAGACCAGATTTAGCGCATAATACAGACTAGCAGGCAAACACATGAAAATTGGTCGTTTTGTTTCTGATGTCTTTTGGAGATGTTCTCGTAATAAAAGATTAGCAGCACAAATGTTTTAAGGGTACACCAAGTGGAGAAAGAACAGTATCATCCTGCCATTTAACTCCCTGTGAGCTCTGAGCATTTCCTGAACTTGTGAAAGAACGTTTTTACTTTTTCAAACCGCCTGCAGTCACAGAATTCCTTCCTGTGGTGAAGTGTTCGATCTTTAAAGCCACACATCATGAGTAAAGTTCCTCAAGGAAAAGCTCACATGAACCAGGGTTTGAAAGCGGAAGTGGCTGTATGATTTCATTCACTGTGTTAGCCATTTTAGCCATGGTTGTAAAATGTGCTCGAGAAAAGTGCTGCTGCTGTTCAAAATTGTGTAATCTCTTCTTCTTGTTCCCCCTGAGGGATAGTACTGAATGGGAATATTGTGAGATGCCATTGATGTAGACAGTTTTACTTCTGTTGCTTGAAAAAAAAAAAATCTGACTAAAAGGAAAAAAAGTCAAACAACAAAAGGACTTGTGGTTTCTTTTGTTGCTGTGACTGGCTGCCATGTTTTCTTTGAACTGAAGTCATGGGAATGGTTGTTAAAAAGTGACAGGCTTAAGACGAAAGAACAACAGCTACTGCTTTACAGGCAGACAAAGAAGATGAAGACGCCAGAATTTACGGGCAGAGGCTAGTGTGAACATTTGCATGAAATGCCACAGACAGATGGGCTCATGCCCCTCACACACTCACCATCTTTTAGTCACACACATGCACTCAGAGAAGCTGAAATCACAGCGCAGATGTGACACTATAATGTGGAAAAACGAAGCACTTGACTGTTGTCCCCAAATTATATCAGTCACAGTAACCATTCCCAATCATCATATTTATATGGTGGCTGTTTATCTTTGTTTTGGGTTTCCTGTGGGAAAAAAGGGAATGTAACATTTTTTAATTCCTTATTGCCTCTGTGTTCATCAACTATAGAAAAGCCAGCTTTTAAAAATCCAGGCGGTTTTGGGTATATTTTGAGTTTATATTAAGTCTTATTAACCAGCAACAGCAAAAAATAAAAAAAGATAATAGACAATACTTAGCATATGCACTGCCTGACAGAAAAAAGACACCACCTAGATTTAACTAATCAAACTATTGGATAATTACTGCATGGGCAGCTGGCAACAAGTTATTTAACCCCAGATGATAACATCCTGTGATCATGGAAAAGATGTTAGTCTGTTTAAGAAGGGTCAAATCATTGGGATGCATCAAGCAGAAAAAACATCCAATGAGATTGCAGAAACTACTAAAATTGGGCATTATTAAAAACTGGAAGGATGGTGAGGAACCATTGTCTTCCAGGAAGAAATGTGGTCATTAAAAAAATCCTGGTGATCGTGATTGGCTATCACTTAAACGTTTGGCCAAATTAAATCAAAGAGAAGCAAACTGTAGAACTCAGGAGTATGTTTGATAGTAAAAGAAAGAGCATTTCCACACACACACAGTACAAAGGGAACTCAAAGGGACTGAACAACTGTGTAGCGTTGAGAAAACCACTAATCAGTGAGGCTAACCGGTAAAAAAGGCTTCAGTTTCTTAGGGAGAATAAAGATTGGTCTCTAGATGAATGGAAGAAGATCATGTGGTCAGATGGGTCCAGATTTCCCCTCTCCCAGAGTGATGGGCGCATCAGGGCATGAAGAGAGGCAGGTGAAGTGATGCACCCATCATGCCTTGTGCCTACTGTACAAGCCTGTAGGGGCAGTGCTTTCATTATTCTTTTCCCACCCTGTTGTGCCCAAGATTCCCCACCATCCTTCCAGCTTTTAAGAATTCCTTGAGCAGTTTTTCACCCAATTTTAATAATTTATGGAATCCCCTCAGATGTTTTCTCTGCTTGATGCATGTCAATGATTTGTTCCTCCTTGAACAGACTAACATCTTTTCCACGACAGGTTAAATAACTTGTTGCCAGCTGAAAGATAATTGTCTATGCAGTAATTATCCAATAGGAGGCTTGTGCCTGTTTGCTTAGTTGAATCCGAGTGACGACTTTTTTTTTGGCCAGGCAGTGTATCTTTGAGAGGAATAGAAGGAACTAGGACCCCAGTTTGAACTGAACTCTCTCTTTACATGCATGTATGAATAAACAAGAGGCTAAGAAAGTAATACATTTTAAAAAAGGCAAAAAAGTAAAGGAAAAGTGAATCTACCTTGAAGTTAAGTAGTGCAATCAAAACAAAAGAGCACTAAGATGGTTTGCCCAGTTAATGTAATGATATCAACATTTGCACTCAAAGTTGGTGCTTTTCCATCAGAGGTAATCACAAGGAGCCTATTGATAATTTGCTTCTG
Organism: Thalassoma bifasciatum; assembly: GCA_008086565.1. NCBI lineage: Eukaryota > Metazoa > Chordata > Actinopteri > Labriformes > Labridae > Thalassoma > Thalassoma bifasciatum. The sequence continues at coordinate 307,560 of RPOG01000278.1, read as the reverse complement.
TGTTTTCTGGTTGGATTTTCTGTTCTCCGTCTTATTTGATACTTATCCCACTTAGCACATTGTCTGGTAAAAAAAGGGCTTTAAATCCGTCTTCTTTTCACTGTCATTTAACATGAGCTCTTGTGTCATTTTCTCCCACAGATGGTCGAGTAACTCAACCCAGACTTCTATTCATACCGTAGGAATGAATAGAAATGAGAACACACACGCACAGCTCAGGCCTTAACATGCAGCACAGCAGATCCTCTCACTTACCCTTCACTGGGTAAAAAGAAGGTTAGTATGGACGATAAAAAGCTTAAGAGCACCTGACTGAGAGCAGAGGAAGCCCACACTTTCACGTATGTATTGTTCCTGAAACCTACTTCTCTTTATGGCTTATTGTCCTTCAACTTTTATTCTCCCCCGTCTTAAACAGAGTGAGTCCTTGGGGGATTTTAAGACCTACTTTGGATTTGTTTCAGCAGACATTTCCCTTTCTCTCTAACTTACTTCCAAAAGCCTTTTTTTATAACAGTGGCTGTATCAACCCAACATAACAAAGGATCCTTTTTTTAAAGGTTATAGAATAAGAGAGCATTTGTCTTGCGATGCACCCCTAAACCCACAACATTAACAGAGACTTTTATCCTTTGTTTGGAGTGAGAAGTCAGATAAACTCAAGTGTCAGCCTCTGCTTTAGTGCAAAGAGCAAAACGGAAATGTTAAAGCAGCATCGGTTTGAATTGAGAGCGCATTAAGGAGCAGAGGCAAACAAATGGGCACAGCTGCCATCCGGTTGTTGTGGCAACGGGCAGTGACACTGCCTGCCTCCAGTCAAGACGAGAGAGAAAAAAGAGAGGAGAAGGAGGAGGGAAGCTGGAAGAAAGCCAATGAAAGAGGACACTGGGTTCAGTCTCAGAGAGAGGTGGGCTGGAGACATGCCAACAGGTGGACCCGTTGTGTCTGGGTGAGCGGGTGTATCATCCCCTCGTTCTGAGTGTGTGATACTGTATCACTGTATAAACACACCGACATGAACCTGTTGGCACAACGGGAAGGAAATACACTCAATAACCTTGCTTCATTACACACCGCAGTGTGGACACAGGAAATTCATGCTGATGACTCTAAAAGGGACGACCCAAAAGCAGCTCTGGAGCTCCCAAATAGCTTTTCATAGTAGAGTTTGACCTAAAAAAAAGGTCTTTTAATCAAAGAATACTAAAGAAAGAAACCTTCTCAAACAGTCCAATTCAATACACTTCACTAGGATTGAATAGTAAGTTATGCTGTGGTTAGTGAGATAGGTTACAAAGCAGTATGATATGAAACAATACAATTCAATGTGATCAGGATGGTACTGTACAAAACAATTCAAAACGAGAAGAACTTGCAGGTCACACGGTTGTAAGTGATACCGCCAAGTCACATTTTTGGTTCCGGATCTTAATTGTTGACATACATAGGATGTTAGTACCTGGTTTGACATGTTTTCAGCTTTTGGCCTTAGTCACTGAAGTTACATTAGGGTCCTCATCAACCCTTGTCAGTTTTGCCCGGCCCTGATGATACCATCAATATGACATAATTCATTAAGACGCTATCACAATAACAAGCAAGCAAATTAATACTCTGCTTAAGATAAGATGCAGAATTAAACAGTCTGAAAAGAAATGAAACAATATGAAACATGTCAATAAAATGAGATGGAAGGAAACTTGACGATTGCAAACAAGACAGGACAGCAAAAACAAGATATTAGGAAACAAGACAGAAGAAGACAAAACACAAGAGTTTAGAGACATTACAATAAGACTCGATAGCAAATGAGATGATAGGAAATTAGATGAGAGGGAACAAGGTGAAATGAGACAAAACAGATAAGAGATTAGAGACAGTGCAAAATGAAACAATTGCAAATGAGATAATAGTAAACAAGGCAGAAATGAGACGATGACAAATGGGACAATAAGGAACAAGAAGAAAAGATACAAACAGTTAAGAGATTAGAGATAGTACCAAGTTAGACAATACCAAACAAGACAAAATGAGACTTTAGGTAGCGAGATGATAGTGATGATAGGAAAAAAAATTAGACAAAATAAGATCACATGAGACAAGATTAAATGAAATGAGACAATCAGAGAAGTTCAAAAGGGAGAGGAAATGAGACAATATGTATTGAAATGATAGTTAATGTTTTGATAGGGAATGAGACAAAAAGAAATGAGACAATAATACACAATCATTTGGTGCTATACACAATGAAGGAACCAGTGTTGTGCCATAAAATACAAAACAACATGACCAGTATGAGATGATATGATGATAATTATTAAAACGATTTTATTGTTTATGAATACACTTGAGATAAAAACGGTGAACACACACAGGAGAATAAGCCTTTCAGACAGATCAGAGTTGTCTGGTTGTTTAAGCTTTAAACCAATATGGCAGAGAGGTTGTTTCAGTAGCCGAGATAATAATGACAAGTTCAACCTCAAAAACAGAAAACAGGTCCAAAGCCGACTCTGCTTATGTAATAAATGTCTGTAGTCTTTGCGTGCAGCCAGGGTCTCATATGGGGTTTCATGATAAAAGGGTTTGTAAGTTAAATAAACTGTAACCTCCTCAGTGTATTTTTTTTCCTCTGGTTTAAGAAAAGTGGAAATGTTTGAACAAGCAGACAAATGGACTTTTAAGTATGGTTTAGAAAATGGGAATTTAAATTCACCTGCAAAGAAAAAACTGTCAGGATTATAAAGACAACACTGATAAGATTCATGTCAGGCAGTGTGTGTTTTATTTTGCAGGGAGATCCTTTCCATGCCTGCTTATCCCCATGAAAACATGTCCCCAGCCGGGAAGAGGCGCTGGTATGGACGGAGTGGTGGTATAAATCTTCTGTCAGATGTATGTGTTGGCCTCTTGGAATGGGCTGCTATTTTTACAGTATTTACATCATCTCTGGCCACACAGACCATGTACAGTCTGTACTGCTGCACGCTGGCAACAATACAGGAAGTCTTCCTGTCTTTATGACTTCCTCTACTGCGGGGACCACAGGAAGCTCTTTGGATGTAGGACACGGAAATAGCTTTTGCTCCCATTGCGAATGTGGGAATGTTAATTCAGGCGCTAATCCATCCATGCTCCTAAATTGCTTCCTTCCCATCATTCACTACAGAGAGTATCAACAAAGAAAGAAAGGTTTTTACCACCATTTGCTCTTCGTTTGAGTTCCCACAGTAAGCTTCATAAGTAATGCTACAGGTGTTTTAGCTTATGTTAACTTACTGTGTGTTGATCGAGCCAAGAGAGCTGAGGATTACTGTCTGTACAGCACAAGCTGCCTCTGCTAATCCTCACAACTTTCCCCCTTGTTGTCTCCTCATTTCCCACTCTCTCCATATGGATTTACAGACAAAGTTAAACACCGCAGACTTAATTAAGTGAGTTTACACACACACAGTTATGGTCAAACCAAGAGGATGACGTGGTTTTGGCCCATTACTGCGTTTCCTGAGAGGTAATCTGACCCACAAATGCCACAGCAGATGCAAACATTTTTCTAATGTATTTCCAGTTCTCTTTCCTCACCACCCCCTCTTTTTCATCGTGTGCTTAGCCAAACAAAAAGCCTTTCTCTCTTCTGTCTCCCACTCCCTCCCCTTTTTTCTCTCACACTCACCCACCCTCTACCCTCATAAGAAAATCCTCGCCCTGATTATGGATTTGCTCCTTTTACAGGCTCGCATACAAAAGTCTGAGAAAAAGGAAGACGACTGTAAAAGAAAGTGGCACACAGAGTGAGTGATTGAGGGAAAATGAGAAGGTAAGGAAAGGAGGAGAAGAAAGGAGGGTGTGTTGGGTGGGTGGATGTGAGGCCTCTGTGCTTTATTTTCCTTAAAAGCTCCCTGAAAACCGCAGACACATGGTACAGAATTCCCCCTCACAGACGGTGAAGGAAGGGGGGGCGGCTTTTGCAAAAGAACACCACACTGTCTGTGATAAACACACACACACACACACACACACACACACACTGGCAGGGAACATTATAGGCGAGTACACACTTGGAAAAAGAAGGGAGTGTGTGAACCAGACAGGCAAACACTCAGCTCCACAAAAGAGAGAGGGGAACTTTGAAGGAGCCGACAGGAAACCTCAAAAACATCATATCACCTCGGTTCCTCCAGGCTCTATGGGAAAGTGGACGACCCCACTTTCCACGGGTGTTGGTATGACGGTGGTGGTGGTGGTGATAGATGTCGGGGGGCGTTAATCCAACTTACAATGTGTTTAACTTTGACTGGCAGATCCCTCAAACCCTCCCACCCTCTCTTCACTGTGGGGCCCCTTTGAGCTGGGAGATTGAGGACAAGTGTAGAAACTGGTATTTAGGTGGAGTTGTGGGCCGACTGGGAAAAAAGCGAAGGGTCAGGTGGTGTGAATGCGCCTGTTAGGAGCTTCAGCGTGGACCCAGTGCCCCTGAAATTAGTCGCCTGGTTGGCTCATTGATGAAGGTGGAAGCTGAAACATCTTTTCGACTGTCTCTTTTTTTGTTTGTTTACTTTAAGACCACATTCTGCTCTTTGTCTTCTTCTCTTTAACTTGTTTTGCAAATTCCTTTTCCCCACAGGACACTAAAGCATGGGAACTCCAGCATCCATTACTTAAGGTCACGTTAGGAAAAAGAAAATGGAAGAGTAATGCCATCTAGTGGGCGCCATTTTGTATCTGCTCTTGCTGTCAATGCTGATGACTTCATTTTTTTGGCAAATACCTGTCATTAACAATCCAAATATGTCAGCAAAATTATACTAAAAATGATGTATGATTGCAGCTGAAACGAACTTCTTTTGTCCAGAGAGCCCTATTTTGCTTTAATCAACAGAAACAAACCACTTAATAACTTGTTTCCTCTATTTCTCATTTGCACCCATTAGTGGCCTGGTAAGAGACAGAAAAAAAACCTTCATGCAAACAGGAAGATCAACTTTTTCCATCAAACCCAGAGACCAGCATGCTGGAACCTTCCTGCTACTGAGAAAGAGGAGATGGAAAATCTGTGTCAGCACACTGAATAGCCACTGCCTGCCTGGAAAAATGAGGACACAAGGAATGGGAATACAATCAATTTATAAAAAGCCTCAAGTATGACCTTCCCTCATTCTCCACTCTTCATACTTGACATTACATTATGCAAATCATTCACCAAATGAGGGAGAAATCATGCATGGTAATCCACGTTTGAACTCGGAGGATTTTCCACCCGTCAGAAGGTTTCGGTTTCAGCCAGAAGAGGAGACTTCTGGTTAAAGTTGGAGGATGATATTTCATAGAAATGTTTGATGACCTGAAATGACTTCAATTAGCTTATTTAATGATAACAGGATTCCCTGGATTTCTGCATAAATTGATCATAAAATGTGTTCTGATCATCACAGTCTGTTTAAGCTAATAGCAGTCAAACAATTAAAATTTTTTTGTTTGTTTGTTAAAGAACACTGTATGAGTATTCATCATACAAGGTGGTAAAAGTACATTAACCCCTAGATTTATACGCTGATTGACCTTCCTTTGGTGGCAACCGAAAGATTTCCTCTTGATGAAGCTGTTTCGAATCAGCACTATCTTTTGGATGTCTGGTGTGAGTTGCTGTCTTGCAAATGAACTTCAACAGTAAATATGATATTCCTGCCTTTGAATTGTATTTGAAAAGCTATAAAATCTATGATTAATATTTTTCTTCCAATATTTTTCAACTGTAAGCATAACAAAGAAGGGAAATGTGGGAAACAGCTCGACTTGCTTCCACCAAAAATGCATCTAGGGAATCTTCAGCTTCCTTTTTACACACATTTGAGCAAAACATAGAGTTGTAAAGTTGTTTTATTTGCCAGTAATGTTAGCATGTGTACTCGTGTTTTTATAAGCAAGCAGGTGTTGACAACCTGCTGAGTCTCCAGGCAGCAACTGAACAAACCACTATCAACCCTCTGATGCATGAATTATGAAAGTCTTTGAGTGTTATTTGTCTTAAAGCATGAAAAAAAGTTTTCCAGTTTTTTTTTTCTTCAAATATTTGTAACCAAGCATTCAACTTAAAACAGTGTGAACTTAATGTAAAGATGACTTATTTTTTTGTTTGACTTCTTTTTTTTTTTTTTTGGTAATTTCATGAATAATCTTTTTCTAATGTTTTGCGAAACATTTGAACTCTCTTTCATTCATTTTAACACTGAATAATTTATAGTTATTACGCTGTTTTACCCTCTAATATTTGGCTGTAGCTTTTTAAAAAATATATAGATACTTGGAAAAAGAATTGAAAACATTTTTCAGGCCCTAAGAAGAATAAAAATATCCTGACACAGGCTAATATGAATTTCCACCACATGAACCACTGAATTTAGGGGTAAATAAGTTTTAAATAGGCGTCCACTGTAGTGACCACTATGCACCACAGGGTTAATATTAAATAATGAAATATTACCGTTACTATAGTAGGACCCACTTTTTTAATTTCCATAATGTTCAGACAGACTGCTATAAATTTTAAATGTTTTACAAATAAGTTTCCTTCTGTTCAATCTTCACAAAAATAATCATCAACAAAATCACAAGTCCTTTTTAAACTTTTATTGAAATCGTTCAGACTACGTCAAAATTCACGGAGCACGTGTCAGCTCTCATTTCTTGACACATTCATTGATTTGAAGGAGATATTTCCGGCTGAAATTCTGAGATTATCTGTCTCCAACAAATCATCACTGAGTCTGTTCGTCTTGACTGAAAAACTGAAATCTCCACTTCCACTTCCTTCAACGTCCTGAAGTGAGTCTGGTGTTTTTAAGTCAGTGTCTTTATTCTTTGGATTCATCTTTTTCTCCTCAACTTGAACAAAATCCTCCACCTTGTCCTCTGCTTTTTCCTCAGAGCTTCTGCTTGAGTTTTCTCTTTCAAACACAACATCCTCAGACATCGAGGTCAGGTGAGCCTCCTCTTTTCGCCTGGTGGTAGCTGTGATATTTGGGGTATTAAATTTATCAGCTGGTGTTTGTGTTCTTGCTCTGACACTGCTGAATGAAGCACTTCCAAGTATATCAGAGTACGTGAGGCCTCTGAATGCTTTTTTAGTTTGCTTGGGCAGGCGGAGTATGGATACAAACTTGCTGCCCGGGGTCAGTTTAGTGATGTTTTTGGTATTTTCTTGCCTTACTTTCACGCGTTTACCCCTAACAGTGGAGCTAGTGAAACTGTTCTGCTGACTTGCTTTCATTGTAACAGGTTTGGTTTGGTTTAACACTCTTGGGTCAGGTCTTGGATGAGGCAGAACCTTAAGAGGCCCAGAGGATCTGAGAAAAGCTGGCATCTCCTGACCTGGCGGGTGTCCGTTATTCTTCCTGGCTGTTTTGTTTGTTGGTTTTACAATTCTGCTTTGTGCAGGTTGAAATCCACGAAAGTTATAGATTCTGCGGTAATTTTTGTATCTTGATGTCTTTGAGGGTAGTTTGGGGTCACTTCCTTGACTTGTTTTATTAGTTTCATATCTCTGCATGTGGCTGCTTTCTGGTTGCCAGGTCTGTGAGCTTCTAAGCTTGAAACCTTCAAAACCTTGCTGGACTCTGGTAGACTTCTCTGGTTGACTAGGTGAAGCTTTGGCTCCCTCTGGTGGTTGATGACTAAACCCTTTGAGGCCATGTACCCGTCTGGAGATCTTGAGTTTTCCATTGTCGCTTTTACTGTCCAAACCAGCATCACTGTCAGGTGTTTGAGGACGCAGTTGCATAAATCCTGGTGTTAACGGCCTTGGATTGCTTTGGGTTGTGGTGGTATCAGAAATGCTGGGTGAAGGGGTGAAATAAACTGTCGGTCGTCTCTCTGATTTTACAGGATTGGTGTTTAAACCTCTTCGCCCAAAGCTATACTTTTGGGACAAAGATGGGTACACATTTACCGTTGCAAACCTTCCTTTTTCAAAAGTGTACTGCTGAGAGTTTGTGCTGTCGTTCGAACCTCCAAATGACGAAGCAGGTGGTTTCTTCAAAGTTCTCCAATCAGGATTTTGAAATCCACTGGAGCCGTAAATACTTTTATTAATTTGAGCAGGTTTTTGTGGCTGCATTGATCCACTTGCTGATGGATTGATCACGCCACTGAGCACAGGTTTTCCTCTGAGTGCGGCAGAGTTATCCTGAAAATCTGCATCAAAAGTAGGTACAAAGCTCTCTCTGGTGTTTTGAGGGGAATGAACAAACCTTTGAGCTGTAGTTTCTGCTGTTGTGGGATAAGATTGAGTGTAAGCATCTGTCTGGGCAACATTAGCATTTCCATATTGTACATTTATATTTTCAGGTAAATGTTTTGTTGGAACATTTTGTTGGAAATCCGAGGAAAAGCCGTTATCAGATGGTTTTTGCACATATGTGGTTGTGGGAAAAGTGCTCTGTCTTCCCACAGCTCCTGTGTTCAACGACATCTGTGAATCTTTGAAAAGATACGACTGGACGTTTTTGCGACGTGGCGTTTCGCTGCTCCTCTCAGATTGCCACCCCTGGGAGAAATCCATGATGGATGATCTCTGTGGTTCTACTTCATTTTCCATAACAAAGGCATCTAATCTGTTTCTGTTTGATGGCGCTTGAGGAGCAGTTTGACTTGCTGAGCTAAGATACTTTCTTGCTTGAATCACTCTGGATGTACCAAATCGCCCAGGTTCAGTTGGCTCATTTGTCTCCCTGTTGTTGCTGTAAAACCATCTTTGAGTTGGTGGTGAAGTACTTGAATATCTGTGAGTCTGGGATGAAAATGGAGAAAGGTCATATTGTTGCCAAGCTGTTTTATCACCCTCTTTATTTGAAAAATCATTCACAGGAAGTGTTTCTTGCTCTTGGTGGTGAGACGTCTGAACAAAGTTGGGGCTCCAAACTTGTGATGGAGCAGCAGCAGCTGAATACGATGATTTCCTAATGATCGCTGAGTTTGAATTATGAATTCTTCTGCTTGTAGGCAAGTTATTTTCTCTGGGTTGAAGCCTTTCTAAGCTTGGCAGATTGTTGTTGTATGTTGAAATGTCGTCATGCGGCTGCCGTCTAATCTGCACTGATACTGCAGCAGGGACTCGGTTGTAATCAGGGCTGTTTGGTCTGTAACCACGGCTACTGCCTGTAAACAACACAGGTTTTGATTGACGATCAATGATTGATGAAATGTGTCTTTGATTCCAGGTTTCAGTTTTGCTGGAAATCCCAGATTGGAGTCCAGTTTCGGGTGATGGGGGTCCAGAAAAGAGCTGATGCTGCTGATTGTTTGGAACGTACAGTCGTCTAAAGACTCTGTGCTCCACTCCAGAGTCTGCTTGTCCTTTTATTTGACTGGCTGAAAGAGTGAAAGAAAGAAGGATAAGCAAATAAAGTACAAGGCGTTATGCTTTTTCATCTTTTTAACATGGATATTATATAGATATAAATTACAGATATAAATTAACAATGCTAGATGTTTTTCTCAACGTGTTTCAAACTGTTACATCATATTTTGTAGAAATCCCTGAATTGTATTTTAAAATAGCATGAGCTCTTCATGAGATCTTGGTGAGACATATTGAAATAATGAGGCCATTGCATGAGAATCTTCATGAAACTTTGGAGGGCGGGTCTCAAACAACAAAGGTCTGGCCTAAGCTCTACCCATAATGGGTCAACAGTGAATTGACCAATCAGAGGAAAGGGTTTTTTTTTAAGTGAGGAGCCTTAAAGAAACAAAATTTAAAATTATCGTTTCACATGGAGGTTGAAATCGGGTTTTCTAAAGCACCACTGTAATTTTTTTTTCGTTAATCTGTGAATCTAGAAAACACAATTACCCCTCTTTAAACCTTTAAATGAGGCCACCAGCCACAGCTGTTTTTTCTTTGACTGATACATTTACTTACTTTACTTCTTGACAGCAAGAAAACTAGTAACTTAGTTTAGATTAAAGAAAAAAATGAAATTAATTAGCTTGTGAGGATGGATTTATTTTTAAACTATGACCAACTTAGGCTCATGTTATTTCTGACAGTTTCTAGTTGTTTTGGCAGATGAATGTTAAAGATTATTGTTAAAGCATCACTTTGAATTTTTATGCCCATTTTATACTGTCATTTTAATTAAATTATCCAAAAAAGTCAAGTATATTGAGATACTTTTGAGCATTTTTTTCACATATTTTTTTGAAAGTACAGCATTTATCTGTCTAAATTTCAATTGCATTGCCAAGCTCAGAAAAAATTATGAGGAGAAAATAATACTTTTGAATGATGTTCAAGCTGTAGCTATCAGCTGTAGCTTTAAGGACACAATTGTCTACACCCAAACAAATCATCCAACACATGCTTCATGAAGATGAGCAATAGCTCACTGAAAGTGCACACTCTGCAGTTTTATCCAGGCAGATCCATGCTTGTTTGCGCTCACCTCTTGCAGTATCTGAACACATGATAAACGACATGACAGCTGCACAGACCAGCACAAAGAGTCTGCAGAGAAGAAAAAAAAAAACTACAGTCGGGTCTATTGTTGTGGAGTTACAAGGCTCTAAATCAAAAGTGATAACCCTCTTTCCAGTGCTAAAATTTGAAAATTACCTTGTGTAGAGATGGATATTTTCTAACATGATGGAGAGCATTTCTCCAGGCTTGTAAAGTTGTCCAAAAAAGGCTTTGAGTTGTAGACGTGATATCAGTCCATGTGTCAAACAAATGAGTCACTGAGCTCTGACCTCTGCTGGTTGAGTCTGATTGGAGGAAATGCTCACCACCTGGCTTTGAGCCACTTTGGCGCTTATTCACGGTTTAATTTTTCAATATTTGAAATGTGAAAGCTTGTTTAAAGCTGCTGATAATACGCCAAAAAATGTCACCCTCACCCCACTCAATTCAGCATACAGACACACTAATCTCCAGTGAGTTAGAAGCAAATTTGTTTATTTTTTCTTATAAGAATATATCAAAACAAAGTCAATGAAAAATAAATAAATAAATATAACATATATCAGTGCAGTAGTAATAGATATAAAACATCATAACTTTCCCTTTTTCCCCACAGTTCTGTGGTGGTTATCCTTTACACAGGGTATGACTAAGCTGAAATGTACAGTTGAATCATGGTTGACAGTGTCCATGCATCTTTCCAGCAAAGTCACATCACAAATACTTTGTCTTCTAAAAGTGCATCATGCAGTGTAGAGGCATTTGGAATAAATAGTGTCACATTGTCCAGATCTTTGGAAGCTGTAGACTCCTTAAAACATGTAGGAGGCCATCATGGCGAAGTCTCTCAGATCATCATTGGTCATTGGTTGACAGTCTGTCAAGGAAAAATAAGAGACATTTAAAATTATATTAAAACACAACTGTGTAGATTAAACTTTTTTTTAATTTGATGTTTTAACTAACAACTTTATATCAAAACTTTAAATTTAATCATCTTAAAATTTTGCCTTTATATCTCATAAATTTGACCTTCTGTTGACCTTAAAATTTTGTCTTATTATCTCAAAATTTCAACATTTTATCTTTACTTTAGCTCAGAATTGTGACTTTTTATCCCCTTAGTTTTGCTATCTGTCTAAGGTGGTGATATTTTTATCCAAATATAAAATGAATTAATTATCTTAAAATTTTATTTTTTTCTCATCATAAATTGGCATTTTCAACTCGAAATTTGACTTTTTTATGACTCGGTCTCAAATTTTTGACTTGATGATCATAAAATTTAGACTATTTGTCTCAGTTTTGACTTTTCTCAGAATTTCTACATTTTGTCTCAAAACTTTGACTTCTTTTCCCTCAATTTTGACTTTTAACTCAGAATTTGAACTTTTCTTCCTGTAGTTTTGACATTTTAACACTTACTTTTGATCGTTTCATCTTAAATTCTTGGCTTGACATTTGCCAAAAAAAAGTTAATTCTCAACCAAGCATAGTTTTCTTTCTTTCTTTTTTTTTTAAACTGGCGGAGTTGGGCTTCCACAGCTCTTCACTTTTTCAGTGCTTGTGTGATGGGTGTGTATAAACATGACGCAGTTAACGTGATGACTTTTGGAGTGAAATGACGTCATTCAAACTACAGCCAACCTCAGCTTGAGTGGAACAGTTTTCTAATATTGAGATAAAGTTACCAACTAATGAATGGACACAAAAACTCACTTCGTCGTGAATTTCTTCCGCTTATCTTCCTCCAAATTTTGCTCCAGGACCGCCTGACTGCTCCTCCTCTGGAACCGGGGGAGGAGTCGCTGTCTTCGGCTGGAGTCTCCAGTGGTGTCCCCCTGTCGGTGTCGTCACAATCGCTCTGATCTCGACCCTCTTCCTCGTCTTTCTCCGGGCCGTCTTCCCTGTAGAGGACCCCCGCGTCCATCAGCCGCTCCAGGAGGCTCTCGTCCACCCTCAGTTCGGCTCTAATCGTCAACTCTCCGGGTATGGTCGTGGTGTGACGACACAGCGGGCAGACGATGGACCTGTCAGCCCCGGGACGAGCTCTCTCCCCGGGTTCCCCCTGGAGGGGTCGTGTGAGGGCCAGCAGGCAGCTTTCACAGAAGCTGTGTTTGCAGTGGAGCTCCCGGGGACACCGCCGACCTGCGTTATAGGTCCAGCAGCAAATCCCACACTCCAGCTCTGAATACATCCTGATGTGTGATGAAGAAGGGTCAGTGGTTGAAGTTTAAATGAGGTGAAAGGAGTGATCTGCCCAGACTTATATCAGAGGGTGTGAGGAAGTGCGTGGGAGGAAACACTGTGGAGATAAGTCAATACTTGAGTCACCACCAGTAACACACGTGATGCAATCAAAACAGTCTGAAACCACAAACACCACCTCTGAATATTCATGCCACTGCTATGACTCATAACCGTTTACAGATTTACCAACAAATCAACAACAGTGAAGTCAGAGTGTCACTCAACTCTTTAGATGGAGACTCTGGTGTTATAATAGAGTCTGAAAGGCACAAAACGTTTAAAGGGACTGTGGGGACTTTCTAAGCAATCTTGAAAAAGTCTCATCTCAAGATATAATTATGGTCATAATCTTCAATTTAAAAGGAGATTGTCACACAGGTAACTTCTAAATGCTTGTTCATAGATTGGGTCAGACTGATCTGGATTGATCTATGGTAAGCCAAAGTCTCAATGACATGTTGGCTGACATAGTTTAAGAGTGAGATAAAAAGTCTGTTTTCTCTGCTGAAAAAAAATAATTATTTAGTAGTAATAGTGAACACTAGAGCTTGACCGCCTGACAGGAAAAGGACAAGAGGGCAGATAAAAGCTAAACAGGAGAATGATAGAGCACAAGCTAAAGGCTAAAACATGGGATAAAGGCAAAAACACTGGCTTAAGTCCATAACACAAGCTTAGGTCTAAAACACGGGCTAAAGGCTATAAAATAGGTGAAAGGCTTAAACACAAGCTAAAGGCTCAAATACATGTTAGGTTTATGTGATAATGTGAATTCCAACCCTTAGCTGTTATATGGCAGTGGTCAGTTTAAACTTGAGAGTTAGTCAATAAAACTAAGAGCCAGGTTATGTTAGCTCCGCTTCGTGGATGAGCACTGGCAGAACATAACCAAAGTTCATAGTGACACCTGTTATTAATATGTCAGAGCAGCTACGTAACCATGGTACAAACTCACAAAGTTTTCTTTAGTTTCAAACAACAGTGCTATGTAACGGTTGAAAATACGTTACTTTGTCACATTGCATGCAGTAAAAAGTTGTCTCAAACAAAGAAAGGTAGTGTTACGAGTAAGATCCACTCTCCATTCATCTTTCGAAACAAATGCACAAGTCACAACAGTTTTTGAGAGTCCTACAGCCACAGGTGTCACTGCAATGTACTTCAAGTCCTCACAGCCCCTTTAAAAAGATTAAAATATGTTTGAGTTTTTCTGGCCTAGAAGCCTTTCTGCTGGTGGGCCCAAGGTTAAGGGGGTGGGGATTTTTTTCTCTCAGTGGGGGTAAATCCTGGTATGGCATGTTTTCACATACCAGGTGCAGTTGTCACACAACATTAAAATGTCCTTGGATTGGAGAAAACACAGTTGGGTGCCCTGAAGCCAGTGTTTGACAGTTCCGGTTTGGGTGGAAATATAAAAACTGTTCCCTTCAGGATGTTTTTACAGTAGGAAAAACATGACTGTTACCACAGTATTCTGGAGGTGAGTAAATGCAGTTGTCTTTTTAGTGGGTGAGATTTGATATCCAGAGTTCATCCCACTTTGACCCATCCTTTTGGACAAAGCACCCACATGGGTTCCTTAATCAGCAAAATACTTGTTGTGTATTGTCTGTGGGGGGTCAGATTAGCCCAGATGTCCTACAAGAAGGAAACCCCCTATATCCCATACAGGCTGGTAGTACAATGAAAATATCATATAAACACATAAAAATATGATGCAATGCCACTGACATCACTAATGCCTTCAAACAGTCTGAGTCCACTTAAACGACCCCCCCACCCTGACCTACTTATCTAACTTGTGTCAGCTTATGTCAGAAGTACAACTCCTCCTTCCCCCTTTTTCTCTCCACAATGGGTGTGCATGTGTGTTTGTCTTTGCCTGTGTCGTCAGCTCTTTGGTAAATCCCAGAATAGTCTCCTCCTATCTGTTGTTACAGCCGGAACTCCTTTCATGGGGGGTTTCCGCTGAAGTCTTGGCCAACGATCCAAAACTCTCTCACCCGCTGTAGCTGTGTGTGTGTGTGTGTGTGTGTGTGTGTGAATGTGCTTGTTAGTGTGTTTATATTTGTCAAGAATTGTCTTTGTTGACGTTTTTGGTAAGCTTTCTTAAGCTTTTTTGCTTTCCCGCTTTTGACACCAGAGGCCTTACCGTAAGAGTGTGTGGTCACAATGGTCGCCATGAAATATGGTGAATATCAAACTTAGGTGACAAACGAAAAAGTGGAGTCAAGCAGTGAAATACAACATGTGACACAAACACTCACACACTTCAATTCACTTTAATGACTCTTTCTATTGCAGGCTCTTACACGTCACTTTCAGTTTCTAGTGAATTACAGCAATAAAAAGATAGAAAGTGGGAGGTTCAAATGTGTCTTCTCCTAGCAACATAAACAACAAATGTACTCAGTAACTGAGTTACTAAAACCTGCTGAATGTTTCACCTCATACATAGAAGGAGACAATTCTTGTCAAATCCTGCTTCTAATTGAAGTTCCTCATAATAATTGTTGTTTACCTTAATGAGTTTCTGGTCTCTTTTTCTAGTTAAAGCTATTATCAGTGAAAAACCATATTGATTCTTGAAATTATGGTTCAGTTTCAGGGTAAAATGGTAGTAGTATATAAAAGAGTACACTTAAGGATTATCCTTCAGTTAAGCTTTGGGCCTGTGGTTTTGCCTCCATCACTTTCTAAAAAAAAATCATCTTAATGCCAATATTGCCCACTGATGGTTTAAAACGATGGTGAGCACTGCAGTTACCCTAAAGTGAAGCCAAAATGATTACCGCTCCAAAGTGTGTTTAACTTATGGATGCATAATATGACATCTTTAACATCACATTTGTTTCTGAAACAGTTTTGAAGCCCATCATTGATGGGGATCACATTCAAAATGCTCACATCAACCAAGCTTTGACTGAGTTAGGATGAGGTACAGAAATTGGCCTTTAGCCTCTTCAAAGACAGCTACCGTCTGCCTTAACTGGCACTCCTGAGTGATTCTGCCCATATCTCTATTTTCAACAGGCCCCCAGAGGGCTGGCCAATCAGAGGGAAGGGGGTTTTAGGAGTGAGGAGTCTTACAGGGACAGCCACTAAAACCAAGGTCTTCAGGTGGAGGATGAAATAAATGTTTTCTAATTTGAAGTATAAAGTTAACTCAAAGAAACTGATGATCAGCTTTGAATCCAGAAGAGAAAGTTACCTATTAATATTTCCTTTGTCAAACTGGTTAGTCAACACATGATTATGAGTAAATATAGCTGCGTAGACTTCAGCAAGTTTTGACAGGACAGGCCTCTTAAAAGGGAATCTCTCCAATCAGGAAATAATTATTTCAACACCCTCCACAAGATGATGTGCTTGTTCCTTAGTATGTAAACAAAAGGCTACTTCTACACATAAAAAAACAAAAAGTAATGGTAATACTTACACCGTAATTGACACTTTGCTTTTGAAACCCTGCATGCTGACTCTGTAGGAGCATAATAACATAATAAAGGAGTAGAGTAAGACATGTTGGGATCAAGAGCCTCCATTCTGTCATTTTCTGTCTCAAGTATACCAGTAAACTGCACATCACCAAGGGTTTAATTAATGCTCAGCAAACCACACAGAGGTGCCTCATGGGAGAAGAGACAGGGAACCAGGAACGAGTAGTATCAGGTGAGACAGTAAAAAACAGGAGGCTGTGTGTAAACCAGGCTCAGACACGCAGCAGGAGAGAAACCCAAGTTTTTAATGTGCTCACAAAAAAGGGAGGAAGACACTCTTCCAGGATGAGATCTGCACCAACATGAGAAAGAGTGTGATTTGAGAGAGGGGAAGCACCCGGTCAGAGGTGGGCATCAAAGTGAGCCCTGATCAAAGGGAGTGTGCAGTTGGTAAGTGCCGCTCTTATCTGCCGCCGTGTGTGTTATGATGGATCGCTGCCAAATTCCCTCTGTTTAATCTCTAAAACTGCTGGCCTACATGGATTGAAAAGGGCTCAGTTATTTATACTGAACAGCTACTCTCTGCTGACTTTACCATTTCTGTCACAAAGTCTCTGTGATTCCATAAACTATCATTTTGGAGCAATTTATTGATGTCTTTATTGGAGTAGATCATAGTTTTAGAATTAAGTATTATTCCAGTAACAGTTGACCGTTAAAAGAAAAGATTTCAGGATTTGTGTTACCATGCACTATTTCAAAGGAGATCCTGTGTGCTTAGCAACAATCCCCCCATGAGTTAACCAGGGCTTTGTTGTGGTTATCCCAAGTGAGCAACACACAAGGAAAAAAAAGTCAGGATAGCAAAAAAAAAAAAAAGATTAAAATACTTGTATCGCAAACCAATATCAAGATCTACTTGGCAAAAATCTACAGCTAAAAAAATTAGTAACATATTCAAATCAGTAACAAAAATCTGCTAATTCCAGTGTGTAGTAGCTAACAGATTTTCTTGAATTTTTTACATATTTTTTAGCTATTGTATGTTGCTACCTCTAGAATTTTGCCAAGCAGATACTGACATTAATTTGTGATAGCTAGCAATGTAAGCACATTACGGCTAAAGCACATTTCTTTGCCCTCCTAAACACTCAATTTTTCCCACGTTTTTTGTAGTTAGGATGAAGGCAAGAAACAGTGATAAATTCTGCCACTACCACTATAGCTAACTCATCCCGCTCAGAAATGGAAATCCCTGAGCTAGCAAGAAATCCTGTTACAACCACCAGTAAATTTGATTAATATCAAAACCTTTTTGCTTTTTGGTAGACACTTCCCTTTTTTTCTTATGTTGTGTGTAGTTAGACAAGTTAGCCTAACTAAGCATGATGACTTTCACCTTCTTTGTAGTTAGATAAGTTGGCTTCCGGGTGAGTTTGTTCGTTAAAGTAAGCCTAGCTATTGTAGCCAAACCCAACCTATTCAAAGGTAGCAAAACACTATTACCGGCACCTCTAATCCTAACAAACTTACTTCTGTACAAACAAACATTTTCACTCACAGTTCGAGATGCTTGCTGGCATCTTACATGATTTGATAAAAGCCCTGCTAGCTTGTTTTTGTCTGTTCCTATTCTTTCGGGTCAACTGAATTTGAACTCTGAAACATGTTTTATGTAGCAATAAACGTAGCAGGAAATCTGGATTTCTAAGGCTTGGTTCATTTCAGATTTATGTACACTGGTTCCATTTTTTGTTTTTTTAAGCACTAAAAGGCTAAATTTGGCAAAAGTTGCTTTTAGGATGAAGTCTTACAAAATACCATTGAATAAAATGGATTCATACAACACTCTCCAAGATTACATCTCATGGGGCTTTCGCTTCCCCCCATTAAATGACATCATCTATCAAGCTCCACGTCACTCTTTGCAGTTTAAACTGACTTATTACAGTTTAATGTTTGTTCAACTTTGATGAAATTGTTTTGTTATTTCAGATCTTGTCCACTGTATAAAATGTCTGATGATGAAAATTAGTCAAACAGGAGTAATGTCTCTTAAAATGATTGAAACAACACAAATTTTATTGCAGAGCTGTAAACGTGCAGAAACACATGATCTCATGCAGTAACTGTCATTAGTGACTTATTACTTCCTTTAACAGCTCTTGTTTTTTATTTCCCAACTTCCTGGACGTGCTGAGTGTGCAGGTCAGTGACTTTACACGGAGCAGTGGTGGTTATGAGAGAGTTTGGGGGAGCGGTGAGATGGTGAATGTCTGAATGTTTAATGGATGAATGAGTCATTGGCTGAGGAATCTGCCTCATAAAACTTAGAGGACACGAAGCAGGAGAGCATCATGGGTAGGGCGGATTCTGACTTTTAAAAGCATCTGGATGACTTACAGGTTTTTGGTTTGTCTTTGCAGATCGTGCCAGCAGTGGTTTCTTGAGGTGACTCCACTCATAACCTCCCCTTACCATGACAGAGGATGTCGTCCAAGCTCCCCAGCAGGGAGACCCAGCTGCAGCGGCACCCGTCCCGAGCACCCCCCCTGGGGAGCCCATGGACGTGGAGTGTCCCATCTGCTACCAGGAGTATAACCAGTACAACAAATGCCCTCGGATGCTGGAGTGCCTCCATGTTTTCTGCTCTGAGTGCCTCCAGAGGATCCAGCTCTGCCCCTCTGACCCCTCTGACCCCCACAGCCCACCCGCCCTACCCTGCCCTCTGTGCCGACACCTCACCCTTCTAGAGACAGGAGACGCGCTCTCTTTACCCTGCAACTCCCGCATCCTTGCCAGGCTGCCCCCAATGGCCTTCCGCATGCCTGTAACCATGGCATCCCGTTTGGCAACTGTCACCCAGAGAGTGGTGTTGTCCCTGGAGGGTGACAGCAGGGACACGCGCTTCATCATCCTGCCCACCGTCAGCCTGCGGGTGCAGCAGATGCACCCGGAAACGCCGTACGGCACGGCACCGGGCCTGATAGGAGAGGAGGAAGTCATGCAGCAGAGCAAGAAGACGCTGTTTTGCGTGCAGATGCTGGCAGTTGTTTTCTGGGTGCTGTTTGTGATCACATGCGTGGTTGGGGTTGTTTTTGGGCCACATTTCCTAAACAGAAAACTATAAAAAAGGACAGAAAGCTTCTCATTTCTCAAGATGCTGATTTTATGAATTCTTTATTTAGGCTAAAGTGACAGGTTGGCTCTGTCAGAGGTTGATTCATGCTTTAACTTTTAGAAACAAAGCAAAAAGAAATTTCAAATCAAATTTTAAGGAGCCATTGTTAAAACTTAGACTTATTAGATTGATGTCTGTAGCATCAAATCTACATTTATACATTACTAAATTGAAACCAATCCTGACTGAATACCCTGCTTATTTGTTGAGCTATCAAAATTATAGACTGACAAAGTGCACCCTCTAGTGGTTCATGCAAAAGTTGATGTAGTAAAACACTTTTTCAAAGAGGATTGACAATTGAAGTCAACTGTTGACAGTCTTTAAAAGGCATTAAACCAGAAAAAGACGGTGTTTGTGATAAATCTACACCCTGTTTGTTGCATCTAGATACTAAAAAAGGAGGTTTATGGCCACTCAGCAGTTCCTTGTTGATTACTTACTTGGGATCTAATGATTTAGTTTCTCCCATCTTTGTGGTTGCGCCTTGTAATAGGTGGGTAGTTTTTCACAAACCCCTGAGGGCTTGATATCCTCTTAATGATAATATAATACTCTTGTGTTCAAAGGATCTGCAAAACATCTAATACACCGTTTAAGAGCCGATGTGAAGACATGAGAGTGAAGTCTTCAATGAAACTGATACTATACAAGAGTTCAAAAGTGTATATTCCTGAGTGTATCTTATCAGTAATCTAAGTAAATGACAAAAGTATACATTTTGACAACACTGAAAATGAAATGAACAACTTTCCATGAATAATTATTCCATACACTATTATCCAATTAGTTACATTCTGTTTTTATTGAAAAACATGTCTTTGTTTACTTTGTCAAGCTATCACTCATTCTCTTATGTCATGATTCATAGTATATACAACTATTAAATAAGATGGAGTATTCTTTGTGCTCTCTGAATTGATCAAGTTATTCTCAGTCTTAATTGTACAATTCTTTGTAAGTTTTGTTTGTTTTATGAGGAGAAGGAATTGATTAGTTGATTGAAAATGCTTATTTTAAAATTTTTTAGAAAAACAATAAGCAAACAGAAAGTAAAAAACACAGAAACCTCTTTGAAATTTCCAAAAAGGAGTGTAAAGAAGTAACTAATTAATTTCCACCCCTTGTCCAATTTCAATTGGTGGGGAAAAAAAGCCAGGTTACCCTGTCTATCTATCTGCCCATCTGTAAAAGTTATTTTTACTTATTGTCATTATATATTAATACTGTATAATACAAATTAACAAAAAAATGTATTACTTGTAGATCTGAAATATACATTTGTATCCTTTTATGTCCCAGCAAATATATAGCCCAGATAAATACAGTTTCTAAACATCTATACTAATATTTTAACACCCTACATTCATCCGTCTACGCACATTTATGTGCATACATATACACCTACACACAATTACATTCTGAATGCATTCACATATACACACAAACATGCCAGTAATTTGGATACATATATGTTTGTATCCACATACAGACACAAAAAAAAAATCACACATATGTATACTGACACGCT
Organism: Thalassoma bifasciatum; assembly: GCA_008086565.1. Taxonomy (NCBI): domain Eukaryota; kingdom Metazoa; phylum Chordata; class Actinopteri; order Labriformes; family Labridae; genus Thalassoma; species Thalassoma bifasciatum. Next base: position 286,702 of record RPOG01000278.1, on the reverse strand, counting down.
AGTAAATACGTATGTCTAATTCATGTAACCTCAGTGATCGATTGACAACTGTAACAATGTCTGAAGGGGGTGTCTGAAGAAGTTAAAAAAAAAGAGAGAAAGAGTGCTGCTTTTGTTTTAACCCTGTGGTGCATAGCAGTCACTACAGCGGACACCTATTTAAAAGTTATTTTCTCCTAAATTCAATGGTTCATGTAGTGGAAATTCATATTAGCCTATGTCAGGATATTTTAATTCTTCTTCAGGCCTGAAAAAAAGTTTTCAATTTTTTTTCCAAACATATATTTGTTTTCAAAAATGTTATAGACAAACACTTCAGGGTGAAAAAGCTTAATAACTATAAATTATTCAGTGTTAAAATGGATGAAAGAGAGGTAAAATGTTTCGCAAAGCATTAAAAAAAAAGATTAAAAGAAAGGAAGTCAAACAAAAAAATGAGTCATATTTACATTAAGTTAACACTGTTTATTTTGAATGCTCAGTTATAAATATTTGAAGAAACAAAATGGAAAACTTTTTTCATGCCTTACGACAAATAAAAACACTCAAAGGAAAAATCCTGACACTGACTTTGATAATTCATGCATCAGAGGTTAAAAAAAATGAATTTTGATTGCATCGATACTTATTGTATGAATAATAATTGTATGGAAACGCAAAATATTTATTGTCATTAAAGTTAATTGGCGATTTTTCCTTTTTCTTTTTCCTGATGTGAACAGGCTTCCTTATCGTGCAGAACACGTGAGTAACTTTAAAGCGTTTCTCTGATTAAAAATCACGGCAGGGAGAGAACATGAAGGAGGGGGGTTACGTGTTGACGTCACGCGCCGCGTTGGCTCGCAGAAAGTGGTGAAAAGTTTTCAGACCCCCTCCCCTGAATGTTTTTGTTGGGGGAAAAGTTGTTGGAAGTTAGGTCGTGTGAATGTAGCGTGTCGTCGTTTTTCGCCCCTCGGTATCAGGGGGAATGTTATTTTTCCCCTTTTTGAAGCCGGACTGTGAGGTTTTGCGCAGGGATTCTCGTCTTTTCGTCCTCTGCTTCGCTTTAAAGAATCTCAACGGCCGTTTCACCTCTGCCGTCGCGTTAGCCACGGAGCTAGCTGCGCCGCTACCCACAAAAAGTTAACGCTACCTCGCCTCGGAGTGGGTTTCTTTGCGGTGACTCTTCCAGCTTTTTTTGGGAGGAATAAAACCAACCGTCGAGATGGCGGAAACCAAAATAATTTATCACATCGACGAAGAGGAGACGCCGTATTTAGTGAAGATTCCTATTGCTGCCGAAAATATCACTTTGCTGGATTTTAAGCAGGTCCTCAACAAGCCAAACTACAAATTCTTCTTCAAGTCTATGGACCAGGACTTTGGGTGAGCTCCTGGGATTTTTTTTTACTCTTTATATGGTCTGGAAAACTTGTTCACAGCTTATGTAGTGAAGTAAAGTGGTCGTAAAATGTGGTAAAAGCTGGAAAACAAACACTTAACTTTGATTTCTTACAGGAGTTGCATGAAGTTAGCACTACAACACACCTTTAATACTTCTTTCCAAATGAAAAATACACATCTCAAGTGGAATCCGTGGATGGTTGCGTGGTAAAGAAGTCATGCAATCCCATCTTGTGACTGTCCGTCGCATATTGGTCACAGGAACTAACTTGTGGACCCCTGAAAGCAGCTAACACAACCTTAATGAAAAGCTGCTACAGCTATGATGAGCCGTGATGAATATCCAAGTGCTTCTGGGACATTTCTCAGGAAACATCATCATTACAATAGGAGGCATTCCCTGTCCCTGCTGCTTTTCTTTACCCTAATCCTCCTGCCTCCCTCCCTCCTTCAGTCCATCATCTTGTGAAATCCTCGCCTTTCTTTCACTCAGGACTGAAGCCAGGGTTTTGTCTCCCCTCTTTAACACTTTGCCATCCTTTCACTCCCCCAGCTTCCCCTCTTCCTTTCCACATTTCCACGCAGAAAGGAGCTGTCTCCTCTCCTCTTCTCCCCTCTCTCCTCTATCAATTAATCTTTTTTTTCACTGAGTCTGGCTGTGCTTTTTCCTGCAGAGGAATGCACGTTTGTGGTTTATTCACCCAGTGAGACCCTTAGGGCTCCTGTTAAGAGCATTGTAGACTCAGATGAGTGTTGAGGCTGGGCCATTTGCTTCTTTCTTTCCTCTTTGGATGGCACCATCAGAGTGTGTGCCAAAGGGTGAAGCAGTATTGACTCCAACATGGAAGAGGAAATGGATGTGATAGCTTTTCAGCAGGCTTTGGCAGCCTGTGGATGAACATCCTTTAAGTATCAATAGTTGAAACATCAGTAACTCTGTGGTTTTGACATTTTTCTCAGAAATCTGAAAAACCACCCTGGAACGCTCCTCATATGGAGATTAAATGCCAAACCGGACGTTTAGGTTGTTAACAGAGCTGGGCAATAATTGAAAATTGGATTAAATCTCAACATGGTCTGCTGCAATATTGTAGTTGCAGATAATGCAATATTTCTGTAACCTGAAATATATCAGAATACCAGATACAATTTATTTTGGCTGTAGATGTTAATGCTTGACATTAGTGTTACTCCAAAAAAAAACCTACCTTTGCAAGGGCAACAATCTTAAGTGGTGGAAAGTGGCAGAAATGACAAGAAGTAGCAATAAAAATAACTACATGGTGGTATCAATTGGTGAAAACTTGAAAAAGAGCCAGAAAGTTGCAAAAATAGCCCCAAAGCAACAGAAAAGGGGCAAAAGGTGAGCAAACTAAAGAGTGATCATTGGATGGGGAACCTAAAAATGGTTGCACAATGGATTTTAATTGTATTACATTAATTTTTCAAAACGTTCAGCCTTAGTCGTTTTTAAGAGACATTTTTATGATTTATATGACTGCTAATGCAGAATAAAGCTATGCAAACAGTGATGTCATACTGAGCTCTGGGAACTTAGCTACGTATCCAGCAGAAAGTTTGTAGACTCATGAGTCAGAACAAAACAGAAATGAACCTTAAAGATCAGAAATGATCACTTTAAAACTGATTGTACCAGAAAAAAGTTGACAAAAACTGGTGAAATAAGTCATGTGAATCCTCAAAAAGAGCATGTGTAGTTTTCATTTCACTGACCCAAATGGTTGAAGAGTCATTGGTAACGCGAACAGCTCGCGTCACTTATTACCTGTGATTGTAGCATCATTGCACGTTGGTTTGTGCCAAACTTGCTGTACTATGCCACACAAACAGAGCTGTTTCCTGTACTAGTTCTGTTCGCTGGGGACCCGGGTTTAATTCCAACAGCAGCTTTTTGGTGCACGTCATCGCACATTCTTCTTTCCCTTAATTTCCTCACCAGCCCAAAGGGTCAAGAAGTTAGTGTAATTTGGATAGCATTTGTAAAATGTGAGTGCTGGCAAATCTTTTAAAGAAGTAATGTCTTGTTTTGTTCAGCCAAAATTCTCACAATCCCTGTTTTCAATACCACTTAGTTCTGCTCCTGTGTTTCTCACATCCCTTCACGTTGTGGGGTGAAGTATCAAGGCTGAGTGGCCCTACAAGCATGAATTAGACCCTTTTATTATCTCATTTTTGTCTTGTTTTAAATATATTATGGTCCCTTCCTTTACAATGAGCATCTGATGTTTTGGTATAACTAGTTAGTAAGCTAACATTGTGTTTGTTTTGGTAAATGGTGTTGATAACTGATGATTATTGAGGTCCAACAGGGGTACGAATGAGAAATAGAATTGAGCCCTCTGCATTCAGTACATCATATTGAAGAAAGTAAAGTGACTGACTCTCACTTTTGAGAAACTTGAACCAGGGTTTTAATTCAAGCTATAAAATCCAGTTTGGGGGCATTTTTGGTCTCAATTGTAGTCTGTTGTTAGGGATGCACCGGTACACATACCGGTATTGGTATTGGTATGAATACCACTCTGAGGTACTTACTCGTAAAAGTATGCTGAATACGAAGACATGGAATACCACTATAAGCAAGGTGGCTTGTCATTGTTGTCATTGGCGCCCAGGTAGAGGACTGTGGACTGCTAAAATGTTAGCAACATCTGCAGGTGCATCACGGTCTTCATTTCATTTGTCAAAATGAGAAAGCAAAGAGATTAGAACTACAGTGATGTTATTAAGTATTCAGATTGGTACTCAGGGTCAGGGAGTACCCATGTGTAAGTACTGGCGCTTGTACTTGGTTTGATAAAAGTGGTTTCGGTGCATCCCTATCCATTGTTGTCTGTTTGTGGCCCCACTGTCACTGATTTATCACTTTCCAGTGGGCTTTGGTGTACGAAGCTATAGAGGGACTACAAAATGTAGCCGTGTCACTCATCAGCCACAATCAGGTGGCAATGTTGATATTTGGCTTCTGTGTAAGAACGTGTCTAGAGCCTCCTTTTGTTTTTGATTATCAGTACACATTGCGTATTGACCTCAGCCCCATTTGTGCTTTTTAAAATAACTGGACTTCAAACTATGACCGACCAGCAAAAGAGTTTTTGCACGATTCCCATGATCCAGCTATAAGGGTTATTGTAGGACCAATATGGCTCCTGACGGCGATTTGCTTCAAAACTCGGTGTCAGAAACAAACTGGTGACATCATAGGGACTATGTCATTTGCGTGGATTACACAAAGGTCTATGACTTGAGCTATAAAGACAGCATCAAAATGTTATATTCTGTAAGTCAGCTTTGGCTCCTAAAACCTGTTAAACTCCAAACTTGTGTGTTTTCAGTGTATAATCCAAATTTTATGGACGCAGTGATTTGTTGAGCTGCTATTTTTTTTAGTCAAACTTTTACTGACCTCACCAAAACTTTCCATGTACGCTCTCATTTTTTGTCGACTGTTTGTCCCCGAGTTACGAGAGGACATGATTACATTACGTACTCGTAAGTGAGAACGCCATGTTTGTGTTTTTTTTTCAATTTGAAGCCTCAAGTCCTCGTGTCAGGAAAGCCACCCACTCCAAACTTTCCCCGCGGCAGAGCGGCGAGGAAAAACTCCCCTCTCTTTCACTCAAACCTCACAGCTCAGCATCACGCTCCCTCATCTGAATAACTCCAACTGAGTTCAGATGAAAAATTTCAAACATAGCTCTGAGTCAGCTGTCCAATCAAAGCAGGGACTTCATTTTCTCCCCCTGTCCCTCTCTCTCCCTCTCTCCCCTCTCTGTCTTTGACCCAGGAGAGAAGTGTGTAATAGTGTGTGTTTTCATTCGCCCTGGTATGAGGCCAGCTGTCGACCTGAGCGAGCTGTGTGTGTGGCGGCGGTGGGGGAGATCCGTTGAGCTGAGCAGGCTTCAGCAGAGGCTGCAAACCTGGGCCTGGATGGGGGCCATTTGCTGGGTGTCTGGGGCGCCTGAGAGGAGAAAAAAAGAGGGGTGGTGTTCGCTTGGAGTTATTAGATAGTCTCCTGTGTATGAGCTGTGAGGAAGATTAATTACTGGAGAGGGGGTACTGTTTTGGGTTTCAGGAATTTAATGCTAGCAAGGGACTGAAAAAAAAAAAAGAAGAGAATGTGGGGACAGGAAATGTCAGGTTGAAAATCCAGAATATTTCAGGCTTGTTTGTGCATTATTGGAGGCATTTTAGAGTGTGTTTGAAATTACTCTCGTCTGCGTTCGCATGTTTGTTTGGATGGCAGAGGAATGAAGACAATTACACTCTCCAGAGAAGAATGCTGCATCTGTTCGGCCGCAGCGGAGATGCATTTTCTCGCAGCATGAGAGCAGGAAAACATAAAATACATCTGATCAAAGAAAAAAAAATGTCCAAAACTTCAGTAGCTTTAAAAAACTCTCTGTCGCAGCTCCCCACAACAATCTGGCCGTATGCTTACACTCACCCACAAAACCAGCTCTCAGCAGCTGCTTACTAAAGCCCAGCGGAGCCTGACCGAGTCACACACACGGGGAACAAGTTGAGTGTCCTCTGCGCAGCCCCGTCCCAGTGAGCCAGTGTAATAAGATGTTGGCAGGCTGCTGGGGGGAAATTACACAGCTGAAGGCGAATGTTTGCCTCTCTGACTAAACATGGAGGACAAGCAGAGAAGGAGGGAGGACGAGCCAGACGGATGTGTTGTCTTTGAGGAGCTTTGGCCATGAGGACTCAGAGCCCAGCAGAGGCTCACGCTGAGAGCTTGAGTCCTGTCATGTGGATCAGATTTTCATTCATAATCAGAGTTTTCTGCTTCTGCTGTTTGAGTCAGCCCAGAATAGAGCTGACTGATTTGCAAAAATGGTGTAATCAAGATTATTTTCTCCTATATTGTAAATGCAATTTGTTGTGCGATTATTTTAAGGTTCCCCATCTTATTATTTGGTAAACAAACACAAACAGCAGTTCACCATTATTTAAAAAGAACACCTTATTTGGTAACAACTAGTAACAAATTACTGAAAGAAAAGAAGAGCTACTTTGAGTCTTATTCTTATCAACTGCTATATTTATATTTATCTTCTATAGAAAGTCTGTTTCAATATACAAGTACATCTTTAAAAAAAAGACTATCATGAAATATTGCGACACTTTTGTCATTCATTTTAACCAATATTTTATATGGACTCATTACATAGTGGATTATTTCAAGCCTTAATTTCCTGAAATATTGATGATTATGGCTTACAGATAATAAAAACACAAAATTCAGTGGCTCATAAAATAAAAGTACTACATACAGATAAGGATATTTTACAAAGAAAAGTCAAGCCTCTGAAAAGCACGTTCATTTCTATGCACTCAATCATACTTTTGCTGCTCATGGCTGCTTTTTGCTGACTACTTTCCAAGTTTCCTCCCAATTTTCACCCCTTGTAACCAGTTTTTGATGCTTTTTACCATTTTTTGCCACCTGTCTGGCAAAGATAACTTTCAAAAATCTGGCTCTTTGGTTGAGCAGGGTCGAGTTTTGCTGGTGAAGAGGAGAAAATATCCACTGCAAAAAGTTGTATCTGGTATTCTGACACATTTCAGATTAAAGCATATTGCGCTGTCTGCGATTAGAATATTGCAGCAGACCATATTGCGGTTTAATCTAAATTGCGAGTAATTGCCCAGCCCTAGCCCAGAAGCAACTAAACTGGTCATTTTTGACTCTGATCAAACAGTTTTCATTGATTCTCTTTTCTTTCCATGACCTAAAACCTCCACTTCATCTGCTTCTGTTTATGTGCACAGAAATAAGATGATGAACATTAAGGAGCGTTTTTTGTGAATCAACAAAAAAATGCAACAAGATAAGTTGAACTTGGGGGGTTTTCCATCGAGATGTGTTATTTTCCTGGCATGTGACTGGGAAAAGCTGATTTTACAAGAGCTGGCCAGCTTTAACAAAAATGCCGATAATGAGTCATGATGTTCAAAATTCAATAGTTCATGTGACTGTAATCTCATCTCAAAGGCCCCGTGAGGACTTTATGAGTGATCTTGAAAAAGTCTCACTCGTATATACATGCCTGCATGGGATGGGACGTATATGACACTCTTAACTGTATTTTGTAGTAATGGTGGACACTGGGTCTGAGCTACCTAGTAAAAAAAGGGCAGAATACCAAATAAATACTGAACAGGGGAGTGATAGAGAACGAACCACAGGCTAAAACACAGATTAAGCCATTTGTGATAATGTTCATTCCAACCCACAGTCAGCTGTCACACTGCCGTGATCTTTCCAAACCTGAGAGTCTATCAGTGAAATGAGGAGCCAGGTCATGTTTGTTCTGCTTCGTGAGGTTGGAGTTGGTTGATAGGCACTGGTGGGACATCACCATGATTCACTAAAGTCACCACCACATCTGACACCCCCTTTTTATTTTCAACCGAACTGGTGCCAGTGCCTGAATTAGCAATGATTGTGTTTCCGCTGACAAAGAACCTGCTCCACGTGCCAAGACCTGGTTTGTAGCAGGGCTAGGGCAAAGCACCAACTACGACAGGGGGCGGGGTTACTGTAATCAACAATCAGCTCTGAAAAACAGCCATTTCTGACAAAAGCTGCCGAGCGGGTCGTCTGTTTTTTTGGAGTTTCCTCATTCAAAATTTGAAATGTTGGCAAAATTAAATTAGCAATTCATTACCTCTCTCATAGATCATGTCTACACCCTGTTCTTCTATTTAGCAGACTAAAAAAGTTTTGTTGCATTTATCTCATTCACATGACGGGATAATTTTTGCCTCTCTTCTGATCTCTGTGTTGTTCATGTAACCCGAACCCAAACACAGAGATGAATCTTTGCTTTTTAAGTACTTACAGGGCCATCTTTATGAAGATAGCGACACTGTAAAGTTGCCGCCACTTAAAGGCTGTAAACCAAGGAGAAACGGCAACATATGCAGTGACAAACTGTCGATAGATCAGGTCTATACCTTGTTCTTTTCCGTTTGTTATATTTAGCAGACTTTAAAACGTTATATTTTTCTCATTTTACATGAAGGGATCAATTATGCCTCTCTCTTCCCCTCTGCTCTATGTATTGCACAAGGCGGAGCTTCACCCTGAGGCGTTTACACAAACACAAACACTGTTGCTACTGCCCCCAGCTGCCACAGCACGCAGAAGGCTATAAACCAAGAGAAAACACTGAAATAACTATGCATGCAGTGCGTACCAACGTTTTATGTTAACGCAATGATGTGGCTCCAACTTGGCCAAATGCTAATGGGAAACCAAACCAGTTCTTTGGGATTAGAAACTCTGGTGGTAGCACTAGCGTCAAAGGACAACTGGTGGAAAATGGGTATCAGAGCACAAAGTCAACAAAGGGTGATTTTTGGATCAAAATATAATCTGCACACAAGAAACCAGCAGTTTTCTGTGCTTATTTACATCCAGGTAGTAGAGCAATTCACTGTAGTGTTGCTGTGATGCATAACAGCGCTGTACCTACACTGACTGAATAAATCCCTGTCAGTTGAGGCTGGTTTTGCTCCAAAACAATGACCGAATAAATCCCTGTCAATAGTTGTATAAACACTTGTTTTCGTTTAACAGGCTGTATCCTTATTTATAGAAAAGAGGTATGTTCAGAGAGACGGTCGACAGGCAACTGTGTGCTCAAACTTTCATTTTATTGCATGAGCTAGTGAAACAAACTTAAAGTAGACTAGTAAATCTATTGAGGTTGTTTTTAAAGTGCTGCAGCTGTTGATTACAAAAGAAACAGTGGTTAGATAACAAAAGTAATTCAGACACTAAGTCATTTCAGCTGTTATGGCTAATAAAAGTGTAACTGGATCGAAGGCTAAAATTAAACGTGTCTGTTGTTCGGATGAAGCTTAATTCTGCAACATAGCTGGACAATCACACCTGTTGTGCTTCTAGATACTCACTGGAGTCATTTTCAGGGGAGCAAAACCAGAAAGTTCATGTCAGATCAAATCAGGGTCAAAAGTTTTTGGAAGGAGTAAAGATTTTTATGAAGTGGTTTTGAGTTGGGTTCTAAAAATATCAGACAAGGACTCGGACACAAATCTGAATAGGCTTCACTTTGACTTTTCTGACGTCTTTTAAAGAGGAGTGTTATGTTTCCCCAAATTAAAACTGGGATTTGGAGTAACAAATGGGATTTCAGTAGAAACTTGTACAGATTTTCAAAGTTCTACATTTCCATGTAAACTGTGGACTGCAGAAAAGATAATGATTTAGTCTAAATGGAAGAGGATCCTCATGAGCTCTTCATATGACTTTCTAAAACGATGATGTCATCACATAAGGATCATCCTTACTAGTTTATTACACGTTGGATGGACAAGCCTCAAATTTTAAGCTCTGTCCTACTGCTCCCTTATGAACATTTTATAATCAAGTCATGAATTTCTTTGCCCTCTCTCATGTTTCTGTCAAAGCCTCTCATACATCTGGTGGAGTATACTGGTAACATAGATAGCTCAGTGCTTATGTTTTGATGCTGCACCACACTCACTTTGTGTCTCTGTGTTTTAGGGTGGTGAAGGAGGAGATTTCCGACGACAGCGCCAAGCTGCCATGTTTCAACGGCAGAGTGGTGTCATGGGTAAGAAATAAACACATTTCTTTTTATGTTCAGATCTTTCTGACTGTGATTTCTTCTTAATCGGCTGCAGTAAGACGAAGAGCAATACATTTCAATTATTGTTAGTGGAGACTCTTCTTTTGAAGCTAAAGTTTGTATTGGGCTTTTTTAGACCTTATACTCCCTTGGAAGCCCTGTAGTAACTTTACATGAATTTCAAAATGTCCCCATTTTTCTCGCAGGTGTCGTAGAAAATCTTTGTCTGAAAGGCTTTGTTTAAAGTTCTCTGCCACACACACCCCTTCTCTCTAATTGGCCAGCACTCAGGAAACCCGTCAGGGGCAGAGATAGGAGCAGACCTTGGTGTTTGAGGCCCAACCTTCTATGGTGTCATGAACCAGTTAGGAGATCTCATAATTTCAGCAAGTCTTGTTAAGATATTTTGAATTCTTTGACACTGTTTTTTATTTATTCGTCACCTGACTTCCTGTTTGTTTGTCATACACATTTGCCCTTCCATATGAGACATTCTTGCTGTTTGCAAAGAAGCCTGTCAACTTCTTCAAATATCTGGCAAAGATCTAGCTATCAGAAGTATTTCCTGTCTTATCTCTCCACTTCTTTATTGTCCTTCCTGTTAGGTCAGTGTTGGAAACCAGCCAGTCAAAGAAATAAAACAGGAAGGCTTCTTATCGATTTTAGAGCTTAGAGTTTGCAAGAAGGATTAATCAGAGATGCTAAGGGAGATGTTTTCACCATTGCGGTAATGGATTCCCAAGCTCTCCATCTGTCTCCAATGTTACAAGTTACTGTACAATTTGATTTTTCCAGTCGTCCCAGTCCCGGTCCAGTTGGATTGACACAGAAAAACATAGGACAGGGGCCCAGATAAGCAGGTTTTGAGGTTGGAGCATCTGCTAAGTGCATAAGAACGAGGGGAAGGGTGAAAAGAGGGGGAGAACAAAGCTAAAAGGAAGCAGAGGGACTGATATGTGATCTGCAGGCCAAGAAGGAGGGATGGAGGGATCCCAGAAGACGGGTTGGGAGGGGACGTTTACATCACTCAGTGCAGGCTCCATTTCCTTCAAAGCGTTATGAACTGTAAAATTCGCCTGAATCCTTCCCCTGGCTGCTCCAAATTACATCTTACTCCCTTCCTATGTGTGTTTTCATGTAACTGGATGCGTCGCGTCATTCATCCTGATTGTTGCTGTGTGTGTCTACGTGGCCACTTTTGTCGTATAATGAGCAGAGACAGGTTAAGTGAAGGATAACGTTTCAGTTTGCCCCTGAGACGTCCATCTGAAAAGAGTACAGTGTTTGTGTGTCAAAGCAATTGACATCTTACCCGTTTCTCCTCCCTCCATTTCCTTTCAAAGTGCAGTTTTCTCACCATGCCTTCTCTCAATTTATTCCCTCTTTTTAGCCCTGATTTCTTGCTGCTTTTTATGACTTTTCCCACTTTTTGCATCCAGTTTTTCCTCTGGTTTCTCATTTATATGTTTGTTTGTTTTTTAGCTTGTATCTTCAGACGCTCCCACAGCAGAGCCTCCCGTGGCTGTAGTGCCCCCTGTGGAAACGGTGACCCAGCCTTCGCCCCCTCCTCCGCCTCTCCCGCCCCCACCTGCAGAGAGAACCGGGGGCATCGGAGACTCCAGACCTCCCTCTTTTCAGTAAGAACACACACACACACACCTGATTTCCTATTCTATGCCTTAAAGGGGCACCACAATTCCCAAACCTCCTGAAGTGCTAGATTCACTGCTCTGATGACCTACTGTATCTTTTCCTCAACATCTCAAACACTCCCAGTATCAAGTTACAACAAGAATAGCAGGTAGAGTGCAGCACATTTCAACCTGATCTGAGCTGGTGACGCCCTTGTTATTAACATGACTGGTTCTTTGACAGTGTTGTTGCATCATCAGGGATGCGATTCTTCAGATTTATCCAGGATTCCTGATTTTACAGCCTAAAATAGTGACACAACTAGCAGCATGTTTTGATAGAAAGGAGGTAATGAGCTGCACAGTGAAATGAACTGCGAGCCAAGGTTGTGCTTATGTAATCTGATTACAATTCTCACCCACTTTCAGCTTGTCTACATAACAACCAACCATATAACAAAAAACTTCAGGGGAAGGAATATATTGATACTCTAATGATCAATGAACCTGTCAAATCAGTATTTTTCCTAATATTTCACAGTATGACCTGCTGACAGTGCAATTTTTCTTTTGCCTGAAATGTGCCAGAATACCAGATACATCATTTGCTGCAGATGTTTTATGCTCACTACACCCGTGTTACTCGATCCTTCTCAACCAAAGAGCCAAATTGTAGGAAGATACTTTGGCAAGAGCAACAAACTGAGTGTTGAAAAGTGGAAAAAACTGCGAAAAGTAGCAACAAAAATAAGTTTCAGGTGGCAAAAATAGTCAAAAAGTTCTTCAAAAAGGGCGCAGATGGCCAAGTGGATTAGGTCGCACACCATGAGATTCACCCATGAGTGGGTTGCCCAGGTTCGGATCTGGCCTTTGGACTGTTTCAAGCACTTCACACCTAACTCTCTTCCCCTTTCCTACTCCATACATTGTCCTCCTCTATCAAATTAGAGGCACAAAAAGCCCCCCAAAAATTCTTGGCGCTCCCAATTACAATGGTCATGGATATAATGGACAATACTATAGTTTATTGTCAATAATTTGTGTGACAATTCATCGTCCAGCAGAATCTGGTATCATCACAGGATTTAAAAACCTGATCATTGAGCTTATTTTATTTGCACTTTATCGATCTATCTGCATTTTATTTGTGTTACTGTTTTTATTGTGATAGTGGCAGCTTTGAAAAGGACACCACAAAGGAGTTACATCAGACATGTTTCCAGTGTATGAGATTTTATTCCAAATATTTAGGAACCATCACTGTTTTTTAACAGACCCTGTGATTCCCAAAACAAACTCTTCGAAAAGCTTCTTTACATCTTCAAAGTCTTCAGGAAGTCGTCTGGAGCTCTTGAAGTTTGGTTTCTGGGTCAAAAGGAGTTGAAAGCCGTTAGTCCTCCCATCACTCTGCATCGTTCTCATTCATTACTCATGTAATAGGGGCCTCGTTTGTCAGTCTGTTAGTCTGGTGGTTTCTTTAAACCAGATTCAGATTAAAACTATTTTCTCCATAAGTGCAGTAAATGTGCGGTTTACAGTTGGTGGAAAATGAACCCAGAAGCTCGATGAATGTTGCTGGAAAATTAGTTTTATTTAAATTCTTTCTGTTGAATGAAGATCATCTCTTGTGTGTTTTTCCTTTCATCCTGCTGCTCATGAACCACAGGTCCTTCTCTAGACTTGTAATTAAAACATGAGGTTGTCTTCTTGCACACATTAGCAGGCTGGGTTGTGTGAGGTTCCTCCACAGTGAAACTCCATTAACTGTGCTGTCGGGTCATTAACGTGAAGATCTGGAAGAATCATTAATGAGTCACTGTGGCAGGACTCTGAAATTAAAACACTAAAATCGGATGGTGACTTGTGTTCATATTCTTATCCCTCCTGTTCTCCTCCTGCTTCTTTTACAGTCCCAATGCTACAGGCAGCGTGGAGACGCTGGATGAGCAGACTGAGACAGAGTCTGTCGTGTCCTTCAGGAGAGAGAGACCTCGCCACAGAGAGAGCATAGAACAGCACGGTGAGAAAGAGCAGATCACAAAAAAATCTGTTTTATGACTGTTAGCCATCAAGATGTGGCCGGCTGCCAGCACCCAAACAACGAGCTGGACATGATATAAATCAAGGAATGTGGAGCGAGCAGGAATGTTTGTGATCTATAGGGAAACAAAAGCAAACAGCAACTTGAGCAAACATGAAAAATTCACAGTGAATATCTCTGTTTTCCCCCTCTGTGGTGTTTCAGGGCCTCGCATGAATGGTCAGAGTCGACTGGAGCGCCACCTGGCGGGCTATGAGAGTTCCAGCACGGTGATGAGCAGTGAACTGGAGACCACCAGCTTCTGTGATTCAGAGGACGATGACACCATGAGCAGGTGAGTGGAGGGGAAATCACACGCTTCACATCACCGGTTATTAAATCTAAAAAAAAAAACACAAGTAGGGATGGTCTTTAGGATGTTTGTGCCATCACACTGCATGAAAAGGTGGAGGTGTGGGCCTCAAACACCAAGGTTTCAGCAGACTGTTAAATGGATTTCTTCAAGCTGTAAATCCTGTAGAGCTACTGCAGTTGCAGCAGAGGGACAGTTTAGAGCCATAAAAAGGCACAATACCCCCACTTTTGACAAACAAATGATAGACCTTGATTCATTCAACTGACTAGTAGTCTGCCATCTACTGGCCGAATACAAAGGTCCAGTCATTCAGTCGTCTAAAACACTATTGAGCTGATGGAATTCATTTCTAATTCACAGGTTCAGCAGCGCAACAGAGCAGAGCACAGCATCCAGGCTTCTGAAACGACACCGTCGACGCAGGAAACAGCGCCCCCCACGATTAGAGAGGGTACGCACTGTTTAGTTCCTTCTTCAGCCTTTTGATGAATTGGGTTGGGTTTGTTCGGTGTCTCACTGAACAAAGATGAAAAATGGAGAGATGTTTTCTTTGTCTGAAAGCTTTTTCTTGCCCTTCCAGGCATCTTCTTTCAGCAGCGTGACAGACTCCACGATGTCACTGAACATCATCACCGTGACTCTCAACATGGGTTTGTAAACTCCCAAACATCAGTGTTTCCTAGAGACTGAAATTTTTGTACTACGTCCATTAAGTGCCACATAACACACTCTTTGTCTTTGTATGGAGCATTTACATTCCTCTAATTCTTCCTCTACACAGAAAAATACAACTTTCTTGGCATCAGCATCGTGGGTCAGAGCAACGAACGTGGAGACGGAGGAATCTACATCGGCTCCATCATGAAGGGAGGGGCTGTGGCAGCAGACGGACGCATCGAACCTGGAGACATGCTGCTGCAGGTGAGTGACCATTAACCTGAATCCAATGATTTGTTTTTAATCTTGAATGTGTCTAACTCTGTCTCTCACTTTAAGGTGAATGACATCAACTTTGAGAACATGAGTAACGACGATGCGGTGCGGGTGCTGAGGGAAATTGTACACAAGCCGGGGTGAGCTCCTCTTCTTCTTCATGTCTCTGTAAGAGTTAAGAATATGTCATCTTTGACCCTAATGTTTTCATGCTTTCCAGGCCCATCATCCTCACGGTGGCGAAGTGCTGGGACCCTTCTCCTCAGGGTTATTTCACTCTGCCTCGCAGTAAGTGCATCCTCTTCTTCGTGTACTCATTGAGCGTCATGTTCAGGTCAGAATCAGCTTCTTAACCTCTTCTTTGCTTGTGCAGATGAACCGATCCGACCCATCGACCCAGCAGCGTGGGTGAGCCACTCGGTCGCCAT
Organism: Thalassoma bifasciatum; assembly: GCA_008086565.1. Lineage (NCBI taxonomy): Eukaryota > Metazoa > Chordata > Actinopteri > Labriformes > Labridae > Thalassoma > Thalassoma bifasciatum. The sequence goes on along the minus strand of RPOG01000278.1, from coordinate 271,283 downwards.
GACTGGGGCTTATCCTGCCTTTCCTGGCAGCTCCTCCCTCAGCACCATCACCTCCTCCTCCTCTGTCACAGAGACTGAACGTAAGCCCTCATAACTACCTCACCTCTCCCCTTTAACCCCTTTAACGATTCCCCAACAACATTTCATCCGTACTCTTTTTCCTTTTCCTTCTCCAGGTTTCGATGACTTCAACCTATCACTGCACTCCGACATGGCCTCTGTCGCCAAAGCCATGGCCTCGCCAGAATCTGGGCTTGAGGTCAGAGACCGCATGTGGCTGAAAATCACCATCCCCAACGCTTTCCTAGGTGAGACTGCAAACAGAGAGCAGCAGTTTAACGACGGCTCTGAGCCTCTCAGGACTTTACAGGGCCGGCATTATGCTCCTAGAATTAAAACCGTGTGACTTGCCGAAGTGAGAGGAAAAAAAAAGACAGAGCTGCATGTTTTGAGAGGAAACATCTGTTAAATTGGAGTCACCTGCAAATGCATCACGGTTACGTAAACTACAAATTTTTCCATTTTAGGCATCTTGGAGTTGAAATGTTAGTTGAAATGTTAGATTTAGGATCAAGCAAAATGCAGGTTTTCAGGGGAACAGTAATCAAACGTGATTTTTGTAACTTACATATTCATTTAGCATGCGTTTTAGAATATGAAGCATTTTAAGTCAACACAAGAAGCAACAACAATTTATGAACTCACAGACCCCACCCTCCACAGTTGGATTTTTTTTTCTACAACGCTCATGGAAAACATAAATACGTCAAGAACTAGAAAATGGATTTTTTTTTTAACAAGAGGTTTGATGAACCACTCACTTTGATCTGTAAAAATAGGATTTTTCATCATCCAACAACCGATATTGCCCTCTTCAGGAAAATTGGTGTCAAGCTTGCATGTTTGGCTGCTTTCATGGAAGTATTAGAAAATAAAATGAGCTTCAGTCTTCACTCACACATCACATTTCCTTCCTCAGGCTCAGACGTAGTGGAGTGGCTCTTCCACCACATCGAGGGCTTCCAGGACCGCCGTGAAGCCAGAAAGTACGCCAGCAACCTGCTGAAAGCTGGTTTCATCCGACACACCGTCAACAAGATCACCTTCTCTGAACAGTGTTACTACGTCTTTGGAGATTTAAGTGACTGCGAGAACTGTGAGTAAAAAGAAAAACTGAAACCCTAACTGATGCTTACAAGCACATTTTCAGGGGCTGTTTTTTTTTTTTGATTAACTTTGAACCATTCCACAAACATGTTGCTCTCTCGCTCCTCCCGCTCTTCATCTCCTCTATCTTATCTCCCTCTCAGACATGGCAAACCTGTCCCTGAATGACAATGATGGTTCTAGCGGAGCCTCAGACCAGGACACTCTGGCTCCCCTGCCCCTCCCTGGAGCATCCCCGTGGCCCATGATGCACACCTTCCCCTACCAACCGTACCCAACGCACCCCTTCTCCAGCCAGCCGCCTCCGTACCACGAGCTCACCAGTTACAGCTACGCCCCGGGCAGCACGGGCAGCCAGCACAGCGAAGGTGAGGTTTCAGTACAGGTAGATCATCAAGTGTCAGCTTCTTAAACACTTATAAACAATTTAACCCTGACCTTTATCTGGATAAACCAAACACCAGCAGGACACACAGTAAAGAGCATTGTTAGCATTGTTACAAATGTCAACGGGACATTTAATAAGGTTTACTCGCTACTGAAAGAGAAGCCAGAAGTTCTGGTTCCACTTTTCTTGTCTGTGCTCAATTACAAGATTACCTCCTGGGAGAGACACTGATATTTTGTAGCCAACAGTGTTACATTCACAAGCATTGTTGACTAAAGATCACAACTTAGAGACAATGACAAACAGCTGCAGATAGAATCAAGGAGATAAGTGTTTCATAGCTGTTGAAAGTGGCATGTTGTTTAACAAAAATATCTTTAAACACTGCAAAAAAGCCAGTTGTCAAAAGCAAGAAGAAAAAATACAACAATGTAGGGGTATTTTACTTAAACTAAGCAATGCTTCCAATAATTTAAAATATCTGTCATTGGACTAAGTGAAAATTAAGACATTAGATTTTAACATTACTAGAGTAAAGAGGCCTTGAAAACAGCTGAAAAAACACTTTAGCCACATTTTCTTGAATTGAGAAGTTTTGTGTCACATAAAAAGCTTATAATGAGCTGCAGATTCAAATAAAGATTTGTTTTCTTTATTCATGCTGTGCTTATTTCAACAACAAATAACAAATAAATCAGCAGCTTCGAAACCATGTGAAAAGTGAGAAAAGCTTGTTTCAACTGAGCGATGATTTGACTCAAGATGTTTTCCAGACTTTTTCACTTGACAAGATATTCAAGAAGAATATACTCAAGATAGTGGGCAGTTACAAACTAAAATAAATAAAGTGTAAAATAAAACAAATAATATAAGCCGGTTAAAAGTGTTGGAAATCAAAGCTGGCTGTACTCCTCCGACCTGTCTACATCTCATCTAACAGCACATCTCTCTTTGCCCTCAGGGAGCAGAAGCAGTGGTTCAACAAGAAGTGAGGGCGAGCGACGTCGCAGCACTAAAGGACCCGGCAGCACCGTTGGCGGCGGAGAAAAATCACCCTCTGGTGCGCCTGGTGAAGCAGGCGGGGCTGACTCACGCTCTGGCAGCGGCAGCGAATCAGAATACTCCACCCGCAGCAGCCTGAGGCGAGGCCACGGTTCAGCTGCCCCGAGCGAGCACAGCCACGCCTCCTCCCAGCGCTCGCATCACCACCGTATCCCCCAACCGCCTCACATGTCCCCGTACCCGCCCGGCATCCTCCCGTACAACCCCATGATGGTGATGATGGTTCCCCAGCACCCACACCCAGCCATGGCCACCGCTCACGCCCTCCCCCACCCACAGCAGTTGGCCACAGCACCCATGCATCCAGCTCTCGCCGTGCCTCCTTCTTCCACTCCTGGGGGGCCTCCTGGAGCACCGCCCACCCGTGACCTTGGCTCTGTTCCACCAGAGCTAACTGCCTCGCGCCAGTCTTTCCACCTGGCCATGGGAAACCCCAGCGAGTTTTTCGTGGACGTCATGTAGTTTCTCTGTGACCTCTCATGTGAAGTTAGCGTATGGTTCCCACTTGTTCTGACGAGGATCTGATGGTAGCTTTTGGAGCTCACAAGGGCCTTTTGGTTTGAGGGCACTTGTGACAAATATGGTGAGAACAGGGTTTCACATCAGCAAGAAAAGAGAGACACAGTTAGTGCAAAGTTACAGGATATGTTCTGAGTTAACGACTGCAGCGTGCAGCATCTCCTTTATCCTGCCTCAAATCTGAAGACGGGGTACACTTTGTCGCAAATGTACAGATATAGATACCAGTATCAATATCTTTACCAATACCAGTTCCAATACCAGCACTGATACAATACTGACATCTGTACTTATACCAGCATCGATACATGTTATGACACCTGCACCAAGATCACTACTGATGTCAGCAGACCTAATGGTTTCCAGTTTTAACTAGTAATGGTGCTGCTTTCAGCACCAACATCAGTCTTGACACCAGCAAAAATGAAAGTTTCCAAAAAGGTTGTGATACCAATAACCATTGACTCTCAAAGATAAAGCAAGTCTGATATTAGCATAGGTGACGGTCTCCGTGTTGAAACTACAGAAGACAATAAGGGCCACTAAAAAAAAATTAAGGTCCAATATCTTTTTTAGGTTTTTTTATTCTTAGAGAAAAGTCACAATTCTCAGATTAAAGTCAGAACTGTATGAAAAAGTCAGATTCCTGAGTTCAAAGTCAGACTTCTGAAAAAAAAAATCAGTCTATCTTTTTTATCTGAATTCTGACTTTAATCTTAGAATTCTTTCTTTTTTTCTCGGAATAAAAATTAATGAATAAAATGTATCTCAATTTTTTTATTGTGGCCCTTATCCTCCTCAGTGTGATACAGAATCATGACTGGTATCACTGGAGGTGTTGTCCTCTAATTCTCTGTAAATTACAGTTTTAATAAGTATTTTGATTTTCTTGGTATCATAACTTTTTGCTTCCCACAAAAAAAAGGAAAACATTCCCGGTAAGTTTTTGTGGGATATTAACAAATATTCAGTGCAATAGAAGCAACAGTTTGACAACACACAGAAAGTGTTCGACAATAATTTGGAATCGAGAGCAACCTACACCAGCAGACACAGTCCTGGTTCTCGAAACTGGAAATCTTGCAAAGACTCAAACTTGACTTTGGGGTCAACAAACATGACTGACAAAGGGATGCTTGTTGTATCCGGTACATCTGTTGCATTTGCAGTTTCATTTTAACTCATCTCTTTGTCGGTTTGATTGCAGTGTGTTTTACAGAACTGGTTGTGTGTCGTTGCCACAAGTCGACACATAGGTACTGGTTAACGTTTTTTCTCTGCTTTACAAGGGGTATACAGAGTGAGTTTTACACAAAACTGGTATTGGATTTGGTTTTGGGAACACCCTAAATTCCAGTGGTATGCATTTTAATTTTTCTCAGCAAACACACTTTCAGTGAGACGTTTAGTGCTCCTTTAAGACCAATCCTTCAAACAGAGGTGATATTCTGGTTATTTATCTCAGAGCTGTCCATCCAGTAATCGCACATTCTGCCACCACAGGGCGCCAGGTACACTGTGTACTTGAAATGGGTACAATCCTGTAAACACATCCAGATGATTGGTAAGAATCCACTGCAGACTTTATGAGTGCCTTACTCTTTTTTTTTTTTTTTTTTTTTTACTTTTACAGACATTTCCACACTCCAGGTACATAAAAACTTCTCTTTATGTTCCAACATTGTTTGACAATGAACTCTTCTGTATATATCTACCACTCTCATGTAAATGCAACAACACAGAACAGCTAATGTGAAAGAAAATAGGTCCAAAAGATACCAGGTGAAGTGTGTTTAGTGATCACTGTTTAGGCCTAGTCATCAATAACTCTAATTGTAAGGTCTGTATCGGTGTGGGACTATAGAGGCTTGATGGTACTAATAGGACAAAAGATGGCGTACAGACGGCGGTACTTCCTGATTACATTCGGCGTATATCCTAACGTACTGTGATCCAGTCGCCCGAGCTCTCCATGCTTATTTTTATGTTACTGACTTGCATTATTCACCCATTTCATTTTTGTATGAGTGACTATATAAATCATGTATAACCAAACTATTAAGGTGCTAAATGAAGATTCAACATTTCAAAAAGAAATGACATGGACTGTGTCATGTTTGATTTCATATTGCCACCTTTGTTTGTGTATTTGAGAATAAATTTGATACTGACATTCTGCTTGGATGCATTTATTTCATTTGGCAGAAATCGCTGCAAGCGGACTTCAGGAATTCTCTGCTAAATCACAACAGATTTATCCACAGGTTTGCCCTTCAACCTTAAAATGTGTCCAAAAATCCCCACATCAATATGCTCATGTTGGTTGGACTTCAACTATCGGAACATAAAAACAAACAATCTCTTTACCTGATAAATGATGTTGTGTTGGATGTGCAAAGTTAGCTGGCTACAAAGCTTTCAAGGCTTTTGCAGAGTAAGCAAAGTCAATTGATCAATAAACTTTATGCCATTGGTCTTGCACAATGATCCCCAACCCATGGGTCGTGGCCCCCTGGTGGGCCACAGAGATATTGCAAGTGGGGGCCAAATCATTTCCAGAATAGTCTGAATTTTATCAGAGGGTAATTTTATAAAGATAGAAATACATAGAATAATGCTTAAAATGTGAAAGGGATATTAAACATGTTCAAATCTTTGTATATAAGAAGGCTTGCTAAAACCCAATAGCTAACATGACCCCAAATTTAACAAAGTCCTGAAATGTAATAATGAAAAAAATGCAATCAAACCTGAAATGTAATAAAGTGAATGTTGTATAACCCATAAATGTAATCACTGACCCAAATTTTAACAAGTCGTTACATTGTGAGCATATGATTTTTACCGTTTGGGCTTGGCATCTGGTACATTGTTGACCAATTATTACAAGTGGGGTTTGTTACTTTTTCTTTCTTACATTTCGGGATGGAGGTCTAACAAAATTTATACAGCCCCCACACTTAAAGGGTTAAAGTGGGCCCTGAATTGGAAAAGATTGGGAACCACTGGTCTAGCAATAGAAGTAGAAAGAAGTAGGCTGTTGTGTTTGATGACGAAAACATGTCCAAAATTAGTCATTCTTAATTTATTTACATCTCTAAATCTTTCATTTTGGTTTCACGTTTTTTTCAACGCATATTCGAGATAAATTTCTGTGTATGACGAGAAATTATATTTAACATTTCGTGGAAAAGAACTACATTTCCCATGAATCACTGCGGTGGCACAGCCAGCATCCGGCTACTCGGGCCGTAGACAGAAAAATTCAGGTTCGACAACAGTTAGTGGGTCATTCAGAGAACCAGCCGGACACAGCGCGGACCTAGTGGACGAGTCATTTCACAATTTGATCTGGTAATTTCTAAATGTTAATATTTCATATATTTATTCACTAAATTTATGTTAATTTGTTGATTTTCCTGCGAAGAATCAAAGCCGACCAAGTTACAAAACGAGACGTCTTGACGCAGCTAGCTGTTAGCCTCCCTGCGGCTGTTTGCTGCTCGCTTCCCTGTCTGTATTTGTCAGTGTTTCATCGTTTGCCTAAAGGTTTTAAGGTAAATACTGGACATTTTTTTCTTTTAGAACAAATTAAATCATGCTGCTTCGTAAAGTCAGCCAGTCCTCCGCGCTGTGCGGCGCCATTCTCAGGATTCCTCCCGTCCTGTCCGGGTAAGTGCGGTTATTGTTTTTTCTGTTGTATTCAAATAAGGATTTATGACTGGCTGTAAACAAAAAACAGGATCCTAATGTCCTGTTGTTTTGTCTTGTTTACAGAGGTCAGCGTCATGCAGGGGCTGTAGTTGCTGCTCAAAACGCTCGTTTCTACGCCAGCCAAGCTGCAGAGGTAACATTACATTATACTATAAACTGCTTATAACAACATTTATCCTGATTAACTGAGATTTTAGTCATTATAATGTTTCATTTATGTTGGTTTTGATGTATCACTGCGGTCAGCCGATTGTCCTTGTTTGGCCTAGCTCAGTGCCTCGCTGATATAACACTGACAGCCCCCGGTGGAAGTGGGGGAAAGTTCACACCCATCACATGGTGTCATAAAGGTGACTCCATGAAAGTGGGTGACAGCAGTTGTTGTCTAGAAAAGGCAGTAAAAGGGAGGGGACTGAGTCCTGTTGTTTACTCACACCAATGTACACACAGTAATGTGTACAAGATAATTTCATCCAGTCCTTTTCTTTATTCTGTGTGTCCAGCTTCATCTGAAATAGTATGTAGTTGTTTTCCAGGAATTGACTTGACACAGTAATTCCTCCACAATTCCTGCTGAATCTTGATGGCAGATACTATGACTGTTGACCTCAACAGATGTCAGGGCAAGTTTAGGGATAGGTAACTAGAACAGTTCCTGTCAAGAATTGATAAGAAACGCTTTAATCTATTGATATCAATAGTATTTTTGCTTGACGATTCCCTTATCAATTCTTTTCCACTGTTGGAGGTACTGTCAGCCCTGAAAGATCAAGGATCCTTCCAGAGAAAGCAGCTTTTTAAAGTAGAACTGTTGAGTTTGTATTACTGACATATGTTTAGAGATCCAGAATCCAGTGACTTTTATTTACTTGAAACTCAATAATTTGTTGACAAAACCTTTGAAGCTACCTTTTGTGCACAGAAAATTCAACAGAGGAATCGATAATCAATCCAATTCATTATACAATTTTTTGTTTTTTCACGACCAACACTTAAAAGATATAAATGTTATATAAATGTATATAATGTTAAATGTGCAATAAGGTCAACAAGTTTTATGATGAAATGGTTGCAAATTTCCATAGGAAATATCTATTGGACCAATTTCTATGCTTTTCTATTTACGTGCTCTACAGCGGTAGGTCCATGTAGTTTTGCCATTCAAAGTTAAAAATCAAGTGAAGGAAGATAATTACTGGAGATAACATACACTTCTTTTATGTACAAATCTGATACAAACTTGTAAGATATATTCAACTTTTAATTGGGGTGTACCTACACAATCTTTTCGCTTCCAATATAATATTAATTCTGCAGCTTTGAGCATTGGCCAATATCAACGCAATATGAAATCAGCATGAATCATAGATACTTTATTTTAGGGCTGGGCAATATGGCAAAAAATGATAACAATATGTTTTTTCATTTCATCTGATCTCGATTATTATCATAATTTTTATGATATTTTCAAAGTGCCAGTTTCTAATCATCTGTACTGAAAACTAATGAAGCCAGAGATAAGTTCAACATTTTAGTAATGTACAAAGAAAATAACAAAGCAAAAGATTTGGTAGCTATGCAGGAACCAAAATAAACAAATTAATGCTTTTACTTTCACGTTTAAAGAAGAGATGCGATCGTCATGCTACATCTGAAAAGATGAGGGCATTATATAAGTATTGCATAATTGGTTAGAAGGAAGGCACAAAAAACACCAAGGTCGGAGCATAACTCTCTCCAACAGCTCTCAGAGGACTGACCAATCAGAGAGAAGGGGTCAGTGGAGTTGGAGCCTGAAAGAAACAGCGGCTAAATGAAGAAATGGGCTGAATCAGGGTTTTTCTGAAACAACAGTTTGAGGAAAAAATGGATTTTTAGAGCTTCAAATCATGAAAAGGTTTTAGGGGGTTCAAGGAGGAAAGAATGAAGCTTAAAAACTTTCAACACCCCCCCTTTAAAATACATATTTATTCTCTTTAAGGAAAGATAACAAATCAGATGGCTGATACAGATTAATTTCTGATTATTTAGGCACAAAGTCAATCTCACTGGCTCCACTGACTTATTTCACTGGCATCACCTTTCACCTATTTGGAGCTTGAAATCAAACCACGTGTGTGTTTCCAACCTGGTGCCCTGGCTGCAATCGGAAACATTTCGAGTCTCTGGCTTCAAACACTGCACACAGATCACAGAATTGATTGTTTTTGAGGCCCCCAAGTGTGTTTTCTTACCACACCTTTTGATCTGACATGTTTTGGTGTGTGTTATTCAAACCGTGAGTGTCAGATTGCTCTTATTCTGTGGTTTTTAATCCTTTTTAATCTTCTCCTCAGGCTGTGCTGGAGAAGCCCGCTGCGGTCGGCACTGAAGCTGCTACAAAAGTGGAAAAGAAGGCTGCTGCTACTGTACGTGATTTCTTCATCAGTTATATTTGTGTAACTACTCGAGTATACCTCGAGGGTGCAAAAAGTTACTGAACCGTTTTACCTTTTAACAAACACGTTAGAGGACATATTGTTTGCCCAAGCTTGACTGTGTTTGACGTTGTCTCTCACAGGAATCCAAATCTTTCGCTGTCAACATTTTCAAAGGACAGATTCAGACTGCCCAGGTGTTTCCTTACCCCTCAGGTAATTCAGATGGCTTGATGTTAATGAATGAAAAACTCTGTTGAACTTACAAAAGACTGATCACACTTCTTTCTCTGTCAGTCCTGAATGAGGAGCAGGAGCAGTTTCTGCGAGAGCTGGTGGGGCCTGTCCACAAGTTTTTTGAGGTAATTTCAAACTGTTAAACTAAATTTATCCGTCTGAAAGTTTGTCTAGATCCTTATTTACGACTTCGTATGATCTGGGGTTTTGTTTCTTGAGCACAGGAGGTGAATGACGCCGCGAAGAACGATGCTTTGGAGAAAGTGGAGGATCACACCATGGAGGGGCTGAAGGAGATGGGTGCCTTTGGTCTGCAGGTGTCCCCAGACCTGGGGGGTCTCGGCCTCACAAACACACAGGTACCATCACCTCAATCAGATTTGCTTATATTCACTTTACATTTAGTATTTACTGAAGAAAAAACGTGCCTTGATGAATCTAATACGATTTATTCCCTGTGTAACAGTACGCTCGGCTTGTCGAGATCGTTGGAAGTCACGACCTTGGCGTCGGTATCACTCTTGGTGCCCACCAGTCCATCGGCTTCAAAGGTATCCTTCTCTTCGGGAACGCAGCCCAAAAGGAGAAGTACCTGCCCAAACTTGCTTCAGGTAAGATGTTAACTGCAGCTCAGTGTTTGATAGAAGAAACGTTCACCATCATCTGCAAAAAGACGAAAATGATTCAGGTTTTGCTGTAAAGAAAGTGATGTGTCTGGTTGATGAAATACTTTGTCCTTGAAGTGGTTTCAAAATTGAAGTCCCAAAATTGTCTTTTATTGACGAACAACATTTGTTTGAATACTATAATGGAAATGTGAGTGAAAATGCTTCATTATTTTGTCAGCGAATGATAAACATGTTAGAAATTATGCCAAATAAGGCAGTAGGTGTATTTGATTTACAGTCGTTTAAAAACAGTTGTCCAAGTAGAAGTTTTGACACTTCTCGTGATGTTTTGACACTTCGAATTGCAAAAAAAGAAGACACCTAAAATATTTCGAGGAGTTAGAGTGGTTTTGTATAAGGTAAGCAAGGTGTAAGACATATATATCGTCTTTTTATGTAGTTTGAGGTTGTTGAGGGTTTTTTTTTTCAAACAAAAATTCAGTCGAACAGAAAAAGTATGTGTCACTGTACATTTTAGCACATGAGCATCAGCTTTATAGTTTTAGACTGGATGTTCCTGCTTGGTTATACTTATCCTGTTGATAATTTCACTCTAGCTTTGGTTTGGTGGAGAAATTCAGCTGGAAAAAAATATCGGTTGTTTGCGTTCACATATGTAGCCCATCTTGAAAATTTGAGAAGATTTCAGGACTTTTATGCATACGTGAATAAGGTGTGTGTGTTGTCTCATTAAGAGATGAAAGTGACAGAAATAAATCATTTTTCACCTAACTTAAATGATCATGTAGCGTATATGTTGGATATTAAAGGGGAGTAATTTGTGGTGGGATTATTCCTTTAAGATATTACAGACATGATGATCAGGAGGTAAAACGATGATCACTTTTTGTCCTTTGTCAGTAGGTGTTTGTAGTTTGTTATCAGTACTAGTTCTCTGTAAGTTTAAGTCTTGTCCTCAGGACTGTGCCTCCATCTTTGTTTCATATTCATGAAGCTCTGTGGCCTGATTGTGTTCTCTGCAGGTGAGACGATCGCCGCTTTCTGTCTCACGGAGCCGGCAAGCGGCTCAGACGCTGCCTCCATCAGATCCACGGCGGTCCAGTCCCCTTGTGGAAAGTTCTTCACTCTCAGTGGAAGCAAGATCTGGATCAGGTCAGGATGCAAAGTTTCCCCAACCCTGTGTTTACTTTCACCACAAGGGTGCAGCATTGTTTAATTTATCTGTTAGCTGGTTTTTGTCTTCTCAAAATCTGATGCCCCCTTTTTTTTTTTCTCCTTCCAGCAATGGAGGGATTGCTGAGATCTTCACAGTGTTTGCAAAAACACCCATGAAGGATCCGAAGACTGGCGAGATGAAGGATAAGATCTCTGCCTTTATTGTGGAGAAGGCGTTCGGAGGAGTGACACAGTGAGCACTAATTTTCAGAACATTAACAACTTTTAATCGCTACTTTGTTCATCACCGTGTATCACCCTAACGGCGCTCGTCTTCTTCACTCCAGCGGCCCTCCTGAGAAGAAAATGGGCATCAAGGCGTCGAACACAGCCGAGGTGTACTTCGATAATGTCCGCGTCCCAGCAGACTGCCTGCTTGGTGAGCTGGGCGGAGGTTTCAAGGTGGCGATGAACATCCTGAACAACGGGCGTTTTGGTATGGCGGCGGCTCTCTCCGGCACCATGAAGGGCGTCATCGCTAAAGCTGTGAGTAAACAACCTGCAGGGTGAAAAATGCTAATGAGCTTCTGGTCTCGCTGTCGAATCTGTAATATCTGTCACACCTCACTTTCAATTGTGTTTCCATGTGTGTGGGAAGTCCCCCGTCTTGCAGCTTCTGTGGCTCGTGTCTGTGTGTTGTGCAATTTCCTGCTGTGGTTACAGGTACATGAGTTTAATTGTGTGCTGCTTAAACATCCACATTATTTTAGACCAAACTACAGTCAAATACAAAGACTGTAATTTAAGAAACAAACCGGTTTAATGAAGCTTTATAAACAAATACATAGCACAAAAGTTGGTTTTAAAGACAGAGTGTTATACCTCCTGTGTTTTAAACATGGATCTACATTTTGTCATGAAAACGCAGTATTAAAACAGTTGACACCATAATTCCTAATTCTAAAAATATTCCTTCTTTTTGGAAAGAACACCATTTGTCTATACTTCAGAAACCTTTAGAAGAACCCAGGAACTTTTCCAGGAACTTGAATTTAAACCAAAAGTCAACATGTCAAAATTGTGGTAGCCGGAAGGCGTCAGACGAAAGCCACAACATGAATGTAAACACGTTAACAATACAAGCCCCTCAACATGAATTCAAAAGCCACAACACTGATGTTAATGGAACAATACGAATGCAAAAGCCATAACACAAATGCAAACTTCACAACACAACAGAAATATAGCCACAACAGAAATTAAAAGAGTTCACCTTTTAAAGGTTTCCTCATGGACAGTTGTCTCAATGGACCAGTCAATGCAAAAGTAACGAGAGTAAGTAAGACTTTTCTTTTGATTATACATATTTATTTAGAAATAGAATGCAGTATAATGTAATACAGAACACTGTAATAATAGCCATCAGTGGGTTACATTTTAACGCAGTATTTGAAAAAAATCCCATTACACAAATACATTAAAAAGTATATAAATCACAAGTCTTAATAGCTTTTGTAATATTGATACTTTTTAAGTGTTATTTGACCCCATTATGGAAGATAACTACAGTTCTGATGAATTTAGCTTTCCTGCGCTAGGGTTATATTTTCATTTTGTTGTGGTGTTTACATTCAGGTTTTTCCATGTGCGTTTGCGGTGTGGCTTTTTTGCAAATCATCTGATACTTACCTGCCATCAAAATAAAGTTCCTCCTCCTCTCCTCTTTTCATTAAACAACATCCTTCCTTTAAATATAAGATACTCTTTATCCATATAAGGGACTTGAAGTAATTGGGAATCACTGTGCAAAGTGTTATTAGTTCCTGGGTCATCAAAATTCAACCTTGTTTGGTGGCTAATTTAAAGAAAAGTGGATGTTAACACTGCAACAGAGTACTTACTTTTTCCAGAGCCTAGGAACTTTTAAGGAATACAAAACAGGACTTACAATTTTGTCATGAAGATTAGCTTTTCATACAAGTCAGTAACAGCTGAGCTAAGTCCCAATAGTTTGGATCAAATATGTGTTTTTATTACATGATCTTAGGTAAAAGAAAAAGATGTAGACCAAAATTTAATCTGAAAAATGAATTGAATTGGCTCATTTAAGTTGACAGTGGATGTTGATATTGCCTAATTAACTAACTTTTCAGGAACTTTTTTCAGGAACTTAAATGCAGATTTATTTTTTAGCAGTTCAAGGGAACCTTTTTAACCCACGTTCTCTAAAATTTGGGAACCATAAAGCAATGTCTCAATACTTCCAGGGTCAAATAATCGTTTTGATTGCAGGTAAATCAACCAAAGCTGAAGCAATGTTTGTAACCTAAAAATCCAAACTTAAAGCATGATGCAACTTTGACAATTACATAACAAACAGATCTTTTTTGGCCTCCTGTGGTGAAATATAAAGTTTTAAAGCAGCAGTCTTGATAGAGAGAAGTGGAGGGTTTTTCGAGTGTGCTAACTTTCACCCAGGCCGTCCATTTCCCGTTCTTGTGGCTTTTTCTTTGAAACCAGACAAACAGCGTGGATACACATGCAGACGCTTTACCACAGTGACACCAACCCACAACTGCACAGCAGACAACAAAACGGCAACACTTGATCAAGAACATAAAAAAAAGAGTTGAAGTTCGGTTCCTGTCAAAGCTTGGGGAAGTTTACTGATATCATGAAAGAGTGAGCGCCATTTTTGTTCTTTCATCAGGTGGATCACGCAGTGAACAGAACCCAGTTTGGTGACAAGATCCACAACTACGGAGCGATCCAGGAGAAAATCGCTCGCATGATTGTGCTGCAGTATGTGACTGAGGTGAGACATTTCAATCTGCTATTTGATTCTGACGAATGCAGAGCTGATTCTGCTGAATGAGGCGATGAGCGAACACAGCTGGTATCTCACACCAGGTGTTACTTCCTGTCTTACCAGCTAAAGCATTTGGTTAATCTAAGTTTGTTCCAGAAGCCTGAGATGTATATTTCCTGCTTTATCATTGCCCGTCTGTTAGTTGCATCAGTTTCCGCAGCACTAAACAAAAAAAATAAAAATCTGCTGACTTAACTTCCTATTTTCTTTTGCAGTCGATGGCTTACATGATCAGCGGCAACATGGACAGTGGAGCAACTGAATTTCAAATAGAGGCTGCCATCAGCAAGATCTTTGCCTCTGTAAGAACTCAAAAACCTTTAAAGTGTGACTCCTGCATTTTCTGCCAATATTCCCTTTTTGCACCAGCATTAATTGTCTTATTAGGTGTGCAAGTGTACGAAGCACCTGTTCCAAAATATGTGCAATCTTCCTCAATTTGAACCACTGAAGCCTTGAGGTCGTGAATAAAAGGAAGTTGATGTCTTGAGACTTGTTTGCTGACATAACATGACTTGAACAGTTTCTGTTTTGGAGGGAAAAAAAACTCACCTGCTTTTGCATGTTCTCTTTTGATTTTTGTTTTGAACCACGACAGGAAGCAGCCTGGTCAGTAACCGACGAATGTATCCAGGTCATGGGTGGTATGGGTTTCATGAAGGTGAGTTTGACATCTTGTTTAATAAACACTGCACTTAACAAATAAATTCTAAAAGTGTAACTTAAATGTTTTATATCCTGCTAGAGTTAAATTTTTTTATCTCACTGCCTAAAAACACATTTAAGGCAGAAATGGATGTTTACACTGCAAAAATTTACTGTGAGCCCAGGAGCTTATTTTAAGGAACAGAATTATTCGATGATTCAAAATTGTTCCTGAAGGTTTTCCCTATTACACAAAATGAATCCCCCTCTTGTTCTCTGGCAAATGAAATCCCTACCAGGAACTTTTTACATAAATCAGGACCCATTGAGTACACTTTTAAAGGTTCCTGGGTCATGCATTTTTTTCCACGACAGGAGTCTATAGAATAAAAAAAGTTCCTGGGCCTAAATTTGAACAGCCTAAACCTTATAAAATAGGGACGCTGCAACTTATGGAGACTTATAAAAAGCATAATAAAAATGTTATAATTACAAGACTGTATGTGGTAGTGAACCTTTACAAAATCCCAGGAACTATTTCTGGAACGTCTGTTGATTTTAATCCCAAGACCATGATTCAAGACAGTAACAGGGAACTGTTTTCTTTGATAGCTAATGAGATCCCTCCCTCTTTTGTAGCACCTTAATGTTTTACCAGGAACTGTTCATACAGCTCAGGAACCTTTTGGCCAAGTCTTAATAGTTCCTGAGTCATATGATTGTTTTCACTACAGGAACTGAAACAGAACATGGAGCAATCTTTGACTGAACTTAAACAAGTTCCTAAAATGATCAAAAAAAGTTCCTGGGTCTAACTTTGCACAGTGTGAAACTTCTAAAATAAGGAATGCTAATGTTAGCTTCAACTTAATCCTGGAAAGTTTCAGAACCAGGGCCAAGAGTTGAGCTTTTGTAGCATTTTGGAGTTTATGAAGCAAAACTTTGGAGAAAATCATCTTTGCATATTAATGCTCATATTTCATGAAACAAAAGTAACGTAAAAGCAAGAGACTCTTTTGTGTTGCACTCGAGGCATTAAGCTAGAGGTTTGTTGTTTTCATGTTAATTTCTTTACTCTTAGTTCCTGGTTCTATTGATTGTACAAACTTTTTGTAGCCTCGTTATCAGACTTGACCCTGATCTTTTTGTTCGTATCATGACTCAACCTTGCTGTAACAGTTTCATCTAGCAGAAGTTAGATATGTGTGATGTTTGATCACCGCAGGCGCAACAATAAAGTGCAGTTTCTTCTTTTGAAATAATATCTTCATCATTTAATCATATCAAGATTCTTTTTTGCGGCTGAAGCTGTCAACTTGGTCATTTTGATGTAGTGTGACACTATCAGAACATCAAGTCACTTGTGCTCTGCAGCCACAGATACGACATGGAGGGTTTTTCTCTCTTCTCATAGCAGAAGAAAAGTAGATCATTAGATGAAACCAGCTAAAGTCAGCTCATATGCGTGGGTGGACCGACAGAGAGCCGTGTGAACAACAATGTCACCTGACTCCAAATAAACCAGGCGCCACCTCTGGAACAGACGTGCTGCGTTACCAGTTTCTCTGAGCTGTGGGTGGAAACTTTTACCAGGCATTAAAAAAAAGGGAGGGACAAAAAACAAGAGGTTGACAATTTCTGACCCAGTAAAGAAGCACGTTGTGGGTGTAATGTCCTCGCCTACTCAGATCTGTGCGGAAAATAAGGTTAGAAACCGAGAGGCTGCAGAGGCTGAATATGATGTTTTTGGAAACTGAACTCAAGACCTTTGCTTTGTATCTGATTTATGATTTGATGCCTTCTCTTTGAAAATAAATTATATAAAATTAAAGGTCATCTTTCTGTTTTTGTGATCACAGGATGCCGGAGTGGAGAGAGTGATGAGAGATCTGAGAATCTTCCGTATCTTCGAGGGCACCAACGACATCCTGAGGCTCTTTGTGGCCCTTAATGGCTTCCAGGTATAACTTCTTATATCCACCCCCTCTTTCCCTTCCCCTTTTTGTTGCCTCAGTTAAATCAAACAAATCATGTCTGTGTGGAAAGTATAGACGCTCTGCAGAGAGGAAGTTGCTTCTGCTTCTTGTCTGAAACTCCTGGCTACTTCCTATAAGCTTTTTCAAGATGCTGCAACAGTTAAAAAAAACAGCTCCCTGGTGTAAAATAAGAAGAAGGAAGTTGCATTTTGATTGCTAGATCTGCTTAAATAAGGAACCATGCATAAACCTACAGTTGTATAAAGCCATATTTTGAGGTATCAGTGAAGCTGAATACATAATGCCTTAGTGTGAAGCTCAGTGAGTGAATTTTTTTGCTGATAAAATGTGGTTTTTGTTCCTTGCAGAGTGCTGGCATCCAGCTGAAGAGCTTACAAAAAGCTCTGAAAAACCCCATTGGTAACGCTGGGATGCTCGCTGGAGAAATCACCAAGAGAGCCAAGAGGTTGCAACACACACTCACACACCCAGTCACCCTCACCTTATACTGTCTTATCCCAAACTGAGGACGTAATGTGTTGCACGTGAGATGGTAGTAGACGGGGAATTCCCATGTGGTGAAAAACAGAAAAACAGGCAGAATCAGTTGACTTTTATCCCTTCAATCTTTCTTGATTTGATGTTCCAGTTTCTAAATTACCAAAGATTATACTCTTTCATCTAATTGCTGTTCTTGAATAAAAAGGGCTTTGAAAAAGTTAAAGAAATTAATTTCACACTGTCTTAACAGCACAAGAAAACAGTTGTCAAACAGCTACAATCCCCTCCAATATTCACTTATGTACAACTTGTTGCTAAACCTGTCTTCTCTTAAACTTGTAATCGAAGAATTTCTAGAATTCTTTTCTCTCCAGTGACAAACACTTGTTAAAACTTTTATACTGGTCAAGATGTGTTTCTGAGATTACAGCATCATATTTGCCTGAATAAGGACAATCTCGATTTTTAACCAACCCACGTTTTTTTAAGATTGATTGTTGGATCAATATTTTTGGAAAAAGAAATCTCAGGATTTTATATATTAAATTATCTTTTGCTCTTTTCTCCCTGAAATCCCTCTGGCTTATTTTAACTGATACATATTGCCTCTTCCAGATTTTTTATAGTTTTGAAAATGTTAAAACTGAGGACTGCAAAGGATATGAACACTGCTCTCTTTTTGATTACACAGCTACTCTGTATTTTTCTTTTTTTTTTTACTAATTTTGGTAAAAAACTGAATTTATAGAAGATAAGTTGTATAGCTGAAACTATCTTAGAGAGGAGGTACAGTGCATTTCTTATTAAAAGATTTACATTGTCCCTCTTGAGCCTCATAGCACCTTTACCTTTTGAATAGCTGCTCAAAAATGTTTGAACACTGTCATTTCAGCTTCTTTCCACAACATATGAGTTTTTGGTGGTTTAAAAATCTGCACACACTAGGGATGAACATCCAGTACTTTCAAGATGTGGGAAAGCAAAATACCCAACTATAAAGAAAATCTTATGTTTATCTTTTAAAACAGTTGTTACATCTTTTTGACATGTCAACCACTGACCTTATTAGATGGGTGATGGGGCTTGTTAATTGTGTGTTTAAACGGTTTTGTTGGGCTTGCTGACTTCAGATCTTAAACTCTGTGACATCATTTGTTGTTTAATGACCCTGTTGCATCAAAAACAGTTAAGACCTTTTCCAGACTATCACTGTGTTGCTCCGTCTTTTATCCTCCTGCTGCTGTGGTTGTGAGTGACGGCTTCTCCTCTGTTGTTGTTTGTGTCTGCAGGAAGGCAGGTTTGGGCACAGGGCTCACGCTGCAGGGGACTGTACATCCTGAACTGGCACACAGCGGAGAGCTGGTCAGTCAAACTTGTTTTTGTATTTTCCTGTGATCTTTGTATCTTTCCGTACAACTGCAAACTGAAGTCTTCCGTTTTCAGACCACAAAGGCCATTGAGCAATTTGGCGGAGTTGTTGAGGATCTGCTTATCAAACACGGCAAGAAAATCATTGGTGAGTGTGACACACGATATTTATCACACTTTTTTTTTTTTATGTCAAGCTGATTACTTGATAAGCGATTTCCTGTTTTAGATCAACAGTTTGTCCTGAAGAGAGTTGCAGACAGTGCCATCGACCTTTACGGCATGATTGTTGTCCTGTCCAGGTACGCAGACTCTCACATAAAATAATTAGCATAGTTAGGCTCCTACTCTGTCATTTATTTGATTTTCTTACAAACCACAATCTCGTCTTCATCTCTCTCTGTTTTCCTGTTTCACTTTTTAGCACCAGTATATCTACTCATCAAAACGTGACACTAATTCACATTTTCTCTCCTCTGTACAGAGCTTCACGTGCCTTGAGTGAGGGCTCTCCCTCAGCTCAGCACGAGAAGGTGCTGTGTGAGACCTGGTGTATGGAGGTAAGATCTCTGTTAAAGCAAGAAAAGAGCAAAAGGATCAGTTTTATGAGATTTTTATGCTGTGAGAGAGTTATGTTAAGTAATGTTTTCCAATTTTCAAAGAGAAAAGAGAGAAACATGTTCTGTTTGGGCGTATATCTGGTCTGAAACTAAGTCAACTTCATCTTACTGAGATGTTAGTCTGAGCATAATCAGTAAAAATTAAAATTATCTGCTATATTAGGTAATTTTCTCAATGAGGATAAAACTGTTTGTCTCTGTATTCAAATAACTAGCTTACTTAGCTCATCACAGTGAAGTTCTGCATTGAGAATATAATAAACATCTATTCTAGCTTTGATCAGTGGACAGTTAAGCTTTTACAAATTAAGTTTTTAAGCAAAGGTAAGTTAACTTAACGCTACTTAAGGTCAGAACAGATCTTTTCAGTGAGCGTAGGTTCAGAAGTCTGAATAAGCAACTTAATTAGTTTGCCCAGTTTTACATGGCAAAGATAAATTAGCAACTCTAGCATTCATTATTGTTGATAAATTAGCCACTCAAACAGGCTCATTAGTTAGCGTTAAATTAAGCTAGGATTGGGCAGAGCGCTTACTTACATTAGCATGCATAAAATAGATTTGTAGTTGTCAGAGGAAACACCTTTGATTAGCAATCAGCTACCTGAGCAAAACATTTTTTTTGTTTTTGCTCAATTTAGACTTGATTTGTTCATCTCCCTGTGACGTTAAGTTAGCCACCAGACAACTTAGCTTAGCATTGATCGGTCACTTTGGTAAAGGTTCAAAAACGTAGCGTAGGTTTCCCAGTTTGTGTCGTAAGGTTATTTGGCAAGCAGCTTTATTTGCCTTACATAAAAATAGTGTTTGTGCTCAGCCAGACGATTAAGTAGCTAACATATCTTAGCATAGCTATTTAGGCCAACTATTAGGTAGTTTTTAATTCAGCTTTAGACGGATAATTTATTCTGTATGTAACACAAAACTAGCTTGGTTAGCTTTGTTAGCTAGTAGCCAAATTTTCTTAGTTAGGATAAATAAAGATAAATTAACAAGCAGCCACCTGTAATGTTGCATATTTTCATTACTTTGCTTAGCTTGGATTAATAAATCTGCTAGTTTAGCAAAATAAGTTAGCATTAAGTAAGTTAGCCTTTAATTCAGTAGTGATGCAGACATGAGGATGATTTAAATCTGAACAGGGTTGAGCTAAAAATTATCTGAATGATAAGTTAATGCATATTACTGTCAGCAGCATGTTATCAGAGTCTCTTCCTGTGCTTGGGTTGAGCACTTCATGTGTCTCAGGCTAACAGAGAAGATCAAAACTTGACTTTATTGCTCTGTTTTCTCTCCAGGCTCACGACAGGATCCTGCGGGACATGAAGACTCTGCAATCCAGCGATTCCAAGAAGCTCTTCACGAACATGCGGGCCATCTCCACAGCTGTGGTACAGAATGGTGGCGTGGTGGCTCCTCACCCTCTGGGTTTCTAATCACAGCGCACTCCTCCATCTCTTCACCTCTGATTGGTTAATTTTCTCACTCTTGTTTTCTTTGGGATCTCGGGACGGGCAGAAACATTTTACCACCATCAGTGCTTCATTGTGTATTTTACTTGTAGCTTTGGCTGAGTTACCTCGATTGTATTCAGTCTTTTTCAAAACTCTTTCTTCTGTCATTATTTATTCTTATGTCGCTGCAACTTCAAAACAGAAAGTAACTTAAATGGTTTAAAATAAGACAAAGCGTCTGTTGACAAATCGTTTATTCCTGTATGTAAAACAGCCGATGACTGAACAGCGGATATCTGAAGATTTTCAGGTCTTTTCCTCATGACTGTAGCAAATCTTTTGAATCATCCAGTGAGAGCAGTTTTTATTTTTTTTCTTCAGTAAAACAACATCAATGCAACTTTATAAGGGAGGTCAGTTTACAGGAGAAGCTGTAGACTAATAAATGATTTGACTTTATATTTTAAACAACAGCTTTGTCTTTTATGATCTCTATATATAGTAAAGATCAAATGTATATAGAAGTGTGCTGTTTATGTTCTTTAACGCCTTTCTGCATGTTAAATAAGCTCACTCGGTGCTCGCCACAGAAACATTTGAGCCTTTTGCCTTACAAACTGGTCCACAGATGCTGTTTGAACTCCCTGAGAGCTCAGACGTCTCTCACAAAAAGAAATGTTCCGTCTAACAAGTGTCTCAGCTTAAGGCGACAGGCTTCATTCGCTTTAACGGTAGAAAATCAGCGGGGTACTTTAAAGTAATAATATCATGTACAATAACAGTGATCAATTTCATCTGGGTGTGTTAAACCATTTATTAAACTGAACTATACTCTACACATTCTTGCATTCACTTTTATTTAAACATTGATTTTCAAAAAGTGCTGTTTTTGAAGCCTCTGATGTTTAAATACTAAACGTTCATTCACTTGTCTTTGTGTTAGCGCTCTCATTCATACACTACCTGGCCAAAAAAGAAGTCACACAATATTTTGTTGGACCTTTTTAGTTTCAATTACAGCACTCATTCACTGTGGCATTATTTGGATAAGCTTATGAAATGTCACAAGATTTATTCCCATCCAGTGCTGCATTAACTTTTCACCAAGATCTTGTATCGATAATGGGAGAGTCTGACCACTGCACAAAGTCTTAACCAGCTCATCCCAAAGATTCTCAATGGGGTTAAGGTCTGAACTCTGTGGTGGCCAATCCATGTGTGAAAAAGATGTCTCATGCTCCCTGAACCACTCTCTCACTATTTGAGCCCAATGAATCCTGGCAATGTCATCATGAAATATGCCCGTGCCATTAGGGAAGAAAAAATCCATTGATGAAATAACCTGGTCATTCAGTATATTCAGGTAGTCAGCTGATCTCATTCTTTGGGCACATAATGTTGCTGAACCTTGACCTGAGCAACTGCAGCAACCCCAGATCATGGCACTGCCCCCACAGGCTTGGACAGTAGGCACTAAGCATGATGGGTGCATCAGTTCACCTGCCTCTCTTCCAGTTTTTTACAATGTGTTGGACAGTTCTTAACCTAATTTGGGTAGTTTCTGCAATCTTGAATGTTTTCTCTACTTGATCCATACCAATGATTTGTCCCTTCTTAAACAGACTAACATCTTTACCATGACCACAGGATGTGTCTTTCACCTTGGTTGTTTAAGAAATGAGAAGTTACTTATTGCATCAGTTGGGTGAGATGTCTTGTTTCCAGCTAAAATATAATCAGCCATGCTTTAATTATCTAATAGGGGGCTTGTATCTATTTGCTTGGTTAAATCCAGGTGTAGACTTTGTTTTTTTGGCCAGGCAGTGTATAATTTTTCCCCCTTATTTTTCTGTCACTGTCTTCATTTTGAAGTAGACAGTCTTGACTTGTTTGTGTCTTCATGTTTCATGTCAGGGGCCACACTTTTCTTACTTTGTTCATTCTGAAATTTTTTTTGTTAAATCAAAAATAAGAAGAGCAAATGGATGTTTAAAAAAGAAATCAACGATCTATCTTCCTGCTGAACTCACTACCCTTTTCTGCAACTTTACTTTCACTTCTGCACCTCTTCCAGAGAAAAAGCGCTGTAACAAGAATGCCAGTAAGAGCCTCTTGCCTGAAGCTTCTGCATATCACAGACATCTCCACTTTGGTGCTGTGGGTGCAGAAAATGAGACAAAGTGAGCCATGCCGAGCTTCAATCGCTCTGCGGTTAAACGTTGAGAATTTCCCCCTTGTCTGACTAAAAAGCTATGGATGGGCTCAGCAGCAAACACGCAGCTGCATCAACCAAACAGACACTCCTGTGTTATATAATATACTGTTTGTTGTGGTAAATACTCCAAAAGAAACAGCTGAAGTCAGCTGTAAGGTAAAAGGAAGTTCACCAGATACCCAAGCTCAAGTAGTTTGCATATTTAGAGGAAGTTTGAAATATATTTTTGTACTTATGTAATACTATGTATTCTTCATGTGTGACAATGTAGGTTTCTACCCAGATAAAGCTGGGTGTAGCTTACAAAAGGCAGGAAAAAAGGCAAACGAAAAAGCTGTTTGTTTTTCCTCAAGTCTTTTTAAAAAAAAAAAAAAAGATCTAAAACTAATGTTTATAAACCGAAGTCACTCTCAATCACTCAGACATTAGCCAGATTTTTCAGGCCATTTTTTTAATTAGTGAGCTTCATGATAATTGAAAATAAAGCAAATAAAGCACATGAACACTTGTGATAAAATGACACTATCAGAAAGACCCAACATGTTTGAATATAAAACAGTCAACTGTCATTCTCGATGTTTATTTTTTCATGATGCAGTTAGCTTAGCTTTATGAAAAGACGAGAAATAAACTGGCTCATCACTAGAGGTCCCAGACCACAATTTGAGAAACACTGACTTCATAAATGGATGAGCTGCATCTTTGAAGTGTCTTTAAAGAGGAGGTATTGTGCTGTTTTTAGGATTTATACTGTTCCTCTTTTACCTCAGTAGTAGCTTTACATGATTTAAAATTCACATTTTTTCCATCCCCTGTTTTATTATAGCTTCTGTCTTTTGACAAATCCCAGCTCCCCAAACCACCTTCCCTCTGATTGGCCAACCCTTTTGGAGGCCTGTGAGGAGCAGAGATAAGGGCAGACCTTAGTGTTTGAGGTCCACCCCCCCAGCTTGTCATTGTCAACCAGTTAGCAGATCCTTAGGTGGTGACATCATACATGTTTAAAGTATGGGAAAGCAGAATACCCCCTCTTTAAGGCAATCACACAGTTATGGTGGTGTTTAAAACAATAGCCAGTAAAACTAGGGACATATAGACTACTAATTCAGCACAACATGACACATCAAAGTTTTACTTTTCCCTCTGGTAAGAACTTTGACTACATGCATGTATAAATGTATGGCACCCTAGTATTTTAAGAAAATCATCTTTTATGTACAAGTTCTAAACATTTGAGGATTCAGTTTGTGGTGATGACTGCGCTTGCTGTCAGTTGCCATCATTTATCAGCCGCAAAGGATAAAATGTATTAACCAGTTTCAAACTTTCTTTGAAGCAATCTTTTTTATTTACTATTCACAGTTGAGCTCTTGAGAAATCTCCCTAAATCAGCAGAACTGAAAACATTCAGCTGCATCAACACAATCCATCAAACAACTGTTCATATAAAGACACTGAACAATCAAAACCACGGCTCTCGAAATGTAAATATTTCAGGTTTGTTTGTAGCTTGGAGGTCACAGAGGCTGGTGTCTTAAAGGAGCATAAATCCCTGGACTGGCCAGAAAAATGTTCAGGGGAACTGTTCACATCCTTTGAAAGCATCATGTTGTCTCTTTTTATGTCCATGATGAGGTGAGAAAGACACATAAAGCTTCAAACACTTTCTGTTGAAGTAAGACAGGCTCAGATAAATGTGTCCTTGTGAATTCTTCCAGTTCCTCAACAGTCTGAGCTGAGAACAAAAGCCACAGGTGAATCCAAACACTTATGTGGCAGCAGGATCCTGAAGGGGGCATTTTCTGGTCACGTTGCACTCTGTCATGACTCAGACTCGTGGGGAACTCCTGACATTCGCTGTGTTTCCTCGTCCTCTGGTGCTTGTGAGACCTCCATGGAGATGATTGTCTGGGCTGTAAGAGTTCGCTCCCTAAAAGGAAAAACAGAGTGTGAGAAAAAAAACCCCGCATCTGACCATTTTTCAAAGTTGTGGGAAAATAATTGTCACGCTAGTTTTCTGAAATTCTCAAAAGGGGAGATCGAGTTGTGGTTTCATCTCATACTCGTGCATCAAATGTAAATTCTAAGTTGTTTCTGCCAAGCATCCAGTCATAGCAGTCAGAAAAAGCTAGATCATGACGTAATGAGGTACTTTCTCACGTGTCTTACAGTCCTGATTTTAGTTAGACTTTGAAAAAATCTCCATCTATTCTGACTGTTGCATCAGTCGCTCTTGGCAATGTTTTAATAGTTTGTCAACCTTATCAGAAACAACAAACTTAAGTCAATAAATGATCCCTTTAAGGATAATATTTTGTGTTTAATCTCTTTGAATAGTTTGACTTTGATTTTTTTTTGTTCACTCTCTATACTATAATGTGCAATGTGTCTATTTTCCCTGCTCGTTGACAGACCTATAACCTTAAATGGCAGGAAACTAGCTTAGCTTAACATTAACACCCCATTGCTAGTTAGCTTAGTTTTGGCTAAAGTTGCTAAAATCATGCTACCTAACCTTCTTGCTACTTAACTTGTCTTACATTACCTGTTGAACCTTTGGATAACTTAGACTGGTTGTTGATCAACAAAGAGCAATAGGTGAGTGCTGCTAGCTAAGAAAATACAACTGTATCACCACAAATTGTTGTTAACAATCACTGTTTCTTTTACAAATCAATCAAATGAGAAAAAGTGTATCACTTAGTTAGCTTTGGAAATGCTGGTGAAAGTTGCCTTCAGCTCTCTTTTGGTGTCCGTTAAGAGCTAACCTAAGCTAATGGTAGTGTTAGCTTGTTTATTGCATTTATAGGACAAATGTGTCAATGTCCTCATTTAACTTTTTGGAAAAAAGTGAAAGAGCTAAGTTCCTGAAATGTTTCACCATTACTCAGACAAATTGAGAATTGGTCATAAAATTTAGTAAGTGTTAACTAGAGATAAGCTAAATCACTGAAATTAGCTTTCGTGGTCTGTTGGCTCTTATGAGAAAAAAATTAGAAGTGTGGAATTTTTTTAATAAGCTGACTGTGATTGTTAAACTTTGAGGATCATGTTTTGGAGAAATATATACAGCAGGCAAGGATATTTCAATGATACGTTTTTAAAGATTTTTTTTCTCTATAAGCAACTCAATGATTCTTTTTAGTCTCAATTTTATTTTGAGTTATTTCATGTAGCTTTGTCCACTGTGCTGCACAAAGCCATAGATTGGGACATTTTATCCAGAAACAAATGCAGGCCCGTGACCAGCCGGTAAGGGAGAAGCTCATGATCATCTGTAAATAACTTGACCAGAAGTGACTCTTCATATGTAAGGGGGATTTTTCCCGTGCCTGGCAACCCAGAATAAGCTCTCCACCAGTACTCCTTTGTAATAAGTCAAGCTATTCAGTTTCAATACTGATAATCACTGCTTCTAATTTTGTAAAATGCAGTCAGGTGTGTAAAGTAAAATGTCTTATGTCTAATTTTACCAGAATGTGAGACAACACTGAAACTGGTATCACTACTACTATTACATTCTGGTTGCCATATCAGGAAAACCTCAACCTTTAGTACAGGGTACTTTTCAAGCATGTGCCAAAATATCATATCTGATACTGAAACGCTGGTGCCAACGCTAATACAGGTCATAGATCACGCATAGATGGGACAGTGATTCACCTTTGTACAGTAATAAAGCCAAAATACGGCCCTTTTACCGCCAGAGTCTGCATAGTAAAGAATCTGTGTGATGCAGGGTGATTAAAAAGTTTCGTTTCTTTGTTAAGTCTAATTTCTTCTCAGCTCTCCTACCCAACGCATCTTACTGAAAGAACTAATCACCAGGGGCAGCAGTTTTTTGAGCCGAGCAAGATATCGGTGTTTTCTTGACAGCTAAAAGTAGAGATCTCCTAAAATGATACCACCAGGTTAATTATTACATGAAACACACTCTGCAGTATTAGCGAGGCTGTGTTTGGGAAAGCTAACAAAATATAAGTCATCAGTGTTTTTCTATCAGTTACTTTTTTCTCTAATGGTTTCATGTAGCCCTCATATCTGTGTTGTTTTTACGTACGCGAGTATCCTAAGCTCACAAGAAAGTCAGGTGAACAGAAAAATAGAGATCGAGTGAAGAGAGTGAGTCTGTGTAAATTCTCATTCATCCAGGACATAGTTAATCTAAACTCCAGAGGCAGCTTTGTGCCTCAGCATTTTACAATAACTACAATTATTAATGTATTTACACAACTGAGGCAACTGAACTGTTCAGAGATTGGGAACTTCTCAGGCTCTAAATAGTCCGCTGTGCACTGCTGATAAACACAAAGAAGTGAAACAGAAAAAGGAGATATTTATGGCTACATGAAATGTTAATCTCTTATCAATAACTTCCTCTGAAGCAGCACCGAAAGCAGCATGGGCTTAAAAAAATGTAGAGACATGCAGCCACAGATGAAGAGGTGTTGCTGTCCTTAAATTATGTTGTTGAAAAATTAAGTATGGATAACATTATGAGAATTAAGCCTCCACTTACATCTGAATTATTCTGTCTGAGAAAAGAGAATGTAGAAATAACTGACTTTTTCAAAGCCGTAACACAAAAACTGTGTACAACAGAGAAACATAAGATCAGGGGTTGGGCTGAAGCGACGCAAAGAATCTATAGCATGAAAATTCGATCAGATTGGAGTTGGATAATTTAAACAACCTCGACAAATATGGATAGAGCACCCTTTTGGTTCACTGCTACAGATTTCAAGTCGTTATCATATTGTCATTTAATGTTATAGATTTATTATTATAGTATTATGGTATTAGAAAAGTATAATACCCTATAGTATGTTTTAATTTATATAAATGACTATATATTTTTCTTTACATGTCTGTACCTTCTATTTCTACCTCTGTCATTAGATGTTAAAATATTGAAAATCATATCATGTTTACATATTCTTTTCATCTCTTGTTTTGTTTTTCCCCTCCAGTATGAGTCAAATGAGCTGTAAGGGCGTTTGTTGTTGTTATTGGCTGGACCACTTTGACCTCATTGCACTTGACTTGTTTACATTTGATGCTGGTGGCTTCAACTAGAGTGTAAAGATGGATTGCTGGCTAACAGAAGGAAGGATTAAAAAGAAAGATTGACAAGAGAGTGATGGTGAATCAACAGGTGATCTCCCTGCTGTCGAACAAAAAAGAAAAGGTCACAGAAAGTACAGAGCTGGGAACTTTTGGATCGACAGAGGCTGAACTGTTGTTGCTGTACATTTTGAGTTCTGATACTTTGACGCTGTGACATTTCGCTCATGGCTTGAACTCATTACTGTTTGTGCTAATAGGGACACAACGCTGTAATGTTTTGAGGGGAAACTCGAGAAGTCACAGAAGAAAACCAATACATATCTAACATTACCATTCTGGTTCTATAGTCTGCATCAAAATGTCATCTCAAGGCTAAGGCAAAATAATGGTATTTATATTGTATATTGTGATATGGCCCAAAAATATCTACATACAAATAAAATGCCACTTAGCCCATATATGACCAAACCACCGGATTTTGGATGGAAAATCTTAAGGATTATCAGAGCAAAACGAATGTGTCTCCTGTAGTGAGTCCTTTTCGTTTAATCTTCAATTAAAAAAAGTGTTATATGGGCTCTGTGCTTTTGAGGTCAAGGGCCCTGAACATTTTTGAGATTGAAAGGTATGCCCTGTTGTGTTGGAAAAGGCTGGAAACCACTCATCTAATCTATGCTACTTTTTGTCAAGTGAATGAAAAGTGATAAAAATGAGCCCAGTTCAATAAAAAGAGAATTACATGTGAAAAAATGATGCAGAGGAGGTTGGTTTCTGCAGCCTCTCTGTAAAAACAGGTATTGAAACTATCATTATGAGTCCAAAAAAAGTTTTCCTGCAGCTTGTTGCAGCAGCTTTGAACATACAGTTGTGCTCATGAGTTTATATGCCCTGTCAGAGTTTATGATTTCTTGGCCATTTTTCAGAGAATATGAACGATAACACAAAAATCTTTTTTCTTGGAGAAGCCATTTATCAAACAACATAAGGCCAAGTCGACCCACCATTGGCTACAGCATAATAAAGTGAAGGTACAGGAGTGGCCATCTCAGTCTCCTGACCTGAATATCATTGAGCCACTGAGGGGAGATCTCAAACCTGCATTTCATGCAAGGCAGCCCAAGAATTTACAGGAACTTGAGTTTTTTTTTGCCAAGAAGAATGGGCAGCTTTACCATCTGATAAAATAAAGACCCTTACCATAACTACCACAAAAGATGATAAGCTTTTATTGACGTAAAGGAGTGGAATTCACAGTATTAAGAAGTGACATGTAAACTTTTCCTCTGGGTCATTATGATGTAAAAAGTAAAAAACTGTTTGTCAATAAATGGCTTCACCCAACCACTAACACTGAGTGAAATAATTTTGTTTGTGTTATTATTCATATTCTCTGAAAAAAGGCCAAGAACTCATAAATTATGCCAGGATGTAAACTTAGGAGCGCACCTCTTATTGGGAAGCGCAAATCCATGTACAGCAGTTTATGGCAGCATCTGAGGAGGGCAGGACTCACCTCTAGTAAAATATTAGTAACTGACAATTAAATAAAAGATGTTCATGACCACTGACCTTGATTTTTGCTGTGTATTCACCCAGTTGACTTGCACAGTCCAGCCCAAAACACTCTTCATGTACCTCGCACAGAAAGGGAACCTGCGACTCAACTGTTCAAGAAGTTCCTCTTTGCGCAGCCCGTAAACAACCGGCGCAACACACTGCGCCAAACTGAAGAAAGCAAAGACCACCACGGCTGACAGCTCTTTGGTCTCAGGTTTGATAAGTTCCCGATTGTTCAGCTCAGTCAGAATGTAGCCCACAAAGTTTGGCAGGATGTAAACTGCCAGCTGACTCCCGTGCAGGGCGATGGTCCTGCATCCGGCACGGTTGCGCCTGTTCAGCACCCCCAACCTCCGACTCTCCCTGAGTATCCTCACGTAGCTGTAGAGGATGATCACGGTGCACACACCGATGAGGAGTATCTTCTGCTTGCTACCTATCCTCTGCTGCTCCCGGCCACACTCTCCATTGTAGCCCACCTGAGAGTCCGCGTGGAGGATGGTGAGAGGGATGATCAGAGCCACGGCCCAGGTGATTGCGCCCAGCAGCCACGGCCACAGCGCTGTTTTACACGTTGCTGTGTAGCGCATGGGGTGGCACACGGCGCAGTATCGGTCCAGAGCCATCGCTGTCAGCGTCAGGAGGATGTTGCACGCGCTGCTGATGAGAACCGTGATCAGGAGGAGGCACATAGACTGGCCAGGGCGCGCGCCTAGGTGGATCTGGTAGTAGAAGAGGCTGCTCATCCCCATGTGGACCAGCGCGGACACGAGCAGGTGGAAGACCAGGACGAAGCGCGCGTGACGCCGCAGCTGCTCAACGCTCACTATGGTCCAGTTGATGATGATGTTGAAGAAGAGAAGTACCGAGAAGGACGCCGTGGAGACGTAGAAACGCACGCACGTGTAGTTCTCTGCCTCTATGGGCCACGTGGTGTTGTTTAGTGACATTATTCCTCAGCTTGGTTTGTTTGGTTTCAAAGAATAATGATGATGTCGCAGATAAAAGTGGAAATGGAGGTGATGGTTAAGGGAGTTTGTTCCCCGCATGATCCTCTCTCGACGCTGCCTTGGTGAAGACTGAATCAAACTGATCGACACTTCCCTTCTCTCTCTCTCTCTCTCTCTCTCTCTCTCTCTCTCTCTCTCTTCCCCTCTCTCACACATGTGACTGACACGCGACCATTGTTATTTTTTCCCCCCTGAGTTCAAATTTTTATTTTGGTTGAAGCACAAACACGCAACACAAAAATCACTCAAGAATATAAACTGCAGAAATATGTCCAGGGGCGTTGTCAGGGATTTTGGGCACCATGCCAAATTTTCAGGGGGGGGGGGCAAACCCACCACATCATCAACTTTATTTTTCTTATGGCTCTTTGCCTCTTAAGACCCACCATTGGACATTAAATCTCTGCCTTGCATACCAATGAGTCTTAAATTTTTAAAACTTTGATCTATTTGCCACATTTAGAGACACTTTCCAGTCACTTTTTGGTAATATCACAACTTTACATCCGTTTTAGTGAAAAAAAAAAGTGTAGTTAAAAACTGTCACTCATAACTAAAAACTAGCAGCCAACTCAAAACACTAAAAACATACCAACCTGTACAAAGACCAAATTTAGTTTTTGTACTTACAATGTCTAACTTATCCCAAATAGCAGGGAAAAATACAAAATGCACACCAGACGAAAGCTCAGGAGGTTGAGGCAATTAAAACTTTTATACCCAGCTTTAGTGATGGTAAATTTTCTTTATTTGACAATCATATCTGAAGTACATTTAGATAATTATATACGCAAAAGTTCGTTTAATTATGTTTAATATCCAGGACTTCTCTGAAGTTTTGTGACACTTACAATTTTATCTGGACAAAGGGTTTAATGCGATTGGTCCATTACATAATATATAATAATAACAAGCTTCCATTGAATGATCCTAGAATGCAACTCAAGTTCTGCAGTCATAAATTATGAGATATTATGCTCCACCTAACACGGAAATACAGACACCAACCAATCTCAGTCCATATTTTTGAGCCCAGTGCGCTCCCTGGTGTACAACATCAACATAACCGACAAGGCAGATTTTTTTTTTTATTAGTTTGCCAACAATATAGATGAGAACTTAACCCTCTGATGCATGAATTATGAAAGCCGGTGTCAGGATTTTTCCCTTGAGTGTTTTTATTCGTCTTAAAGCATGAAAAAAAGTTTTTTTCTTCAAATATTTGTAACTGAGCATCCAACTTAATACAGTGTGAACTTAATGTAAATATGACTTTTTTTTTAACTTTTTTTTTTGGTGATTTCATGAATAATCTTTTTTTAATGCTTTGCAAAACATTTTAACTCTCTTTCATCCATTTTAGCACTAAATAATTTATTGTTATTATGCTGTTTTACCCTCAAATGTTTGTCTATAACTTTTTTTCAAAATATATGTATTTGTAAAAAGAATTGAAAACATTATCTCAGGCCCTAAGAAGAATAAAAATATCCTGACACAGGCTAATATGAATTTCCACCACATGAACCATTGAATTTAGGAGTCAATAACTTTTAAATAGGTGTCTACTGTAGTGACCACCACAGGGTTGATTTATGATTCTCGAAAATCACAGTGTTCTCAAATCAACTGGGTCCTTCAGAGCAGAATGTTTTCTAAAATGATAACTATAGACATGAAATAAGAAAAAAGCCCACAAAATTAGGTAAGGTGTCCTAAACCCTTCTTTTTTTTTTTTTTTTTTTTTTTGGCTGCAATGGTGACGGGTGTATTTAAAGGTGTGCGACAGCAGGTGGCAATCTCACCTAAATGCAGCACGCGCAGACGCTCAAAACAATCCTTGCACGCAGTTATTTGAAATAATAATAATAATAATTAATTAGTTAATTTTTCATTACGTTTTAGTCATGCACAATTCTCTGGATTGTTAACTCTGTCTCAAAAAAAAGAAAAGAAAAACACGTCTCGCTATAAAGTACTCAAAGTTAATAGGAAATATTAAAAAATATATATATATCTTAAAACAATGTATGATTTGATTGACCTGGTGACCTGGTACTAGTGGACGATCTCCATCGTTATTTTGCTGATTCTTTCAGCAGGATTTCCTTATCGGACAGTAAATTTTCATTTCTCGTGAAGTTACTGTACGTGTGTATCGTGTGTGTGTGTGGGGGGGGGGGGGGGGGGGGGCGCTGAGGCAGTTTGTGCAAGAAGTGAGAGCGCCTTTTTTTCTCTGTTTGCTTGCATACCCCACAGTTTTCACACGATCAGACGTGTAGAAGTCACGTTTCTCACTTCAGCTGTGACTTTTGTATTTTCCAAAACACCAAACAATCAAAGAAGGTAGGTGTGAACTACTTACTTTATTACTCATAATTTGAAAAAAGATTAAGCAGTGACTGATGCATTTACACCAGATATGTTTTTTTTTATGATGTAGGAAAGTGACTCTTGATTTCATTTAGCCTAAAAATATATATATATATATATATATATATATATATATTGAAAGTTAAAGAATGTAGGAGGTGATGTATTGTTGTGTTCCTAAGTTAAAAAACTTTGTACAACCATTTTAGAGGTAAAAAGAGTCACCTTTCGATAATTTTCGATTTGATGCACACGTGTGATTTCAGGCAGTTAAGAAATGCAAGATACAGCTCTTAATGATTAATAATATAATGTTTCTTTTCACTTTGTGAGAATGAGTTAAATTTAAGTTCGTAGCTCAGACATTTGGATGAACATTAACGAACTAACTGCTCCTTAAAATGTTAGTTAGCATTACTTTGAAAAAGTGCAAATGTATATGAAAGATTTAAAAGCAAGATTTTGCTGTGTCTATGACGAAAAGTTAAATTTATGGTGTTAAAAGTGACAAATATGATAAAGTATGTGCGCAGATAAAAAGGATTTTGGACCAAACCTTGAATTTTCCTCAATGTGAGCTAGCAAGCATTTAGTGGAAGCTTTGATTAAAAAACGTTTCAAATATGAAACTGAAGTGTGAAACAACAATAATATTAATAAAATAAAATAAAATAAAAAAAACAAGATTGAAACACAGTTAGGATTTTAGAAATATGAAGAAACTTAGGATTTTGTTAAAGTTTGGTGGAGCTAATTTTCACCTTGCTAACTAAAACAACTGTTAGCTTGGTGAAGCTAATTAGCCATGAACTTGAAGCTTACAACATCTAAATGGATATGATAATCAGTATTTAAGGCCACAGCAGCTTAATTCCAGTGTAATTACTTACTTTTTTTATTTTGGTGACGTTAAAACAGCGTCATATTGTCAATTTGTAATGTTAACCAGCTATGTTGAATAAATATAAGACATATGAAGTTAGCTTCAACCAAAAAAAGGCCTCACAGCTTGATAATTCAGATTAAATTATTGATCTATGTTTATGTTTTTACATTTTAAAACCAGTTGTGAAAGGATTGAGTAAAATAATCAAACAAAAAAGCATTTTATTGACTACTTTAAATGATTGAATTTATTTCAGCTAATTCACGCACATCATTTAAAAATGTGACATTGTGCAAAAGCTATGTTGTGAAACCTACCAAGGGTCTAACACTACATTGGTTAGCAGAAATAAACATGTTAACAACCTGATACAAAAAAATGTCTCCCATCTGAATTACTGATTTCGCTAGGGGGATATTTTAGCTCGCTAGTTTAGAAGATATTAAGATCGAAGCTTGCCCAATCAGAGGCACAGCTCAGGTCACATGACTAACAGGCATCCAATAGCTGTTAGTGCGGAGACTCGTCACCTGACCAATTTCCAATATGTCTATGAAAGCCATTTGGCTTCAAAACTCAGCTCCAGAAACCAACAGATGACATCACGGTGACTACGTCCATCTATCATATCGTTTATGGTTTTTGCCCAAATAAACACTCTCATAGCATAAAGTCATGAAAAGTGTAATTTACATCTAATTTATTAACTTTTTTGATTGTTGGAATACAAGCAAAAACACAATCTCCATCTATCACAGTTAATATGAAACACCTTGTGAAAAGAAGAATTATGTCTTACTTAACATAAAATCATTTACAAACTGAACTGAACATTGGTGTGTCATATTCGACCCATCTTAATAACTTCACTTTCCTCTCAAGATGCACATTACAAACCTCTTTGAACCACATGTTAAAGAGAACTTTTGTTGCATCATTCAAGTTCTTTGAACCTTAAACTTTGACCATAAACTTTTATCACCTAGGAAAGACTGAAGGGGGGTGTCAAGTTGGCTCAGTTCTATTTCTTTCCGGAAACTCATAGTTTTAAAAGCATCTTTGCCTTGTTTTTCCAGATATGGCCGTTTACCAGCAACCAACCCAGGTGGCCGTGCACACCACCACTACCCATGGACCGGGGGGGTGGAGCACGGACCTTTGTGATTGCTGCTCTGATATGGGGACCTGTAAGTCAACCTGTAAAAGGGAAAAATCGGGGTCTGATGTTGCAGTTAGACTAAAACCAGTTCGCATGGAAATAAAATAGTATTCTATTCTTTAAAAGTTGGGCAAAGTTGTAGTTACAATACTTCTACCAACTTTATCTTGAGTTGACATTGGCTACTATTCCCCTAACAGGCTACTGAGAGAGAATGTTATCAAAGATAATACTGCAAAGCCTTGGGTGTGTTTGTCGGAGAAAAGCAAATTTGCCAGAGTAAACAAGAGGAAGACAAGCGAGTTGAGATTTCTGAGTTTTTGTTTGTGTTGCCAAATCCATGTCCCTGCAGGGTGAGCCCCAGGTTTAGCTCCCTGACAATATCGAACAGAAAACATTTCATGTCTGACTCCACAGAGACAGTTTTATTCAGATCCTCTCATACTGTGATTAGGGGTGCAACGATTCGTCGACGTCATCGACAAAAATCGATAACGAAATTTGTCGCCGACAAATGAATTCGTCGATAATAGTCGGTGACGTCATCACTCGTGTTATTCTGGGCGGAACGGGGCGGAAACGAACAGGCGCGGTGACCGGCATGCAACAGGACGCGAGAAATGTCTGCAGCCACCGCGATAGCACCGCGAGCTAAATCATCAGAAGTATGATGATTCACCCTGGACACGCCAAAGTCTTGTTTAACATGTTCGATTTGAAAAGCAGACTTTGCTTCTCATNAACTTTATCTTGAGTTGACATTGGCTACTATTCCCCTAACAGGCTACTGAGAGAGAATGTTATCAAAGATAATACTGCAAAGCCTTGGGTGTGTTTGTCGGAGAAAAGCAAATTTGCCAGAGTAAACAAGAGGAAGACAAGCGAGTTGAGATTTCTGAGTTTTTGTTTGTGTTGCCAAATCCATGTCCCTGCAGGGTGAGCCCCAGGTTTAGCTCCCTGACAATATCGAACAGAAAACATTTCATGTCTGACTCCACAGAGACAGTTTTATTCAGATCCTCTCATACTGTGATCCGAATAAAGTCATGACTGTGTTTCTTTGCTTCATGCAGGTTGCTGTAGTCTCTGGTGCTTCCCTTGCATGCAGTGTGAGACTGCCAGTAAACATGGCTGGTGCTGCGCTATGCCGCTCTTGGACTCCTTCTGCTGTGTGGTCTCCTGCCTCCTGCGCTCCTCCATCAGAGAGAAGCACCGCATCCCTGTAAGACTGGTCTGGGGGACAGGAGGGAAAGAGTTAGACACTTAATTTAAATTTAACAACACTTAACTTCAAGCAAATTTTTAGCTTTTACTCCAAAGTTACAGTTCAGCATCATTAGTTTGCTAACGCCTCTTCTTGAAAAAGAAGCATCTGTTACACATGAACTGACGCTGGGTGTGTCATTTCACTTTTATCAGGGCTGTGAGATTGCTCATTTCCTCCTATAAAAAGTTTCGTTTTTACTCAAAAATATCAATCCTGTGTTCTTAGGGCCAGCTGCCAGAAACTTAAGGTTACACATGATCTCACAAATGTATAACAGGCAGGACATAAACAAGGAAAGAAATGATAAAACTAGAAAATGGTAAACATTTTAGAAATTTAAGGTAACTTTGAGCTGCTTTAGAAATCTGGTTAATCCTGATGGGTGATGTTATACTCTAATATTCAGCAGTGACTGAGAACAATTCTAAATTGACACTGAAATGTTACATCTAGATATATACGTCTCATTGTTAATTATAAACATATTTTACAATATTTTAAGTATGATAGCGGGGAAAGGTTTAAGTTTCAGAATTATTAAATACATTTTGTCACTTCTCATTGTTAATTATTGAATTCTATGAACTCATTGGCTGCCGGGCATTTTGGTGCACTTTGACCTACACCCACAGAATATCATTGTCTATGGCTATGGAAACACCAAAATTACCTAAAGAAAGAGTAGACTCTCTTTTTTGTTAGGAAAAAAAATGTCTCCACCTTTTTCCTTTTTTAGTAATCAGCAGTAGATCATNTTAATAGCGTACTTCAGTTTAAAAGAGTAATTGTTTGTTTACTGCAGTCACTTGGCATGTTCTTTGCAAATAAAAAAGGATATTTTTTTATATCAGTGCTCTGCCAGTTATTTGTTTTAATAGAGAAAAACTTCTGTACCATGCACAAAATGCACTTTTCTTTTTGAGGAAGCGAGACAGCTTTGGTATTGTTACGTCATAAGGGCCAATGAATAAGTCCGCACCATAATCCGATTAGTCGACTAATCGTTAGAATAGTCGTTAGATTAATCGACGATTGAAATAGTCGTTAGTTGCAGCCCTAACTGTGATCCGAATAAAGTCATGACTGTGTTTCTTTGCTTCATGCAGGTTGCTGTAGTCTCTGGTGCTTCCCTTGCATGCAGTGTGAGACTGCCAGTAAACATGGCTGGTGCTGCGCTATGCCGCTCTTGGACTCCTTCTGCTGTGTGGTCTCCTGCCTCCTGCGCTCCTCCATCAGAGAGAAGCACCGCATCCCTGTAAGACTGGTCTGGGGGACAGGAGGGAAAGAGTTAGACACTTAATTTAAATTTAACAACACTTAACTTCAAGCAAATTTTTAGCTTTTACTCCAAAGTTACGGTTCAGCATCATTAGTTTGCTGACGCCTCTTCTTGAAAAAGAAGCATCTGTTACACATGAACTGACGCTGGGAGTGTCATTTCACTTTTATCAGGGCTGTGAGATTGCTCATTTCCTCCTCTAAAAAGTTTCGTTTTTACTCAAAAATATCAATCCTGTGTTCTTAGGGCCAGCTGCCAGAAACTTAAGGTTACACATGATCTCA
This sequence comes from Thalassoma bifasciatum, assembly GCA_008086565.1. Taxonomy (NCBI): domain Eukaryota; kingdom Metazoa; phylum Chordata; class Actinopteri; order Labriformes; family Labridae; genus Thalassoma; species Thalassoma bifasciatum. Next base: position 233,466 of record RPOG01000278.1, on the reverse strand, counting down.
CAAATGTATAACAGGCAGGACATAAACAAGGAAAGAAATGATAAAACTAGAAAATGGTAAACATTTTAGAAATTTAAGGTAACTTTGAGCTGCTTTAGAAATCTGGTTAATCCTGATGGGTGATGTTATACTCTAATATTCAGCAGTGACTGAGAACAATTCTAAATTGACACTGAAATGTTACATTATCTATATATGCAGAGTAACAATTAATATTTGTATAAAATGTTATAAAATTCATACTATCGCCCCTTTCCAAATTCAAAGTCTTAATAATTTATGTAAAACAGTGAAGAGTAACAATTAATAACTTAAGATACTTGAGTAACCGACGGCCCGTAAAACCACGTGAAACTGGATGTGGGTGTCTTATAGTAACAGATACCCTATGGAAACACCAAAATTACCTAAAGAAAGAGTAGACTCTCTTTTTTGTTAGGAAAAAAAATGTCTCCACCTTTTTCCTTTTTTAGTAATCAGCAGTAGATCATAGGCTGGTTTGCAAAAGAAAAAAAAATGTAGTTGTGGTCGTATCTTTGGAGTAGCTAATAAGTTGAAATAAGATTTTCATGAAAATAACCAGGGCATTGGTCTATGTAGCCTGGTACTTGGGTTTTTGGACTTTTCATTCATGGAGAGAATGTAATTAAAAATCCCTTTCTTCAGACGGATGAAGCTCACGCTCTCTTTTTACTCTTCTTCCTCCCTCAGGGTTCATTTTGTGATGACTGCTGCAAGATCATGTGGTGTTACCAATGTGTCTGGTGCCAGATGCACCGTGAGATGAAGATCAGGGAGCAGTATCAGAGCAGCACCGCCGTGGTCACCACACAGGTTCGCCATGGATAAGATGCAACAGCTGAACTTCAAAGTTTAGGGCCAGTAATCGCGTTTCAATGTCGAGGCATGAGGTTATTTTTCATAACATGTCAGCTAAAAATAAGATTCTAGTTCTGCGCACAACCAGCATTAGAAAACAGATGCACTTATAACTCCTATACTTTTTACACCACAACGTGCATAACCTACTTTACGTAGTGTTAAAAGTTTATATTTGACCACTTACTGCTTTTGCGACAGCCTCATTGTTTTTTTTTTCATTGCTATCAGCTTTGTTGTTTAAAACCTGGGAGCTGCAGTTAAATCCAGGTTTCATGAATTTTATGAATTTTATGAGTTAAATGTTCAGCATCGGACATGTTCGATTTCTAGTTTGTGATGCACCAATGATTTGCACTGATTAATAAATTTTTGGCACTTCTGAGAAACTTTCAAAGTGTGGGAAAAAGGGTTGGTTTTTCAGGTTGATTGCACACATTTGAACACAGACATTAGTTAACGAGACATGCTTGGATGTGCACACAAAGCAGTTTGACAGAGAGGAACAGAGGTTTAAAACTGAAACAAGCACGCACACAGATGTGATGGATTCAGAGTAACAGGAGTTTCTCAAAAGCAGAAGTGTTCCCGTAAACGGTGAACCAAGTGAACGTTAGTCGTGACAGTTATCAGGAGAAGAAGTCTCACTTCCTTAAGTTATTTGATAGATTCACTCTCAAACCCAAAAAAAATTGATGTTGATTTGTTTTAATCAGAACATGGACCCAAAATGCTCCAAAACTTTTGAACCCTGGACTCCTGAAATAATTGTAGACCGAAAAAATACATAACATACCTAATTTAGCTGATGAGTATAAAATTATACCACTAATATTCACATATTGTGGTGTCTCTGTATTTAATCCAATGATACTTCCATTGGTTTTGCTCGGTTTCGTCTTGTGACAACAAAGCCGTGAAAACAGATGGAACAAGTTCCTTGTGCAGGGTCTTCTTTACATACATGTTGTCAAACGTGAAAAAGAACAAGTCAACATTTTTGTCTTCCCCCTTTTGTGTAAAGATTTTTTGGCTTCTTTATAAATCTTTTACCATCAATCAGGCAGAAACACAGTATTTCCAGTCCACAAGTCAAAAAAAATCTGCCAATGGTGAAAGAAAATATTGCTCAACACATTTCTGGAAATGCAAATAATGTCCTAATACAAGACACTTTTTTTCTAACTTCATTTTTAAAAATGGTTCCATGGAATTTAGACGTCATTTTGGTCCATAAATAACTCGTAACAAGATATTTTTCTAGACTGGTCAGATCAGTGGGGCTAGTATTAAGAATAAAACAACATTTTTTGCTAAAAATAAGGCATAAACACTTGCTTAGATTTTAGTTTTTGCAGTGCAAAATATGAACGAGTCTGTGAACAATCGCTCACTGAACACAGTAGGTTAAGCAAAACACAGTAGTTCAGATTATACACACTTAATAGATACAAAAAATTTTGGAAAAATAATGAAGCAAAACACAGATTAAAGAATTTTGCCTGAAATTATATAATTAAATATTAGTTAAAATTTTCCCAAAATGGCAACCCCTGGAAATAATCTCACACCCTCCAATAATGGCTGCTTGAGAATAACACACCCAATACCAATGGTTTTGAACAAGTTTGACATTTTATTGACTAATACGTCCATATTAACAATAAAACTCTTAGCACGTGTGCTGGTAATGGCTTGTCCTTGGGTTGACTGCACCAGTTCCTGTTTTAGCCAGAAAGATAGCTTGAAGCATATTCATCATATCATATTCTGAGTATGAAACCTTTTTGCTGTCTTCTCTTAGTGGAGTTTCTTTAAGTGAAACAGGGAGGAGAATCGCAGCTGTAACCAAAAGGGGATAGAAGAATGTTTTTCCTGGACAAGCTCCAGTCTCTGTAATGCTAAAAAAAAGCCTGTGAGACCGAAACCAATAAGCATCTAACTGAACCAAAACAATTCAGGGGAGGATGTGAGCTTCTTGGCTGATAGAAGTAACCTCGAGGTCAAACACTGGAGAGATGTTTCCTGTTTGCTTTTTCCCCTGGTCGATCCATGTTTTGGACTAGTTTTGATTCCCTTGTAAATAATAATGTTAAAACAACATCGAACATCTGTACTAAACAATTCAGTGTAACCAGATGGTTGTAACACAGATTATCCAACGTAAAGCCTTCAAAACAAAACTGAGCAAGTCAAAGCCAATTAAGACAAATAAACCAGAACTGCTTTCTCATCTTTCCATTTGTTTTTCTTCTCTGTGGGATAAAATAAAAGCAGTCGTGCCAACCACATGAAACCAAATTACTCTAACTCTCAGCACCTAAACCGAGTCAACATCTTCTGTTTCTGTGTCACTTGTGCTTTCAGTGTATCTGGTATTTAATGAAACTCGGTTGCTCACTTATTTCTCTACTTCCAAGGAATTTTCTTATCACAAGCTGTGACCTGATTAACCCCCCCCCAAGGCAACTCTTCCCATCACTGTGTCACTGTAACTTTCACTTTTATTTCTATGGAAATGTTTGGAGAAATGGGTCAGAGGCAGCACGGCCTGGAGAGAAAAGGGAGTGGGAAAGATAGTAAAGACAAACTGTGCTAGTGCCAGGAGGACAAAGTTCAAAATGCTTCATCATTTCCAACGGTCCCAATGGTTTTGTTGACACTATATCAGAGTCTGGTTTGCTACCGTATTTGCTGCCAAAGGTGAACAAACCAAACATCAAAGTGAAGGAGCCGCTCAATCTGATATTTGTTGTGCTCAGAACGACCATCCGCACATTTCATGTTAATGCTTTGAAAGCAAAACGAGGGTAGGTGTTCTAAAAATTTTATTTTCAAATTAGTAAATCAATTATTCAGTTAATTATGAATTAAATAGTTAATCAATTTCTACTTTTCTAGGCACCACTCGGTGGCAGCTTGTTGCAGCAGCTCTGTCTTTGTTGTTCTGTTTTAGTTGATATCTATTATACTACTTTATTTATATTCTTGGAACTTTTGCACTTTGCTTTTTCTTGCATTGCTGCTGTGACTGTGAATTTCTTCATCAAATGAACAAAGTATCTTATCTTATCTTATCGTATCTTATCTTTGCTTACTTCAACCTGCTGCAGAGTCAACCAACAGATTGACAAAATGTGCTACTTCTTACTATTACATATTTAATCCAGCTTCTAAGACTTAATGTGTCGTCAATGTTTTGTACAGAGTAAAACAATCTTTGAAAATTCAACTTGAATTCACCAGAAAGATGTGAACATGATGTTGAATACATCCTTATGTTGTAATGTATGTATATGAATGAAGACATATTCAACATATAAAGTCTAAACAGACACAAAATTCAATCTTGTGTAGATTTTTGGTGCCAAAAAAAGTCCAGAAATGTAATCATCAGGAGTCGTAAGGACCCTAATTGAAATGTGGGTTTCAAATTTGATCTACTTATAAAAATAAGTAAAAGAATTAACAACAAAGCTTAAAATAAAGGTCTCAAACTGTATCTCATTCTTTTACAGTTCAGTGTGGTCAAGCATAAGTATATTTTCTTTTTTTGCACTCAAAACTGATGTTTCGTTGCTGTTATCTGGGACAAAACACTAACCAAACATTCAGTCTTGTTCTGAGTTGACAATGACAAAAAAACAAAACAAACAAAGAAACTTATAAATCCCTTATCATATCAGAAACTTGAAGAAGAAGATGTAATAAACTAAGACACTGTGCTGACTTCTTTTTTCCTGTAGAGCGCAGCAAAGGGCTATAAAACAGGACAAATGGCTCCACCAGAAAAGTGGACACACAAGGGAGTTTGTGGCTTTAAAAGACTTTTTATCTCAGCAAAACTGACTTTTTTATTGTAAAGTCCTATCATTAATTCAACTTTGGACTTCTTTTAGCTTTTATTTGCTCAGGCTGCTCACAATCTCTATACTGTTTGGTAACACAAGGCAAACAAAATAAGCTAGATTTCCACAGGTCATTATGAGCTAGGTATATTAAATGCTGTATGGAAGCCCTAAGTGGACATTTATCCCATTTCCAACCAAAGACTGTAAATAAAATGGACAGTGTAGCTCCACCTTTTACCATGATATCAGAGTATCAGCAAGTCAAATTTTAAACTTTTTTTAGACCTTTTTCGGATGAATTTAAGACCGAAAACATTACAATCACAGGTGATGGTTGGGAGATCCCGCTGTATGACAAGCCAAGCACAGAATGTGTCACTCAATTAGACTCATCCCTGTTTACCTTTTGATGTAGCTGTGACTGTTTGTGGCCCAGGCAGTTTTATTATGCCCTTTTGCATGTGGCTCTTAACAGCTTTAACCCCCATGGTGCCGAGCTTGAAGGTCCTTTTGCACAGAATACATCTGACCTCATTTAGGTCAGCAACAGGAAAGGGACGTCATCCAGCCAACCCTCAATAAATTTGTACTTATCCATAGTTGCACTTGACTGGCTAGCTAGCATGCAGATAGCAATCATCGACTGTAGAATAAATGGACAAAGTCTCTGTGATGTCACCCGTTTGTTTCTGAAGCCGTGTTTTGAAGCAAAACGGCTGGTGCGACCATATTGGGGTTTGAATTTCTTGCACTGGACTACGAACACGGTCACATTCTTTCAATTTATTCGTTATTCAACCAGAACTTATTACAAAGTGCAATATCTGCAATATTTTGGTTCACTTACTGTAATTTTTTTGCTTATTCCTTGCTTATTGAACCAATTGCGCATTTTTTAGTATTTTTTCTATTTGCACACTTATTCAGTATTCCATTCTATTTTGCTTTTCCATTCTTATTAAATCATATCTTATTGCTCATTCTATTTTATTTAATCTTTAATTTTTTTTTACTGCATTCCTCATTGTCCCTGATTATTCTTTTCTACTCTTGAACTGTAATGAGCATCTGGCAACACTGAATTTCCCCAAAAGGATAAATAAAGTATTTCTGAATCTGATTCTGAAACTTGGTGGAAAAACACATTTTTTAACATCTAATAACCAGTAAAAATAAACTTTCCAGAAGAAAAGAGGACTTGAGCACAATGCAGCCTCATAATAACTGCACATGAACACAGCTTAGAGATTTGAGAAAAAATTCTACTAGGTGTTTTTATTTATTTATTTATTTTTACCACAGCCCCATTCAAATGAATTGAGGAGGCAGTTTTTGACTCTTATTCCAGCCAGCCACCAGGGGGAGCAGTTTTTGTGGCAACCTCAATTTGAGCCAAGCAGAAGATGCCAACTTGTTTCCAATACTTAAGATGACTCACATAGCCTGACATGCACCTCCTTCTAAACATCATATAGAAAACACACACACACACACACACACACACACAAAATAAGGATGCCAGACCTGAATAAAAAATCTTGAAAAAGTGATGTGCAGGAAAATAAGGTGAGAGAGGAGTGACATTTGGGTGAACTCAATACAAACACTTGAGCCCCAAGAAATGTATTTTTCCTCTATTATTGAACATTCTTCACAAAAAGGTCAGAAATACACAAACAATAGAGTAAAGAGGTTGCGTGTCAGCAGAAACCTGTGACCAAAACATCTAATTGAGTTGTGAAATGTCAAAGTTTTTCCCCAGAGTGCTCTCTAAAAGTGTTTATGTTGAAAGAAACACGTGAAGAGGAAGTATTGTGTTTGAATGGATTAAAAACTAACTGTCAGGTCGTAGTTCTCATCGACGTATAACTGGTTTCACCCAGTCAGGAAGTTGTATTTTCCCCTTTTGCACATCATTAACAGAAAGAGGAAGTTGTTTCTTTTTTTAAATTTCTGCTGCCGGCTGAGTGTGTTCGCATGCTGAGATCTGATCTCCAGTCCTCAGTCTGCTCTGATAGGAGAAACACCTGAGACCTGATGGATCTGTACCAGGAGGCGTTAGATTATCTGGAGTCACATCATGTTCCAGGTGAGAGAAGGGGGTCTTGTTTCTTTTAATATGATTATACATTTTTGGGGTTTCCCCAACCTTTTATGAAGATAAGATTTAGATGAGTCAAGATAACTGAAAGTGATTTATTAGTTTCTGTGGTTAAAAATTCCATTTTATCTCCGCTGAGTTTGTGAAATTTGTTTTTATGCGGCGGTAAAATCACATAAGTTTAGAAGCAGAGTGGGAAGTGAATGTGGGAACTTATATGTTAGTACCCACATACTTCTACATGCTGTGTATTCTGTGTGTGTGTGTGTGTGTGTGTGTGTAGCTGAGGAAGAGCCTGAAGTCCAGGATGAGGATGTGTTTCATGAAGAGTCAGTGACCACTTTACTCTCCCCCCTCCATCCTGAGATCTTGGATTTTCCAGAAACTCCTGTGAGTTTGTCATCTTTCTAATAAGTTAAAAGAAAATCTAGGTCCCTTGATCATCATATGTGTTGAGCTAAGCTTCCCATAACTCATCAATGTTGAAAATTGAACACAAATGTACCTGAAATTAGTTCAGTGCCATTTAGTGCTTGAATTGCCTGACTGTAAAGTTTTGATTTCATAATGATTGGAAATAAAGCTTTTTTCTGGCCCCTTTAAACCCAAGTGTGTGGAAATTTGAAAGAAGACACCACACATGTTGTTGAAAAACATGTGCTGAAGATACAAAAGACGCTTTCACAGAAGTGGGAAATTGCAGATGACGTCTTAGCACTACAACTTCTTTTGGACCAAAGAAAATCATGAATGTCTTCATCTTTTTTGTGGCTTATGAGAGAAAGCAGTCTGAAAGTTCAGTTTTGTACCATTTTGAATTTGCCTTTGTTATCAAAACTCTTATTCACAACCATCTCTGCTGCATCTGTTTTTGGATTTTACTATTTGTACTTCAGACTTCACATAGCACAGAGGAAATGTTGGATCGGAGGCTGGTGGTCCTGAGAGGCATCCTGGAGAGTGAAGAGGTTTATCTCAGAGAGCTGGAGACTCTGCTGATGGTGAGAAAACATGTTAACATCAAAACATCAGCACAAGCTCATATCTTATGATGGCATCAACACTTTGTGGGTGTGATAGCAACTTTTTATTATTTCCTTATCGTGGGAGGGGACCTGTTGAGAAAAATACTTGAAACTACACACCCCCTCCTAAAGTGTTGAGCTGATAATTTTATCCTCATATTCAGACACAAGAGGCCACAGTTTTGATGAAAGTCTAAGTTTCCAAGCAACACTCTCCTGTCTGTAGTTAGCATAGTGTGACCACAACTTAAAGCCAGTATCGTTTTTATTCATCCTCAGTGTTTAAACAGAGGTCCTTTTCCTTTTAATTCATATATTAACACTTTAATATAGTCACAGTTAACATCTTGTCAGCTTTGATTAAAACAAACTACAAGGAAAAAGAAAAGCTAACCTGGCCCTGCCTGCGAGTTAGCTTGCTATGTCTTTCAATATTTACATGTGTAAAAGGTGTTAAACGACGGTTTACAATTTTATGACCAGTATGAAGCTCCTTTTTTAATAAATAAAACCAGTTAAGTAGCTCAACTGTTTCTGAAATATCTATAACTGAAAGCAGATACAACTAGCTTTATAGCAAACGCGAGCTAATGCTAGTTTTATATTTAACCACTTCGGGTTTTTTTTCAGTCTTTAGTGAGGGATTTTAACAGGTCTTGATAACAGAATATTGATAAATGGACATATTTAATGTTTTTTTTTCCCCAGAGTTGTCATAAAGTATTTGCTGTTATCTTTAGATAGAGTTAAACAAACTCTATTACAAGTGTCATGCTAAACAAAGCTAGCTCACTGCTAGTTCAATGTTATATTTTAAACTTACTGTTAGCTAACACTAGCTCTATCTATTACAAACATTTTGTTTTTGCTGGTATAGTGAAATTGTAAGTTACTACGTATGAGTAAAAATATCTTGTTACATTTGGACAGATTACATCTAGCATCTTTTTACTTTTCCTTTCTCATTTAAGATATTAAAGCTAACAAAAAGGCCAATTTTGCAGACTTTATTTTAGTTTAAAATCAGTTTAATAGACGTGAAAGAAATTTTAGAACACCAACAACTGCTACTAGACACTGTTGAACAACTGAAGACCTTCAAATAGTAACAGTGGAGATTGTTTTCTTGACATGAAAAATTTTAAGCCATTTAGGGAAGAAGGGTTAAAAAAAACTGATGATACTTTCGAGAATTTCTTCTTATTCTTCTCCTCTTTATTGCTTTTAATAATAGCAACAGCAGATCCCCACTTTTTCAATCTTGTACTTTGTGACTCCTCATCCAGAGTTTAAATTTGAAGTAGGTGATGTTGTTTTGTCTGTGCCACGGGTAGCTGCACACTGAGTTTTTCTTTGTTTGAAACGCGCTTTATACACATGCTGCTATTTCAGTTTGACTGTGTGTGCCAGATAAATGGGCTGCTGACACACATGCAAATTAATCTTTTGAGGAAATATAAACTATGTACTTAATGCGTTTCACACTTTACACTTCACACCTCCCTATTTCTCTCTCCGTTTCTCCACCCACGTTGATCAAGTTTGACTCACTCGTTTATCTGACTGTTTCATTTCTGTTCTTTTTTTATAGCCCATGAAGGCTCTGTGGGCCTCAGCAGGGACCTCACAACCTGTCCTATCCAGTCGTCAAGTCCAGACCGTTTTCTACCAGGTGCCTGAGCTCAGAGACATGCACCTAAGCTTCTCCTCGGACCTTAAAGACAGACTGAGTGCACAAAGCCAGATCGAACCCAGGCCGAGCGAGAATGGAGAGACGAACCATGTAGGCTTTGAGTTGATGGTGGGGGACCTCTTTCTGAAAATGGTGGGTTTTCTTCAGGTTCAGTGTTGTCAAACTAATGTTAAGTGTGTACTATTCAATTATTTAGATAATTTGAAAAGAAGAAAGCATAAGAGTGACATCAGACAAGCCTTGAAAGTGTAGTGTTATTAGTGCTTTTAACCACTGAAAATGAAGATAAGAAGCTTTAAGGTCGCACAAGTACTATCATACACCCCATCTCCACCCCACTTCTCCCGCTCATGGTGTGTCTGATTTCACCAGTGTCATATGTATGGTTACTAATGTGGATCTGGACCCTTGGGGGTCTTTGCTGCTGCCCTCCCTGACTTTGCTTATTATGTGTGCACATGAAAAGAGGAGGAGGCCTCAGGCTTTGGCATTTCACATAGACATGTAGAAAAAAAATCGTTTGACAAGAAATGTCCTGACAGGGAGCAAATATAGGAAAACACGCTTAATGAGCAATTTGTCTCCTTGGTTTGGCAATGTCCACTGAAATTTATTGTTAAAAAAATTAATTTTCAGGTGAGCCAGATTGGTCTGTATGGAGGTTTTATTGAAAACTACAAAGAAGCTGTAGAGGTCGTCAGAAAGTGTACACACTCAGATCCTCGTTTCCGGACTCTAGCAGAGGTATTACAGTTTACACTTTGACAAATTAAACATGAGGTTAATCACACTGGTCTGAATTGGTTTCTCTCTTTCTCAGAGCATGATGACTAACGGCTCTGACAAAACGCGGACCACATACACATTGGAAGGTATAAGGTCAATATTTTTCATTCTAGCAGCTTACTGCCTGGAAGTGTCTGACTGTTGTCTTTATTTTTACAGCTCTGCTATACAAACCTCTGGATAGAGTCACCAAAACAACACTAGCCCTACGTGTGAGAGAGTTCATCCATTCCTGCTGCTCTTATTCACTGATTTTTTTGGAACTTTTTTGACTCACTTTTTACTTTCTGTTGTGTAAACACACTGTAATCTAACAGGATCTCCTGAAGACGACACCGGCAGAGCACCGAGACTTCTCCTCCTTGCAGGAAGCGCTGAGATTGTCTCGCAGCTTCCTGTCTGGTGTCAACGAGAGTTCACAGAGCAAACGAGAGGTCACGCTCAGTCATGGCATGGTGAGACCTCAAAGTGCTCAAGAAACCCCAAATCGCTGCAGTATAGTAACAAAATAAGTTTATTCGAGTGTGTGTGTGTGTGTGTGTGTGTGTGTGTGTGTGTGTGATTGTTGCACTAGAGGCGCCAGATGATGCGTGACAGCTTTGTAGTCGACGGCAGTGATGGTGAGCGCAGCCTACGTCACCTCTTCCTCTACACAGACCTCCTGCTTTGCACTAGACTCAAGCATGCAAGCAGAGGGTGAGTGCAACGAAGACATGACAACCTTTTGGAAAATCTTTTTTTTTTTTTTTCTTTTCTACACATTTTTGTTTGTTTGTTTGCTCCAGAAAGCAGGACCAGTATAGGTTCTGCTGGTTTCTTCCTCTTGCTGGTTTGAAACTCCGCTGGGCTGCAGAAGAGGAGCGTTCAGCAGACACGCACATACGCTTACACTCCATGAGGATGAAGATGTATCACCTCAGAAAGCAGCTGCGACAGCACACGGTATGTATCTCTCAAACAGAAAAGATGAAGAATCAGCAGTGTGTTTTTGGAAAATAAGAGGAAAATTTACCTGATTTTTTTCTTAAATGCAGGGGGCTCGCAGCAGAAAGAAGCTCGAACAGATGGAGCTCATGCTGCTTACACACTCACCTGTCTACAGACTGGAGATGCACAGTCCCAGTGGCAAGGTGCACAAACATTAACCCATACATCTTAATGCTGCCAGGATAAATGACAAGAAATAGTGGTGACAAAAACAAAACAACCAAAAGAAATTTCACTTTTCCTGTTTTACCTTCACCCATAGAGTCACAGTCTCCTCCTCTCATCTCTGTATGAACTTGAAGAATGGAGAGAAGCCATCCACAAACTCACCACTGACAGTAAGTGGAGAGAAAAGAGTGTAAACATAAAACTTGATAAACATGGACGTCGTCTTAGTGACGTTACTTGTTTGTCTCTGAAGATAAGAAACCATCTAAGAGCAGGCAGATGTAACCACCACCTAACAGAGCGGTCAGCCGTGTCCAAATTACTGAAGCCTGACGATACGCAAATCTTCCCCTCAATAATGAGAAAAAGATAAACAGTAGTAAATTCACTACTTTTTATACCAGCAGGGAGTAAACACTTTTCATTCTGCCGTAAAAGCAAGCACAGCTCTTCACTGCAAGAACTGAAATCAAGTGTTCATATGTTCTTTAGAGTGAAAAATGTCTTGTAAGACTTAATTTAAGCCATATTTGCGAGAAAGTATTATAAAACTGCCAATAGAATAAGAAAATAATCACATTTGTAGTTTCTTGTATTGAAACATTATTCTTGTTTGAAGAAAATGGTAACCAATTTTCTCCCACTTTATTGGCTCACTTTCTTGTTTCACTTTTTTACAAGCAAACAAGGCATTATTTTGTTTTTTAATTTTAGGAAACAATATTCTTCTTCTTCTTCTTCTTCTTCTTCTTCTTATATTATTATTAGTAGTAGTAGAATTTTTATACCTTGATGTGTTGATATGTGTTTAAATGTTTTTAAGGTTGTTAAATTTGACAACTAAAACTACTAAACAACTAAAAGGTTGTTAATTTCAAAAGTAAAAAAAAAAAAAAAGAAGAAGATTTTTCTCTGGGTCTGTCAGGTGAATGTGGCTCCTGTTAAGTCTAGTATTACACATTTGACTGAAAAAGACAAAAAAAAGACACATTTCAGTTTTTGCAGTGTATCGTATTTATTATAGAAAAATCCAGATTCTATTTAAGGTTCATATAACAGTGGAAGTGTATAACAGTGACAGTATATAACAGTGACATTTTTCAATACTGCTTTAAACTCATGATTCTCGGACAGGGGGCCTGATCCCAACAGGGGATCCAGAGGCTAGAAATAAAAGTTCCCATAAAACTTGGATCACTGACACCAAATGTCTCAACAACTACTGCAATAAATACAAATAATCATGACATTTATTATCTACTAAGCTGTCTACTGTATCTCTTGTGTATTTGAATATGAAGTCAGATTTTATCAAGCTGACTTCATGTACAGTTGTCTCTCTGGTTAAAGAGGAGCAGCAGCATAGAGGCTGTAATAACCACACTGGTTTGTGAGCAGTGGAAACCACACTTGTGTAGGTTGTTGGTGTGAAGACGTACACTGGCCCAATGTCAGAGCTGGGTGAGAAACAATGTTTTTTTTTCTTTTTAAAGCAGTCAAATGTCGTGCATATAACTGCTACCGGGGGTGAGGTCTGGGAATGAACGTATTGCACAAAAGAAACTAAAGCTTCTTTTTAATGTTCTAATATTTTCTCAGAAAGAAAATTGTAGCCGCTGTCCAGTTCCTGTTTCATCTTTTTGGGTTTTGCTGCTTTTCTTATTCTGGGGATGATAAAGTTAGGGTGGAGCCACAGAATCTCACGTTTCTTAACCCCTTACTTCCCATGTAAATCGGGCCTACGTTCTAAAGTTTATAACTTAAAAACTATAAGATCAAAATTCATCAGTTTAACCTTGAAAGATACCAACCTTGAGTTTCAGAAAATGTTAACGCAGCTGAAAGATTTTCCCCCAGTATTTTGCAATCCTTATTGGGTAGAGGTGCTCATGGGAAATTGTGTTTTTTTCCTGAAAAACTCTGACCACAGGTGTCACAGCTATTAACTTCATTTTACCTAATTTTTGGCGCCCCCTGTGCACTTTTTTTTTGGTCAAAGACATTTCTTATAAATCCCCTAACAACTAAACCTGCTTTTCTATCCCAGTCAAATTAAGCCTTTTTGCTGATTTTTATTTTTATTTTGCAGTGCCTCTTGAATCAGTGTCAGACATCTGCTCCTTGCACAGTTTACAGACATTTAAAGCTGCAGTGCAACGCTCTTCACTCTTCTTCCTCTTCTCTCTGTGTTTGCTTTTGTGGCGCACAAGGAGCCGTTACATCAGTCAGATAAAAACCCCTCACAGGGGCTTTAAATTGTGTGATACAGATATTAGAAGCAGAATAAATGACCCTCTCTTTTCTTTTATCAGGGCGAAAATCTCATGTGCTGTCTTTTTTTCCCATAGCTGATGTACTCTGACCTCATTATTTTCTATATTTGTTCTGTTTCTTAACCAGACATAGAAACCGTCCCCCCAGACCTGCTCACCCTCACCAGCGCGTGTGTGAAACTGAGAATGACCCAGCAGCCACCACTGCACAGCTCCACCATTGGTACAACCACCAACAGTGTCTTCTTTTAGCTTCACCACAGAATCACATCCTGGGTCTGAAACTTGACTCTCTACAGGCTTTAGATCTTTTTAATGCTGGACTTAGGAGCTTTTTTCTGCACGTCTCTCTCACCTGCTCAGTTTGTTCAGGATGTTTTTGTCGTCTTATCTCTCACCAGGGGAGGACGAGGAGGGTTTGTGTGGGACACTGACTGTGGCGATCCATTCTGCCTGTGGCCTGCAGGAACCAGCCTGTATGTTAAACATTCAAAATGTTAAATACAATAAAATAAAACTCCTCTAATTAACGCTACGAATTCGCCTCTATGTGAAAAGGAGAACTTCTCTGGTTCCTCTTTTGTGTCATAAGCAAATAAATGTTTGGTTTTCTTTCTCTTTCAGGTGTGTATGTTTGTGTGGAAGTGGACGGGTTTGAGTTTTACGATAAACAGGCCCAGACTCACTCATCAGTCCGCAGCCTCAGCCCACACTGGGATCAGGTTAGAGCCAATTGTTCTCAAAACTGATGTGAAAGGCAGATGATTTATCAGGACTTCTTAACGTCTAGACAGAAACCACGTCAGGCTTAAAAGGATTTGAAAGTCAGATGTGTAGCTTTGCTTTAAACATGATCAGCAATCAAACCCCCAATAAAAGACATGAGTGCTTCTGTTTCTGGCATCACAAATCTACTGTCTGGCTGCAGTAACGCTGCTGTTTTTTTTTTTTTCCTTTTGTTCGACAGGAGCTGTCGTTCCAGGTGGACGGGGCGAAGGGGCTGAGGGTGATTTGTGTGAGCCAGGAAGACGGACAAGACGACATGGTCCTGGGGAAATCTACAGTTCAGGTATGCAAAAAAGAAACAAAGTCGCACAAAAAATAAGGACTTAATAGTTTGATAGATTATTTCTTTTTTTGTAATTTATCTTAAACCATTGAAAACCCTGTTTATTGTCTTTTGAATCAAACTTTGCCAAATCAAGGAACACTGAACAGCTTAATGACTCTTGTTTGGTGCTTTTTGCTGCATAGATGATTCAAGTCTGTAAAATAAAATGTATTGGCTATTTAAAAATATGAATTCAAATAAGCTGTTTGACATTGGAAGAGAAAATTCTGCAAATTTTTGCTCTGCTGCTCATTCCGCAAATGCATGTCACTTACAATAGAATAAGATTCAGTGCCAAGAAACAACTAAGTCACAATCTATCAAACACAAATTGCTTCGTCTTTTGGGCTAAGGAGAAAAAAAGTTTTAAAGACAGAATTAATACACTCCTGATCCAAATCTTGAGACTGGTTAAAAAAATTGCACGAATGGCATTTTGGACTGTTTGATCTTAAAAAGGTCAAGGAAGAGTTTCAAAATGAAAAAAAGACGAAATGGGAGTGATACAAAAGTGGTTTCTGCAAAACAACAAAGTAAAGTAGTCAGTACATCAGCTGGTCAAAAGTCCAAGACCACAGCCTTTCAAACCCCAAATCTGTGCAAAAATGTGAATTCTGTGTCATTTTTATTTTAGTTTTAAATTCATACTGTCATGACCTTCCAAAAGCCAAGACTAAAAAGTTTTCTCTCTTTAAACCTGGTATGGTTTATTGAACAAAAAAGTCAAGTGGTACACCTAAAAATCTCATCAGCACTGAGCCTGAGGATCTGATTGGCTGTACATTAAGACAAAGAGTCCCTGAGTTGAAAAAAAACTGACTGTCCTGATGGCGCCCAACCTTCCTGTCATGACAAAAAGACCCCACTTGAGATGTTTTCGATGCGGCACAGTGGAGGGGGAGACGTCATGATTGTTTTTTTCCTTCAGTGGAATAATGGAGCTTCAGGTTGCAGGGGCGTCAAACGGCAGCTGACTATGTGGAGATGTTGCAGGGGGCATCCATCATGACTGAGGGCCCTGGTCTGTGTGTTAATGACTGGGTTTTTCAACAGGGGAACACTGCAGTTCACAATTCCCCACTGGTTCCCCTGGTGTTTATCACAGTGAGAACATTTAGATGGGATGGATGGCGAGGGAAGTTTACAAAGACAGTCGATGCCAAACATGAAGGCGCCATTTAGAGTCTTAGTTTTAAAATTTTGTTTCTATTTAAGTTTTTTTGGGTTACTTTTGAGATGCAATGTGAAACTATTGATCTGCTGATGTATAGTCTTATTTTTGTCTCACGTCTTCCTTTTTTCATTTTGAAACTCTACTTAAAACCTTGTGAGGATCCAACGGTACAAAATGTAAACGTGCAGTTTTTTTGTGTAGTCTTAAGATTTTGATCAGGTGTGTATCAGGTGGACAGGGCTGTGACTTAGCTGACATTTTTCCATTTTAGTTTCTGTTCATCTGTTGGGTGTAAAAACAGGAAGTTTGTTTAGTAGAGGTGTGTAAATGCATCTGCTCTGCAAACATTAGTGGCTCACCGATACCCAAAGGGTGTTAAATCAAGGGAAATCTGCTGCCATGTGTGATTTTCTTTCTTTGTATTGTCTCTCAGTTGGACTCTGCAAACCTGAACAAGCGTTGGAGGAGACAGACTCTGCACCTGCAGCAGGTGGAGCTGAGTCTCTCCCTGAAGTACTGTCCCCACCCGCTTGAACCACCAAGCTCTACAATCCAAACACACCCTGTCTTCTGTGTCCCCATTGAAACTGTGTCCCAGTAAGTCCCTGTCGTGTTAAAGAAAGGGTTTTTATTGAATCAGTCTAGACTTAAAGGGGAGATTTGGGCATGAAAATGAAAACTATTGTTCAGTTTCAAGTTTTGTTTCCCTTGTGGAGAGTGAGTTTAAAGAGAAGCAAAAGTGTGGCAACAGTGAAATCTCTAGATGTTTTTTTCTCTTCATCATGTTTTTCATGTCGTTCTCAGACAGGAAGGAGTTCTGGTCCCTCATGTGGTGCGTTGCTGTGTGGAGGAGGTGGAGAGGAGAGGTTTGGACGAAGTTGGCATCTACAGGGTTTCAGGGACGACAAGTGAGATCAACTCGCTCAAGGCTGTTTTCAATACCAGTAAGAAAACACGCAACAAGTCATCTGATAAACATTGGTCTCTGTTAAACTGATAAATGTACGATTTGTCTCACAAAAAGGACAGAGGAAGGATTTTTAAATTCATCCTCTATGGAACTTTTAATTTGAAATAAAACCCAAACAAAAGATAGTTTACTTACTTAAAAGAAATAAAGATCAGGGTAACATTTTGATCTGCACAGTCATTTTGATTCATCCTCTGTGGAACATGTATTAAAAAGTACAGCATTCACCACAATGTCATTAAAGAGATATGGTTTTGATGTTTTATCAGAAAGATTCTGCGGCTGATGTGGTTATCATAATGCATCCTCTGGGGAACATGGTGTTGAAAATTTACCATAAACTCACCAATGAGGCATGTCCCTATTTTCTATCAGTCAGAAGGTAAATCTTGAGTAGCTCTTAAACAAGAATGCAATCAGCAAAGTTGTCATGGTTCATCCTCTGGGAAACATGACTTTGAAAAGTACCAATGTTTGGCTCAGCTCATTTAAAGGTTATGAAGAGTTATCTTTGGAGTAGTTTTTTAGAAATAAATTTGCCATCAGCGAATTCATTAAGGCTCATCCTCTTGTGAACAGTTTTTGACAGCTTGGTTTTGTTACTCATCTGAAACTTTTTGAACACGACTCAGAGAAAGACAAAGTTGGTCAAAAGTTGTCAGCACTGATGCGACATATTTTTCTCAAGCTTGAAGACAGGAAGTGCCTAAAGAAGTCCATCACTGATGTTTATCGTTTGTTTCCTGCTCAGATCTGCGTGAAGCCGTGACCAGACTGAGGAGTTCAGATGTGAACGCCGTCTCTGGAGTCCTCAAACTTTACTTCAGGGAGCTGCCGGAGCCTCTCGTCCCCGCTGAGCTGTTTCAGAGCCTGGCTGACACTCTAGGTAAGAGCCAACACATCTTTTGCAGAAAAGCGGGATTTCTTTTTTTATGGTATTTTTCTTTTTCATTTTTTTAAGACACTCAGACCCCTCACCACCCTTGTCTCCTATTTTTTCTCCTTTAGACATCCAGGACATAAACTCTCGTCTTGTCTCCATGTTGTCTCTGCTGCAGTCCTGCCCTGACACCAACCGTCACACCTTCCTCTACCTCCTGCGCCACCTGCGACGGTGTGAATACAACCAGGCACCAACACACAAAAACACCCACAGAGTTCAGCAACCAAGAAGAACAGATTTTTTTGATATTCAAAAACTCATCTGTCTTTTCATTGTTTTCCCAGAGTCTCTCAAAAACAAGACATCAACAAGATGACTCTCTTGAACTTGGCCACAGTGTTTGGTCCGAGCCTTTTACGCCCCCCTGTGGTGGGACTGGGGCATGACGGGCCCACTGTGGATATCTCTCAGGAGGTGGTGGTGCAGGTGGGAAAGATGTTATGAAAAAGTGTTTCATACAAAATAAAAAAGGAATAATGTCAGATTAAGTAGTTAGAAAACAAAACAAGGGCTTCACGTATTAATACTTACTTTTTTCCTTACAAATAGTGCATTTGTTTGAGATTCTCGGGCCCCCTTCACAAAGAGAAAGCTAGAGCTAAAATAAATGAAAGTTAAACTGTGTTTCAAACAACAGCTCTCTAAACTATTAATAAACACATGATCTTGTCGCGTTGTATTCAGTAAAAAGTTGTCTTGAACTAAGGAGACTAGAGTTGAAAAGGGGATCTGATTTTTCACTTTCACTTTCTGAACAAATTCACCGCAACAGTTCACACAAGTCGCTGCAATACAATTCATATGAACTCCCCTTACAGCTGCTTTAATAGTGTAAAGTTTTAATTTTTCCACATTCCTTTTCATTGAGGTTATTTTTTTTTTCCACAAGCCTTGACCTTTGTGCATTGATATTTTCTCCTTCTGTGTGTTTCAGGTTCAGGTGCTTTTCAGTTACCTGCAGTGCGATAACCTCCCTGAAGCGCGGACCTGTCTGCCTCATGACACAGACGGTGAGGATGAGACCACCCACGTGTGAGACCACCGTCAGAGCCAGACTGTGTGTTACAACAACAACATGTCTGAGCCAGGACTGTTGTGACTTTGACCTTTCACAAATTTCATTTGACCTATTTATTGATTAAAAGATGGACTTCAGTCTGGAAGTTTAGTATGTTTTTTTTACTTTTTGCCACTCAAATATATTTATAATTTTGTCTGAATTTGACACAGCACTGAAACAGACTTTGAAAATAGCATTTAAGCTGGTAATATACATCATCCAAAAAACTATATCAGACCTTATGTGCTCCTAATTTATACATTTTTATTAGCAGCCTTAGTATGCTTGGGACACCATGTTATTCCTAAAAAT
The DNA here is from genome assembly GCA_008086565.1 of Thalassoma bifasciatum. Classification (NCBI taxonomy): domain Eukaryota; kingdom Metazoa; phylum Chordata; class Actinopteri; order Labriformes; family Labridae; genus Thalassoma; species Thalassoma bifasciatum. Next base: position 214,133 of record RPOG01000278.1, on the reverse strand, counting down.
ATATAGTGTTTTTTTTTTTTATCTCATTAGTGGTCTTTTAGGCGCAGTTTATTCACATCAATAAGGCAGCAGGCTAATTTTTTGTCCAAGGTTCCTTTGTTCTTGTTTTTTGTCCATATAAGTCAAAAGAAAAAGGTTGAATTTCTTGTAGGATTTATAAAAAGCTTAAGGGGAAAAATCTCACACAGTTTACATTGAATTTATTATTAGAAACATCTAAATTGTAATTGTGATTCAGAGGATAATTCATGAATTAAGGCCCATTCTTTAGTTTTCACTGCCCTTTTTCTGACGATTCAAGAACCTGTGTGATGGTTTTATAGGAGTTAAACTTGAAAGAGGAAAAAGGTGATAAGTGTGTAAAAGGGGGAAAACAGATCAAAACTAAAGTTTGTGTTTCTGTGGCGTCCTCTGTTCGTTCTCTGACAGGCTGACACGGTGGCACAGGGTGAAATGTGAAGATGATATATGTTTGAGAAGAAGTCAGGAGTGCAGATGTTGTGAAAAAAAAAAAAGCTTTGGGGTCGCCTCCCCGAGCTTGAAATCCTATCGGTCACGGTTCAAATCCAACTAGACGGAGTTCACCACAAGTGTACGGGCCATAAAAGTCTCTCATACACACACATACCGCCCGAGTACGACCCCTCCACACCACCACATGTGAGCCTCTTTTCAATCACACCACCTGGGCAGCCTGGGCTAATGTTACCCCCCAACCTTTAACATCAAAACACCCCCTCCCTCTCTTTTGATCGCTAATCCCAGACCCTGACTCAGGCTCTGCGGTGCTAATAGACTGGGAACTGTTCGAGGACATAACAGCATCCAGAACAAGTCCCGAAACAGTGGGTCTCCCTGTTGCCCCCCTGCGTCATAAATCACCCGTCTCTTCTAACCAAAATAAAAGCCCGGCCTGACGACTACAAAGACAGAAAAAAGTTCAGACTACAAAGCAGAGGAAGGTCTGACACGTCGCAGACATCTGTGGCTGGAGCAGACGGCAGGTCCACACCTGGGAAGGTTAGGAGCTTATTTAACTGAGGGGTCAGGAGAAGTTTCTGGAAATGTGACACAATTGTTCCATACAGCCTGTTCTCCACATTCACACGAGTCCTCACCAGCTGGATAGTTATTTAATTTAACCCTTTATGACCCTCTGTACAAAGTCTGACAGAGCTTATCTTTACAATTTTACATCCTGTAGTGTCATTTTTATGCATAAAACTTCTGCTACACATTGATACAACCCTTATATCACAAACTTTGATAGAATGTAAAGACTTATATCTGGACTAACTAAATAAATTGCTAAAAAGTGCAATAAACCATAGAAAATGAAGATTTTCCACAAATTTTTCTAGATACAGAAATATCATGGCTTTAACCCTAAAAAATGTAAAAGTAAAAGAACGTAATGGCGTGTTGTCAGTGTCAGAAGCAAAGGAACAAATACAGTCTGGATGAAATGTTCTTTAGTTGTTAACACTTTAAACTGGATTTCTGCAAATACATTAGTGGGAAGAAACAGTACAGTTGTTTAGAACAGGATGTGAAAGTGTAACTCCAGAGTAAGAAACCAAATTCAGGGTTGGGAACCAAAGTTAAGGTTAGCGATTCAAGTTAGAGTAAGGGATCAAAGTTAGTTTTGTAACCAAAGTAAAGGTTAGGAACAAATGTAAGGATAAGTGACCAAGTCTAAGGTTAGGAACCACAGCTGAGGTTGGTAACCAAAATTATGGTTAGGAACCAAAGTAGGAATAAGAAACCAAAGTTAGGCTTAGAAACATAATTCAAGGTAGGGCACCAAAGATACAGTTGAGAACCAAAATAATAAATACAGTTCGACACCAGAGTAAGAATTAGAGACATAAGTTTGGGTTTGGAACCTAAGTTAAGATTGGAGGAAAAAATCAACCAGGAACCAAAGTTAAAGTTAGGAACCAAAGAAAGAATAAGGAATCAAACTCAAGGTTGGGGACCAAATTTTGGGTTATGAACCAAATTTCAGGTTAGGAACCAAAGTCAAGGTTGGGAACTAAAGTCAGGGTTTGTAACAGTGGCAGCTTGTGAAAAATATTTTAGGAGGGCCATGCTGTGTTATACTCAGTTTTTACTACAATTTGACACAAGCTTGAGTACAGAATGGTTTGAAGACCAATGTGACCTCACTATTCATGCTGTACCTGCATAACAGTAATTTTCTGACCCTCAGCTGCTGCAGGTTCAGGCATAAAAACAGCTTTATAAACAGAAAATCAGCCTTTCAATGACTTTTCTCAATCATTCATGTACAAAACATCACCAAACTTTGTGCTGTGCCCATGTTTGTGGTGCAGCAGAAGTGTATGGATCTGTATGTGTGTGTGTGTGTGTGTGTGTGATGGTGTTGGTGCCCGGAGCTGTGCCATGCTTGATTAGTCCTAATCTAGCTGGGAGTCAGGTTGCTGTGTCGGCGGCGTGTCTGTATGGAAGGCATGCAGGCCGCGGATCACAGGGATTGACCCTCTGCCTCTCAGGTTAACAGAAGCTCTGTGAGTGTGTGTCTGTGTGTGTCTGTGTGTGAGTGTGTGTGTGTGTGTGTGTGTGTGTGTGTGTGTCCTGGAACTTGCTGAACTTGACTTCTCTTGGGTGTGAAACAAAAAGTCAGAACGTTAGAAAATAAAAAAGTTCACACTCAAAGAGGGAGCATAGTGGGATTTAAAGTGTGTGTGTACAAGAAAAAGGAAACATAAAGGATGAAATGTGTGTGTTTGCAAGACTCTCGTTGAACTTTTGCTCTGGCAGGATTCACCTCTCGTAAAGCGTCCCCTCAGCAGGTTGTAAACATAATACCACACACCTACAAACACACACACACACTGCTACCTCCCTAACCATAGAAGAAGTAGAAGTTCATTCCCATGTTCCTGTACAACGGTGGAAAAGTGTGTTGTTGGTTTAAACTGAACAAAGCCGCAGATGACGTTACCTCACCCTCCTCACCCTCCTCACCCTCCTCACCCTCCTCACCCCACCACAGAGCGAGCCCCTGGCTTAAGTTGTCTGTTAGTGTCTGTGTAAGTGTGTGTGTTTGGGGAGTTTTAGGATCAAACCCTCATGTCGACAGAGGCTGCACCCAGGAGACGACCGCTGACAGGTGCTTCCTGCAGCAACACAGCAGGTGCTTCATACACACACACACACACACACACACACACACACACACACACACACACACACACACACACACACACACAAACTGTCAGATATTTTGCCTGACTGTGAGACATGATTCTGCATGTACTGACAGTTTTCTCTATCTATAGCCCACATGCGAACATTTTTACTTGTCTTTCTGACAGGATTTTTGTTTTGACTTATCTTGAGAGTATATGAAAACACCTCTTTGTGTCTGGGTTAAAAGTAGTCGACCTCTACTGCTGTTGCTAATGCTAATCTCAGCATACCCAAACCAAATGCTAATTCTTGAGAGCTCATCAAGAGCTTCTGTCACTCAGAAATAAAAAGATAAAAGGTGAATAATTTTATTTTTGCAGTTTTTTTAAACACAGTATTGAAATATAATCATTACTTTCATTATTTACATAATCCTAAGTTGTTAGCTCATAGTATTATTCAGTCATTAAGAGGCTACAAATCAGCATTAGTTATTTTCAGTCATGTTTTGCTTCAGAAAAGTCTTACATACTCTCTTTTATGGCTATTAAAGTTGATCCCAACATCTACTGAGGAAAATATTTCATTTTAAACCAGTTCAATCCTCTTTCTGAAGCTACCTGCTACAACTAGCTGCTATAGCTAGTTGCTGTTTTTAGTCAAATAATGGTGTAAACATAATTTATCTGACTCTCAAAACTGCTGTACTTGAAAACTGCACTGTTGCAGCTTCTTCTATGAGTTTAGCCGATCTTTTTTGGGCACTTAAAATATCCTCCAGAGTAAGTTGAGAATCTTTTTTTTTTTTGTACAAATGGCTGAAATTTTACCTATTTTGTAGTCACCCAAGTTTTACTCACAGCACTGTAATGAACAAAGCTGAAGTTAATGTTAACCTTAGCCTACCTCTGTAACACTTTAAATCTGCTTTAGCTAATATTTTCCTATTTCCTATTATATATACTTTTTTTTCGACAAGGGGCTTAAATCTTAAAATACATTTATTTTTTGTTTTTAGATTCTGTCCTGCTGAAATTCTACTGTTTAGAACTTTTTTTTCCTATTATCAAACTGCAAAGTCAAACCAGTTGGTTTAATACTAAGATTTATCATGCACTTTATCTAAAAATATAGATTTTTTTTCTACCCAGAGAAGCACATGAAGAGTCTTCTTGTTTTCAAGTGTAAAGGAGCCCATCACCCCACCTCTCCTGTGCTTCAGAATCGTGACTGACCTTCAGTCAGCGAGTCTATTTTTCTCTTTTATTTTCAATCTCAGGCTTCATCAGCATAGAAACAGCCAATCACTGACACCACCGCTACAAAAACGACATGGCCGCTCAACAAATAGGAGCTCTCCCATCTGTCCCAATATGCCCCCTCCACCTCCACCTCCACTTCCACCCATTCCCCCTGGCAATGACGCCCCACCTCCAATATGGAAACACAAGTCATGACGTTATGTTGGAGTGATGCTTCTCAGATCCATATCTGGGCTCCTGCAGGATCTGAGAATTCTTGTTGGGTTAGAAAACGAGGCGGAGGTTAGTTTGGTCCCTGTGGCAGCTGTCCAAAATGAAAACAGATTGTAGATAGTGTCAGTTTACATAAATAATGTAAATGTGAGATACACGTGGGTTTCTATACATGTATCTGTTTGTGGGAATGAGCTTTAACTTTTTTTTACTTTATCCTGACTCACAATTAAAACATTCAGGCAAACACGCCTTGAGACTTAGTTTAGAAAATCTCAGTTGTTGGTTGTGACTGTTCTGAAAATTGAACAGCAGAAAAGTTCCTAAGTAAAGTAAAACTCATTTTGGGTAATAAACTTGAACCTGAATTGTTCCAGGTTTCATAGCCATATGACCAAAAGCTCTTTAATCAAGTGAAACTGAAGTAACCTACATGTTAAAGCTCCTGTGAGGACTTTTCAGCCAGTCATGAAACAGAGGAAAATCAATGATGTTGCCTCTTTATGACATACAAAATCAAATATAACCATCCAGGAAGTGGATTCATCATTTTGTCAAAACTTTGTTTTTGATGAGACTGCTGCTTTAAGGTAGGTGTACAAAGAATCAACTGAATAGAGCTTAAAGTACTTCAAAAAGAGGGATTTGATATTTTTGAACTTTTCTTAATCATCACTTTTGGAAGTACAAAATGTTAACAGCAGAGACTTTTTTGTCCACAGGGGGTGCCAAGTTGACACAAATCAAAAATTCCACATAGGAGCTTTAATTTCAGAATATAAATATATATATATATATAAACATTAAATCCAATCTTAACCTGCAAGACCTAAATCTAGAAGAAAAGGTTGCAAGTTATTTGAGTTTGTGGCTTGATGGCTGCATCTATAAACAAATTTACCATCCGACAGCACTGCAGGCTTAAACAATAGAAGATACTTCACATTTAAATATGTTTGTTTTTTGAAAAAAAAAAAAACAATCATGGTTTTATTTTACATATAATGAAGTATCTGAAATCTGATGTATTATTAACACACAGGGTTTAACAGGGTTAAAAAACATGGGATGAGCATTATATTTTCATAAAACTGTAAATCAATAGATGAAAACAATATTTATGGATCAAAAAGGATTTTTTTCCCCTTGTTTTATTACAAAAAAGAAAATATAACATCACAGTCACAATGGGCTTTTTTGTGTGTAGCATATACGAGGAGACACATTGCTCACTAATAATTTGGGTGAATCTCTTTGTACTTAATTTAACATCTCTTTGTGTGTTACACAAATTGATCCAAAAGTAAATGTGGTTCAAACTATGTTTCAGGACAAAAGTACTGCATGGCATTTCAGTAACTTAAGCCAGACTTTTAATTTTTAAAGCCATTTCAGTATAAAATATTGCAGCTATCAGTACATCACATAGCACCAAGTTGGTTGGTGGAATTTTTAGATATTTTAATCATCAGTGACACAAATTTTTCAACAATTTTCTAACGGTTACGTCACATTTTTAGACTGAACATCTTAAATCTGGTGAGTTTGTGTTTGAGTTTCTCTGAAGTCACAGTTTTTCCTCGACCAACTGGAGAGCTGGACGATTAGAAAGTCTTTAATTTCTCTTTGTGGTTTTCAGCCTGGACTTTGAGTGGAGCACACCAGACTGGGTGTAGTTGTTAAGAGGGATTTAACATCACTGAGTGTGTGAGAGTGTGTGTGAGGGTGTGTGTGAGAGTGTGTGTGAGAGTGTGTGTGTGGTGAGGTTTGAGTGTCTTCCACTTGCACAGAGTGTGTGTCCACGCTTTGAGGCTTTGTCTGGGTCTCAGTCCGCAGGTGTGGGGGGATGTACCCAGTCTGGGGCCGCGCTTGCTCCCTGTGGTGGTGCTGCTTGTTGGACTTAGGTGGACAGCGGCCCCTCTTATCCTGACCCCGGAAACCCCTCAGTTTGGGGCTCCAGTGTTCCCGCCACTGGAGGGCCAGAGTGGAGCGGTCGGCCACCAGGCGACTTTCCTCTGGACCCCAACCACGCTCGCCTTCCTCAGCACCAATCACCAGGTAAGTCCGGCCCACGTGGAGGGCGGGGCAGCCGCAACTGAGGTCACGATCTGGGACCCACAGTGATTGAGGACCCCTGCGAACTCGGGAGGTGGACCCCGTGCGGAAGACGGTTTGGACTGAGATGGAAAACTGCCACCAGGGACCTGAACGCTCCATCCCTCTCACCTGTACCTTCAACACTGAGGTAGACACACGGGAATGCGTCACAAAATACAACACATGTTGAACTTTATAAAAGTTAAAACTCTTTTAATCTTTATTCCAAATAGTTATATTCAAACAGTTTTCATGAATAGTTTCGGGTCATTAGCACAAATTTCGATACTTACCAAAGTCCTTGAGACAATACGTCTCCAAGTTCATCCTGACTTTAACCTGAGAGGGCTGGCAGTATGACACACACTCCTCCGCTTTAATAGAGAGAGAGAAAGAGAGAGGAGGGGGGCGAGAGAGAGGGATAGTACATCAAATGAGAGGGTATCATTTCATAGCGAGCATATCAGCACATGTCTTTTCCCCTAATTACAATATGGCTGCTTGTATTTTTCATCACAGTATCCTGTGACTAACAGATGACTCTGGCTGCAGCAGGTGGGACGTTCTTAAAGCCGCCACCAGGAGGGAGTGGTTAGCTTCTTTTGTTTTGATATATGAGCACAGAGAAGTGGTTCCGCCATGTGTGTCATACATGGGGTGACAAAAATAGGCTTCAAATGGAAGTTTAGAGAGTTATTGAACAGGTTTTTAGCTCTAGCTCTTTCATATGACTTGCAATCATTACAGTTATAATAAAACATGTCAAAATATTAATCCATATTTAAAATAAAAGTCAGCCTGTGAGTAGATATGTACTGAAGCTTTAGTTGCTACAAGTAAAGGTTCCTCTGCACATTTTGACTTTTATTAGTCTCACCAAGTGGTTCCCAAATTGGGGGTTAAACCCTGTCTTTGCCGGGTAACACATGCTGGTTGTGACTGCTTTCCAAAATTAAAAACTGCTATATATACACCTCAGAAAAAATGGGTTTCATTGTATGTAAGATACTCTAAAAAAGAAATGTTTTATCTGTTTTCAACATTTCTTTCCTGTCATAAGATCCTCAAAGTGACTCAGCCAGAAAAAGTGACGGTTTCATGGACAGCAGATAAATTTACTAAACACAACATGATATGCACATAGACAGTCTAATTTATCAGCTAAATTGAGTATCTTCAGATTTTTTTCCATTTTGTTATCTCTGTATTTGAATTGGCTTATGAGTGTGTTCCCACAGCAGGGGGTCACTGGATAATTTGGGGGGTTGCAAATCTCATACTTAAGTAAATGTGTTTTTTTCTCTTTCAAATAGTGCCACATTTGTAAGGAACATGCACTTGTGGGCATCAGAGCTGGGTATATGTGTTTAAAAACATTGCCAAATCCTCCCTGCCAATGCGGAAAAGCTCATTCTACCATTAACCGATTAATTTTGAGCTTCTGGCCTCCACGCCCCCTCAAGGGCTACCAATAATCGACGTACGAATGAATTTTGCTCCTTGTAGTCAGTAAATTAAAACAAAATATTGTCTGTTTTTGTTTATTCTGTGTATTTTATTTTGGAAATCAAATTTAAAAAACATGCACCTTTGCAAAAATCCTTTATGAAATTTTTTTAAGATCCTTTCTGATCAGCAATCGAGCCCATCATGATTAAATACAAAATACTAGAGCTACAACTCACCTATGCTGTACTGAGGCTGGTACACTGGTGTTGGAGCGACCTCTTGAATTCCTGCAAACATAAACACAGCTTTAGACAGGTGATTGGAAAACACACACACACACACACACACACACACACACACACACACACACACACACACACACACACACACACACACACAGAGGCTTCAACATACCCCCATGAGCTGTCAGGTTGTAGCAGACTGAGCATGTTTGTATGTGTTATGTACGCTATGCTCGGATGCCTTTCATTGCACAGTGGCATGTCTGCACAGAAGATAAGCAAGTGTCAAAAATGTGTGTGTGTGGTCTCTTTTTATGGGTGAGAAACCCACTGTGAAGAGACACGGGACACAAACTTTACTTTTGGTAATTTAATAAGGTTGAAGCATCGCTACTTGTATGGTTTTTGTCTCAAACGTTGAGCTGAGTCTAATAAACCTTGCTTGACTCTCTGCGTGTCTGTGAGCTTGTAAATGGAAAATGAACAACTCGCTGGTCCGTACTTATATTAACCAGGCCACTTGTAAAAGTGTGTGTGTGACAGCGCTGCCATATTTTACCAAGTTCACACTCCGTATCCCCGTCCGTGTCCTGTCCTCTCTGACACAACTGGGCCAGTGACACCCTACACCCAAACCCAGCTGGCTGCCCCCCTCTCAAAACCGGGAAGGTGCCATGTTGTTGCGTGTATGTATATAAAGTACACAGTGAGAGGAAAAGTGCTGCTGAATTTCTGAGATACTGGTGACCATAATTAACTGAGTAATCTATGACAATAAAGATACAATTATCCCAGTGGTTCCCAACCTTTTTCAACTCAGGGTCCACTTAAAAGTCCCAAAAATTTCAGCAGCCCAACTTCAACCCTGTAAATACAGAGGCCATATGATGCCTTCTCAGGGCACTTTTTTATGATGTATAAATATTTTACCACATTTAATCCTTGGATAAACAAACTGACTGGCAGGAGCAAAAAAACCCACTTAGTTTTAAATGACTGGGATTTACAAACCATAAGTTCAATCCATAACCTGAAAACTGAAGTTGTCACATTCTCAAATTTCCCACAGTGCCTGAACATAACGTGAGTGACATCAAGAACGTGTTACAGAAAATTAACCTTTTGCTTTGGCTAAATTTTGTACAAAAACACATTATTCTGCATGTTTTCTGCTTTTATTAAAACCAAGATGAACACACGCCATGTATTAGCGCTTCAAAAATCTTTTGATTTTTTCCTGAATCTATAGAGGAGCAAGACTTCACTTCGTAGTGTTAGACCACATTGAGTAAAAATGTGACAGAAGCAAAAATCAACCAGAAACTGCTGGGTATCTCCAGGGTTTAAATCCTTTTAAGAGTTTTAAAATTTAAAACATTGTTCGGTTTGTGTTTATCTTTACGTAATTTCCCCCAAACACACAAAAAAAACATACTATTTTGAGAGTGATGTGGCGGCCCACTTGCCATACTTTTGCGGCCAACCAGGGGGCTGTGGCCCACAGGTTGAGAATCACTGAAGTAATTAGTGAGCTTTACTTTCTTCTCATTTGGAGGCTCCAGCTTACATTATCTTAATGGATTAGTTAAAAGTACACGATTGATGAAATTAGGAAAGATTAGGCTCAGCTGTCGCAAAGACCAGTTGTAGTGTTAAAGCATTTCCTCCACAGATGTGTAATTGACTGTCTGTTTTTAAAAAATATATAGTCAGTACATCTTTTTCTGATATTCTTGGGTGTCTGTGTTTTTTGTCACAGTTGTGGATAAAAAGATGAACTTGTAGCTCACTTAAAGTTTAGCACGGTGCCTTATGGTCTGTCTGAGCAGAGTGGAGGCTGAGGGTGGGTGTTCGTCGGGATGGTGTGGGGGTGGGGGGGTAGGAGATGCTATACATAGCCTGAGATGGTCTGGCAGTAAAAACAAACAAGGTTTTCTTTCACTCACTCCTTTCACTGAGAGAGTTATGAGTCTGGGCCCTGGGATGGGGGCGTTGTGAGCTACACGACAGGTGTGAAGCTCGCTGCTTCTGGCTTCCTATGTCACCTGATTGGGGCTTACACAGTGTCAGTGCCTGTGTAGTTGTCGGCACTCGTACGATTAGCCGGGGAAGCGCACGTGGATTAGCGCTCGGGGCTGAGGTTCGGTGCTGGCCGGGGTCAAAGATATGAGAAGCAGCGAGCCACTCGATATGACTCTGATCCCTGATCAGCTGGTGATGAGGTTTCCTCGTAGGTTTCAGCTCATGTTGAGGCTGCTATGGAAACAGTCTCCAGGGATGATGAAAAGGGGACATGCTGCATGATTAGTCCAAATGACTCTGGACGGCAGCGGCTCCTTTTGTACTGAGCTACTATGTAATAAAGGCTTAAGAGCTTGATAGGAGGTTTAATCCATTAAGACGAAATGAATCATGTTGAAGGAGAAATTGGAGTAATCGCTTTGTCTTGACTGACAACCAACTATTAAAAAGTTGATTAGCTTCATAAGGATGGCATGTGTTGAATGCAAAGTTAACACTTCTATAAGATTTTTAATCCATGTTAAAACAATGCAGAACTGAAACAAAACAAGAGGCTGAATGATGACCTATACTTTCTGATCTGATGCCAGGTTGATCATAATTGCCCTCAGAAACAATGCACAGTCAAATATCAGACAAGGATCAAACACAAGAGCTAAAGGTGTCGTATAAACTGTGGTTGACTTACGTATGCAGGGTCGTAGAGGAGACCTCCCCTGTTTGTACCCCGGGGCACAGCGGTTACACCTGAGGCCGGTCACACCTTCTCGACACAGACACTGACCTGATGTCTGGTTACACCAGCGACCGACTGCTCCCAGAGGGTGGCACTGACACGCTGAGGGAAGGAGAGGAAGGTTAGACATGAGCAACAAATGGTTTGTGGTTTTACTGCACATTGAAGCTGTAAACAATCCATCAAGTATTGATAAATTGGTTGTTCAGAGCTAACTCAAAAATGCATTTCTGTTTTTGATTTTCTACCACATTTAACAACATCGTTTAAAAGATGCTGAATTGTCAAACAATTGATGCCAAAGACTGTGCGACATGCCACTCTGAGTTTATTACTCCACACATTTTAATTTTAATCCTGGTACAAAATATTCCAAAATGTGTGAAAACAACCTCAAACAAACCCTTGTTCCTCTTCACTTATTGATCTGAAACTCACCAAAGTAGCAGGTTGCAAAACTCTGTTAATGTCAAAAACACCCTGAAAGTTTCAGCCTGTTCTCTTTTACTGCTTTGAAGAAACAGAATTCTTGGCACATAAAACTGTTGAAATGCAGGATTTGAGAAAAATTAACGTTAAATGTTTATTTCTACTTTAGCTCTCTCTCTTACATGTTCCCAGTGAAGCCCTCCCTAAAAATTCTTTGGCTGTTTTCACCTTTCCCCTGATCTTTCCTTTCCTTGTTTCAATGTGAATAATAAATTCTGTCATGGTCAAACTTTTTAGGCTTAAACTAGTAACATGGTCTCTGGAGGCCCTCCGATCACTCTTTCTAGATTTAGAAAGAAATGAAAAAAAGAGATTTGTTTGCCCAAAATGTCATTTGAACAATACTGTTTTTTAAAGGAAAAGAACACTACATACAGTTAAAAATGTGACAAAATTGATCAATAAGCAGATAAAACTAACTCATGTTAAAAGTAAACTAACTAGAAGTTGATATTTCTTCAACAAAAATATGATTTTTCCACTTTTTCCCCTATCAGGTCAACTCAACTTGTTGTGCCCAGAGAGTCGCTCAACTCTCCAAAAGTCCTCTTGGGAAAACAATAGACAAATAAAAAAAAACCAACTGTTGAGAAACTTACATTTCCCCAGCTGTGGATACAAAGCATACTGAAGGTGAAATGGCACTGATGTTGCGAGATTGTTAGTTTATCTGCAGACCACATACATCACCATTATTTTTGACGATGTGTCATCATGTTAGAAAACTGATCGCTAAAATGTCCAAAATTTGAATACACACAACACTTAGAGGCACTGGGATGAGTACCCGTTTGGCGTTGCTAGCAGTGACACCTTTGGCCAGGACTGGTGGTGTTTTTTTCTGAGATAAAGACTCAACATCACCCTATTATCACGAGAAGGTGACACTTACCAAGTTTGTTCTGAAGCAAGTTATTGAAAAATCAGTTTTGGAAAGAATATTGTAAGTAGACTCTTGTACTTCCCAAAATGAACATTCATCACTACACTGAGACAACAAGGCAGTTATATAAAGACAAAAACAGTTGTAACTGCTGCACAGAGGACAGAGGGGACAATAGACGGGCTGAAGAGGTCTATCCATCAATAAAGGAGCCCAGGTTTAATCCTGCCTGACAGCCCCTGTCCTGAGGGAGGGAGCGTCCTTGAGCAAATATACAAGACCTCCACTAACACCGTAAAACCTATTTTGTAGCTGTCGTGTGGGGTAAACAAAGACAAATTCCTCTGGCAGGACGCCATATGAAGGCTGTGAAGATGTTCACCACTTATCAACATGCGCCAGGAATAGAAACATTAAGTCCTGGATTTATTTCCCTTCTTATTATTTGCATTCAGCAATTGAGTCTTAAAAGATGAAGACAACTCTTTCATCTGAATTGTTAACTTTTGGATGATAGAAAGGGTTCACTAACATGTTAGGCAAGACACCGTTCATACCTAAAAAACTGTTTAGACAAATTCTAACAATGAATCCAAACAACTTGTCTGCAAAAAGTACAAAATTGGTCTCTAAAAGCAACACAGCAACATTAAATCTGAGCATAAGTGTCAGCCGTCGTGGTTGTGGACTTTTATGAGTCAGGATTTATGCATTAAAAGTGATAAAATGTGTCAACGTTCGATCATAATTTTTCATCCCTGCACGCATGTCAAACCTCAAAGAGAGCCCGTTAACTTTGGTAATATTAGGCCTGCAGTCAAACCTTCACACGAGCATACCAGAGTGTCACAGTCACTTAGGACATGTGACCAGTCAAAGGTCAAAGGTCACCTTCCACATGCCGCCTGGCGGTAAGTGTGGGTGTACAGGTGGCTGCTCTGTTTGGGTTTGTGTGTTTTTGTGGGACTAACAGGAATAGCTGTCCGGTCTCACAATGTAACCAGCCCATAAACACTTCTCTACGCCCTGACGAGGACACACACACACACACACACACACACACATACACAATAAAGTCAGACACTACAATATCAGGTGGTGTTATTACACTTGGTCCATACACGCACAAACATTAAATACACACACGCGCTTTTTCACTGACGTTGACAGGCCTTGCGGTGGTTCAGCGGTTTGCCGTGGTCGCGCGTGTATCCGTTCTGGCAGTATTGACAGTGGCGCCCAGCTGTGTGGTGGCGACACTTCTGACAGACGCCTCCGCTGCGTCGACCCGACTGCTGGAACACCTCCATGCTGAAGCGGCACTTGTTTGAATGGCCGTTACACTCACAGGCTGGAAAAGGGAAAGCGACGAAGAACCAGTAAGAAAATGATCACCAAAAGATTCAGGGCGTTCCTTGTAAAGTTTACTAACCAAGACACGACAGCTGGACATGTTCACCAAATATAACACCTTTTGAATTTTAGTTGCAATTTTGGACACAAAACAGACAATTTTATTGTTGTAACGACACCTCTTAGCATAAATCTCACACAGTTGGAACGCCTCTTTATTCCCATTTTAATGGTGCAACATGCATTTGTTAGATGAGCAGCAGAGCTAAGTATGTGAATTGCCCCCTAAATAACTTGCCAAATCCTCTTTGCCGATGCCAAACAGCTTATTCTGCCAGTGATTCTTGTTTGGTGTGCAGGGCTGAAGCAGGACATATCTTAGTAAAAGAGGAGGTTTGGTCATCCTAGTTTTAAATGAGCTGTTACGAGCTTGTTTAAGTCCTCTTTAAGCTTTGTTTGTTTCTCCTTTTTCTCTCCTAGAGCCAAATTATTCACAAGGGGCTGGTTATTTTTAGCAGTGTTTTTGTACATAAAGCAAAGCAGAAACTTTTTTTCTCTGTTAGCATTAGCATGAAACGTTGCTAGCTTTCAAAAGCTCCAAATATTTGCAAAACTCTTCTCTTATTCGAGATAACTGTAGAAAAACTAAATAAATTTGCTTTATAAAACATAAGCAGTGCTCAGGAGCTAACAGGTATTGGGGTTAGCTTAAAGATGAACAGCTTGTTTGATGGTGACTGGTTTGCTTTCCCATTTCTCACCTAAAGCCAAATTATCCACAGACTCTTCTTCTTTCTAACACAAATGGACTCAGTTTTTCACTTTGGATGCAGCTGTTTTAAATGAAACAGTTAGCAAGCTAGCCGAGCTAAAGGTCAGAGGGCTGAACTCAGAATAATCACTGACTCTGGTTCACTGACTGATTAAGTCCTTTCATGTTAAATTAATACAGACACTGACATGACTTTAAGCATCGAAAACAACAGTCTGGAAATGATTACTGTCATTCTAAAGCGGAAAAAAATGCGAAGAAATCTGAATAAGAAAAAGAAACTGACAGGATCTCTTTGAAAGCTATTTCTTCTTGTTTATTCTTTGTTAAATTATTTCTTTCTCATGCTTTGCTTCGAGCCAACAGCACAAAGATGAGAACAGAGTGACAGATGAGTGTAAGACTCCCTGGTGACTCAGATCCTGTTTATTCTGACATGAAGATGTAAACAAGATGTAAATGAATTTGCTTATTTCAGCTCCATCCTTAGAGAGTATGGTACAAAGAGAGGCCCGGTGTCACGCTATCTTTGTTATGCCTAATACTATTAACACACGAGTTTCAGGGCCAACATTTGTGCTCTTAATTTCTGCATACTTTTACACCACTCACTGAGTTTTGGTTAAATCTCTTCAGAGAAGCATCAGCTTTGTATCTGAATGTCTCTGAATAAGACACAGTGTGGAAAGTCAATACACGCAGGTTCATCTCAGTTCATTAAAAAAAGAATGTTAATTTATTTTAGTGGTTCAGTTCAAAAAGTGAAGCTCATATATTATATCAATATGTCTGTTAATTGTGATGATCATGGTGCTTACTCTAAGTTAAGAGTCTTATAAAATTAAAGTATTGTGAGAAAGCTGATAAACTGGAAAGAATATAGTCACTGAAATTGTGGAAATAATGGGGGAAATGAAATGAAAAAGCAACTGCAGGGAGTGAGCAGCTCATTCACTCCTTTCTCATGCTGCATAGTGAAGTGCATGGAGCCTTATTTAAGAAAGAAAAAACTAAAGTAATGTGTGAATTTATATCTCTAAGATAACAAGTCAGGCTAAATGGATTATAGACAAAATAATCAGACAGTAAGTTATTATCATGTCATAAAAAATAGGAATAATGAAGTAATAAGTCAGAATCGGGACTGAAAAAATTAAAGTCATGATAATAACATAATGTCCAAATAATGAGATAAGAGTCGTAATAATGAGAAAGGTGATCCTGATTATGACATAAAAATTCAAAACCACAGGATAGTTATTCTAAATTATGGGAGACATTTCAAAATCACGAGACAGTCTTAAATGTCAAATTTAGTCATAGTCTTAAGTCAAAATAATAATAAAGTCATACACCATTATGAGATGAGAGTAAAAATAATCAGAATCAGAAAGACCAAATTATGAGAAAGTCTTGTGAGTTTTTATCTCATGATAATGAAACTCCTTATCATCTTTTTATCTCATAGTGTTTCATAGTTTGACTTTTAATCTCCTTTTTTTTTGCATATCATTTTACCTAAGTAATTTCTCTGTATTGTGCGTATTAGCCTTTCATTTTCATAAAGTCCACTCATGTTTTGTCCAATTGTTTTTTTTTGTTTGTTTTGTAAATGTCCGTCATCTAACAGTACATTCAACTAATATCTCATTAGTCAATCTTTTTCTCACAGTTTCATGTGGTTTAACTCACCAACACATGGATTCGGATGGGTTGGCGTAGCGCGGTGCCACGGTCTGTCGCAGTAAAAATCCTCACACACGTCACAGTCTGGCCCCGACGTGTGATGCTCGCACATGCAAACAGCCCGTCCTGTGTCGTCACGCCGACACCTGGAAGCATGTCCGTTACATTTACACCTGCCCCCAACTTGCAGGTCCGAGAGCGCCAGAGATGCTCGCACAGCAGTTATAAAAGCAAAGTGAGGGGCCACCTGTGAGTCCCTTGAGCTTTGTTTTGAATTCAGGTTATTATTCCTCCTTTTCCTCAGCTCCTGTCCTTTGTTTCCTCTGCTCCTCCCTTCCACTGACCAGTTGCAACCTCCATTTGGACAAGGCAGCCACTGACTGTTGTCTTTCTTGCGACCACGTCCTCTGCCTCTTCCACCTTTCTTTGGAGGCGCGAGGACGTCCGTACCAAAACTATCCCCTCTGTCCTTGCTCGTCACATTGTGTCCGTCTTCTTCTTGACCTTTTGATTGGCTCTTTCTCCCGTGTTTGTTCCTCCCTCTTGTGTCTGAGTTTTTTGTCTCCCTATCAAAAAACATTAATGTATTTTCCATGTTCGACTTCTCCACCCCTTTGTGGCCCGCCCTCCTTGAAAATCCCGTTGATCTATCAATTTCTGCATGGTCACGCCATCGTACTTCTTCTTGCTTTTCTAAAGTCCTATCCTTGGCGCGTTTTGACACTTGGTGGAAAACTATGCGGATGTCTGTGGCAGTCACCCAGTCTTGGAGGGTGTGACTGTGGTCAAAATCAGGTGAGGATGGCCGGCCATCCAGGGTGGAAAAGGCTAAAACCATACCGCCCCTTTGTTTTTGTAAGGGGCGCGGATCTGAGCAGAGCGGCTCCGTTTCTTGATGCCGACTCTGAGCGACTGTCTGCGAGGGAAGCCTGAAGTCTCGCAGACAATCGCTGGAGTAATGCTGCATCGGCCTCCACGTTCGACCAAAGTCCATCGACTTGAGGATGGAGATGGAAATTGGGTCTGAAGGCTCCCCCTGCTGGCAGAACTGCAAACTGATGTACGTAATCTCAAAGCGACGTCCAAGTGGAAGCGTTAGCACCCATTCACCACTGCCAGGGTCCCCGTGAGCCATCCAGCAGGTGAGGTTGTGAGGGTTGTGGAGGTCCGTCAAGGTCGTGACGTTGCCATCATGGTCGGGTCCTTGTCGCGAGTGGCTGGCATTGACAGGGACGCCGTACGCTGCGTTGATGAACTCAGACAGGCAGTGGCGTGGACGTCCGTCCAGGTGGTAGCACGGGTCATGAGGTGAAGTCCAACTCAGGGGAGTGTGGGAAAGGGAAGAGGAGACGAGGGATGGAGGAAGGAAAAGGAGCAGAAGGAAAAAGGGGAAAAGGGAGGTGAAGGGGGGAGGGGAAAAGGGTTGGTTCATCATGTCATCCAGCCTGCGGAAGAAAAAAGATGACTTTTAAGAGAAATCCATGGGAGCTGGATCATAAAACAAAAAACCCACAAAGTGATTGATTTATCAGACTTCAATTCAAAGCCAAATAGAAGAGAAATCCAAGTGGGACCACCTGTGCCTTTATTGGAAACAGACAGTACCATCTCACTGCACCTCGTTGGCTTTCAGGTGATGCCAGTAAAGATCTCATCTAGTAAAAATGTAATCCCCGATCTTCAAAATAGTGTTGGCCACTGATTTGAATCTTTGACCCTGACAGCCCTGAAGAGCATATCTGTCTTAAAACTCTCTCAACCTATGAAAAAAGAGCATGAGTGTGGGTGAAGAAGGGTGCACACCCAGCGGGTCTGTCTGAAATGACAAAAAACATGCCCGACAGCTGGGGCTCAACCCCGAACTGGACCACATCCATCACGTTTATGGCTCTCCTTTTCAAATCACTTTACCACCGGTCAGTGCTGCAGGCGAGCGAGGTGCCTGAGCATGAGGAGTGCGAAGTGTGATCGAGCACAAGAGAGGGAATGAGAAACAGAAAATGAGGGGAGGGAAGGAAAGGAGTTGGAGATTAGTCTTGAGGATGGGAGCAGATGATATATAGATCAAAATGTGTGTTCGGCTTGAGCCCGTAAATGGAAACTTCCGTGGCGAAGACAAATGCAGACTTGTGTACGAACAAATCTCTTCCCGTCTCTTACCCATGGTGACAAGTGTAATTTATGCCTCAGTCAGGATTTGATACGCAGGGTGTTAATTTTGGCATGTGGACAAAATGAACAATGAGTGTACTCTTTCTGGGACCTGATTTACTGTTTAACAAGGCCCAGAGTCATGATAGCAAACAAGCACTTATTAAACTTTTATCCTCTGGGAACCTTTATGTATTTTTTCCTTCCTTATAGGACTGTCATTTTCAAACTTCTTCCCCTTTGCTCTTCAGTCCCCCTGGCTCATCTATCACCTGCCCCCTTCATTCTGCTCTGAGAATATTCTTAACTGCTGCGAGATTGATGATGTCCTAACAAGCGTTTGACACTGACAGCAAAGTCAGCAGGGCTGCATAAACCAAACCCGTAGGAGAAGACGGGGCCGAACGCCTCTACGACCTCGTCATCCCGCTCAATTAGCCGACCACCGAAATATGAGGCTTCCCTCGGGGACCACACAGCTCCGAGGGGCCTGCGAGTAGGACACGGCATTCCCTCTGCAGATTTGGACAACCTGACCTCCGGACGCAGAGAGGATCAACCGAACGTGGCTTAGGACAAAAGAAAGATCAGGCATATCACATGACTCTGTTTCGAAGTGTCGCTGCAGGAAACGCCACAAGCAAAGAGCGGCGTGATGAGCGCTCTGACTGTGACCCTGGTGCCACCAAGCCACATTCCTGGTGTCCAGAATGCCTCGGTTGGTCATTCCTGTCGTGTCGAGACATGCCCCACGGGAACCTGAACTCTCTGATAAAAAGCGCGACTTATAGGTTGATCTGGTGATTAATTGGCTCTCTGGTTTCATAGGGTGTCAGTGTCAGAGATTATAAGGAGGTCAAAGGTTACAAGAGGATTCAGGAGAGCGGTGGATCGGAATGATTGAGTGAAGACGAGCGGGTTGGGAAACACACAAAGAGGGTGTTGCTTTAATATTCCCATGACACCTTCTTGTTCCTCTCTTTGTCGCGTTACATGACTAATTAAACATTACAAGTGCTTTGCTGAGTGGATGCTCATCCGAGAGAGCCCCCGTGAGGTTTTTAAAGCACCCCACCCGGCCAAAATGAGACCCTGTCTTCTTCCGAAACTGGATCATCTGTCTGGCACCACCGCTGTAACCCACCGGATATGATTTCAACGGTTTTTCTCTCCAAAAATTCACACAGCTGGGGTGTCCGAGGAACCTGCTGAAGACGAGCGGAAGTGAAGAAGTGCCGTTTGATGCGAGGAAACTGAAGAGGCAGCACATTTGGAGTATTTTACACCGAAACCCACAAATGACAAAAACTTGGAAGACGTTCTACTCCTTTTTCTTCCGCTTTAAACCACGAAATTTGAAAGAACTTGGCAACAATCTGTGTCTTTGAAAAAGCTTATACGGCCAAATAGTGGTAAGATGAGATCAACATCTCTGGCGGGTGATCTTTAGAAGCAGCTATGCTTGGCTGGCAAGTGGCTGGAAAAATACTTGCTGACAACCTGGGGGCATGTTTACGGCATAGACTAACGCTCATGTTCATGCTCTGCAGACCCTTTTTTAATTCACAAACTTAATCTCCATGTATTCTTCATGAAACTGCAAATTGAGGAAAACCAAAGCATCGTGCTGTGGTGCAGTAAAAAGTGAAGCAACAGGAACTGGAGCGAATACGTCACCTATAAAAACCATCAACACCCACTAGAAGCTTTATTATCCCAAACCATTGAATTCATGAAAAATTTATTGGCGCTGAAGAACAAATTTCTCAGTGAAATCATATGTTAATAATGTGATCCAACTTTATGGGAGATATAAAACACAAAAACACTTGTTTGCTTAAATATTACTGCCCTATAAGTCAGGATTTTATTGACGTGCACCGTATTTTAAGAGTATGGTGGGGTTACCAGAGGGAAATGCGACCCAGTATGGTAATAAAACTGGAAAAATAATCTGCCGAAGTCACCGCAAGGGGAAATGTGGATATAATCTTTACTCATGCTTTTTGTGCACGTGCTATCCCAAAGTTTCTTGGTTGATTTTTAAATTAAGAGGGCTATGTCTGTGTCTTGTTTTATTTATGCATTTGAAATTTCTGGTTGTCTTTATTCAGAGGTTGTTGTGAGCAAAGAGGAAGAGGAAAGCCGTAAAATATGATCACCTAAGAGAAGTCAAATGAGAATTTATCTGTTTTGACCATTAAATTTTTAAGAGCTGTGGTGTTTGTTTGCGATCGACAGAGCACTTAAGTTTCAGTGAAGCGTTCACTTTTGCTTTTTATTTATGAGTTTACATGTACTCGCAGAAGTTTCATGTTCAGTTTCATCTTCTTTTGCACTGTCTAAATATTTCTTTTTCCTCCGTTACAGTAAATGCGTACACAGGTAGATTTTTAACTTGTGAAATTTTGAGATTCTCATTTCTCTTTGTTTAAGTCGAAGCGGAACATGAGATCTTTATATCAACGTGCAGATAGCTCTGTTCTTAGTGTTCAGTGTGAAACTACCTGTTAACTCTCTCTGTCTGTTCACACTTTTTGAGCTGTAGGCCCGTCCGGTCTGGATCCGTTCTGGCGAGCAGATGAGCAGGATTTGGCCTGTCTCACACTTTTTAACATTCCTCGTCATGGGCAGCAGCTCCGGCCAGCGATTCAGGGGCAAAGATTTTAAATTCAAATAGCTTTTCTCGTCTCTATTGAGTTTTAAAAGGCTTAAGTTGTTGTCTTTACAAATCAACACAAAACAGCAGTTAAAGGGGCTGTGTTGGATCAGGGCGATTGTCTCTTGGAAGATTTCCCAGGTTCCTATGTAGCTGAAGACACAGAGACTTTAAATAAATATGATCAATTATACAAGCTCTGTGTTATAGGCCACATGTTTGAAGCAGGACCAAAGCACCTGTTGGTGCATGTTACCACACTGACACCTTTGTTAATTTGCAATTGTCCTCAGTCAGCCAGAAATACAACACTGGAGAGAGGCTACGTATGCGGTCTGTAGGCTCAAACTGCATTCCTGCCCGCACAGTCGAAGCCCATGTGTGTGTTATTCCACACGGAGCGGATTCCAGGAGTTCTGTTTAAGGTGTAATAATCTAATTTTAGTGGGGCTACCCAGGAGGTGAAAGCAACAGAAGGCACAAAATGGATTATCGCTGCTTGTATCTTTAGCTAAAGGCCTCTGTCCTTCACGTTTACACCTCAAACAAACCAATAAGGTGTGTGAGTCAGGAACCTGCTGCACCTCCACAGCCACACTGAGAGCGCCAATCTCCTCTACGTCAACCTTCCTCGTCTTATTTAACTTTTTAAATTCAAAAACCACATGTTACCCACTTGATATTTGAAAGCTAGTTTCCTGTCGACCCCCACCCTTCTTTATAACCTCGTACAAGTTGGCAAAGACGCTCTCCTGCCGCTACGGCTTCACATGTCGATATTAAAAAACAGATGGAAATGAAATCATGGTGATTCCATGTTTAAGTCACGCCAAAGACAACCTCGGGCATGATGGGAAAAAAAGAGGGAGGCCTCTGCTTGTTATTGCGTCAAAATTAAATCCACATTATGTTGTACAGCAGGCAGGAAACAACAAAAACTAAAAAAAAAATAATAGAGCTGCTACATTTTTGTTGATGTGTTGCACAAACAGGTGATCAGATAGTTATCAACAAGCCTCTTTTTATAAAGCACCTTGAGAAGCAAAGAGAAGAAAAATGCCATCTTTGTTATTGCTTATGTTATTTAAGACAATTAGTCTGGTATGTCTGTTAATGTAAATATGTTACATTATTATTTCTTCTTGGGAAAAACAGATTTTGAGCTCAGTAACTAATTGCACAAAAGAAAAACAGCCTGCAGTTACAGGCAGGTTTTGGGTGTTGTATTGAATGAACCTGATGTTAATGATTCCTGCCTCGGTTCATTAAACAGAAAGTTTTGTCATATTTAGGATTGTTTGTTTATTTTGGCATTAGCTAACAGAGGAGCCCTGAGGATAATAGCTACAGTTCAGCAGAAATAATTACACCTGTTAGCCTGAAATTAGCTGCAGCTAATTAGCTTTATCTGCCAGAGAGGAAGAATAATATTTACACTATGAGTCTATCACAGTTTGAACAAATGATTGAATTCTGTTTCATGTTTAAATAGTCGGAGATAGTTTTGTGTTTGCTCAACTAAGGCCGTTCTTTTGAGACATTTTATGCTAGGTTTTATTTAGCCTACTATTCACTTAAAACAGTAGTTTAGCTTAATTAAAACCATATTTAAAGATTACGCAATAAAAGGGGCGAAAGAATTGTTTAAGAATATTATAACTGGACATTAAAATACGCATTCAAGTTAGTTAATCAAAATGTTACCTATCCGACTTAAGTTGATATGATTTGTCTTCATGTTTGGTCTCTGTAAAAAAAAAAAATACAAGAAATTAAACGTTTCAAGACTTTTGAATTGTTTGCTAAGTGTCTTGAGATAACGTTTGTGATGATTTGATGCTTTAAAAAAATAAATAAAGACTGATTGACTGACTCAAGCTAGTATGAATCGCGGATAATATAAATAAAAAAATTTGATTGAACAACAAACGCGTTAATTTTGCCTGCAAAAAAACGCAGGGTTGTGCCCAATTATTAGACAGATTCATAAGAAAAACAGTAAAGCGCAATGAGAAATACATTATTACAAGTCTGAAAAAGAAACAGTCTGAGTTGGTTAAAATATTTCCGCAACAATGTAGAAAATTATAGTTAACGTATTACACTACAGCTAATATATCTATAAACAGAAACACAATAATTTGAAGAAATCAAATTTTCTCTTTTTAATTTTATGCCCATTAGCCAGAAAGTTTGGAGTATTTTTGCGTTTTGTAGCTGCCCATAGTTATGGATACATAAGATTACGCTTCTCATTACGCGCGACTTTACTCGAACTTTACCTGGAAACAAACCTTTATTCGTACACATTTAAAATATAAAGAAGTAAATGAGAGCAGCCCACCATGTGCGTCCCAGTGATCCTCCTTCTCCTTCCCTCTGCTCCTGCAGCTCCTCCTGATCATGAAGAGAAGCGCAGCAAGTGTCCGGACATCCAGATCCAAATCCTGCGCGTCTGCGGCGGAGCGGAGACAGACGACGAGACAACCGGGAGGCAGCGAGGGAGGGAGGGGGCAACAACACACACCGGGCACTGAGCGAGCAGGAGGAGGAGAAGGAGAGATAAATAAACGCTAACAGGTGGGAGGTGCGTCTCTCTCTCTCTCTCTCTCTCTCTGCTGCTTATAGAAAGTGAAGTGCGCCAAGAGTTCCCACCTCGAGGTGAAACATCCTGCGACATGCGCTGCCAAGCGAGCTCACATGTCCATCAAAATCAAACAGGGATTATAAAACTGTCTGTTAATCTTTACGATACTTATTAATAGTTTCTGACATTCTAATATGAGATCATCTTTTTGTTGATACCTACAAGTCTCCTCAGGTCATACAACATCACTTTTTGTAAAGTGATTTTTTTTTCATATTTCAATCATAGACTGTGTAAATAAATGTTTGAATAAGAATACGTAGTGTGCATATGTATAGAAGCCCATTAAAGCCAGTTTTAAAAAAAAAAGGAAATTAAAACTTGGCTTTGTTGACATTTTCTTGGCCCATATTAAGTCAAAATTTTGAGATAAGTCGAAATTTTTGGATAAAAACTTAAAATTATGAGGAAAAAAGTCAAAACTTGGGGGATAATTAGGGTCAAAGTTTTGAGATAATTGGGTCAAAACTATGAGATGATGAAGTTAGAATAATGAGGGGGGAAAAAAAGTCACAATTTTTACTTTTCATCTCATTTATTTCACTTTTATCTCAAAATTTCAACTTAATATCGGGTACAAATGCGCTTCTATACATGTGTGCTCCATAACTCTGTGATAAAACTTTTTTTTTTTTTTTAAACCCTGTGGTGCATAGTGGTCACTACAGTGGACACCTATTTAGAAGTTACTTACTCCTAAATTCAATGGTTCATGTGGTGGATATTCATATTAGCCTGTGTCAGGATATTTTTATTCTTCTTAGGACCTGAAAAAATGATTACAATTTTTTTTCCAAATATATATATATTTTTTTTAAAAAGTTATAAACAAACATTTTAGGGTAATACAGTGTAATAACTATACATTTTTCAGTGTTAAAATGGATGAAAGAGAGTTAAAATGTTTCACAAAGCATTAAAAAAAAAGATTATTCATGAAATTAACAAAGAAAAAAAGAATAAGAGTCAAAGAAAAAATAAGTCATATTTACATTAAGTTCACACTGTTTTATGTAGAACGCTCAGTTATAAATATTTGAAAAAATAAATAAATAAATAAAAAGGAAAACTTTTTTTCATACTTACATGCAAATAAAAACACTCAGGGGAAAAACCTGACACTGATATTCATAATTAATGCATTACAGGGTTAAATCGTCATTATACAGGAGCTGGAAATACTGGAATTCTCAGTGTTGATTCAAGCAATTCAATTCAATTCAACAGATGTTTGATGATAAAGCATGAGTTTTTTAATTGCTCTCTTAGTTAGATAGATGGATATAACTTAAGTGTCTGTTCTACAGATAAAACAGATATTTGTCCTTGACACAGCTTTCAAGTACAATTTAAAACACATTCACATACATCAGATTAAAACTAAAACAAAAATAAGAGTTAAACTCCAATCTGTTGCCAAAACACTATTTCCAATTAAAGCATCGCTAAATCCTGATTGGTGCTTGAGGCCATATGACATCAGTTTGTTTCTCTGAAGGCCCCGCCCTCGTCCACTTGGGAAGAAGATCCCAGACAGAAACATAAACACCAAAACAACCAAAACTATCTCAACTTTGTGGGATCGTTTCTCGCTCTTGCAGGGTCTTGTTGCTCTGAATGAGAAGCTAATTGAAGAAACAGGTTTTCAAGCCTTTGAAGTTAAGGATCTGAATACTTGATGTACCACAAAAGTAACACAATACTCTCCTTTGATGGATTTGAAGTACTGTATCATACATTATTTATCTGACAATAGACCATTGTGCTGTGTTTGTTGTTACAAGCTCTGGCGGAAATTAAACACACCAATGATAACACACTCGAGGGGGAGAAAGTTCCTGAAACAGATTGATCTCTTCTCGGTGAGGCTCTTTTTTCTGAATCTTTTAAAACATGTATTCTCTCCGTGAAGAAAACCAGGATTTTAAGCCTCAAAGAAACATTTCATGGCTTGTTAGGAACATTTTTCAACACCATGTAGATCCTGCAGCTTCAGTTTTATTACAGCTGGCGGACAAATTGAGAGCACAGAGCAGAGCCAGTTGCAATCGTCTTATCTCCTATCTCGTCCCAGCCAAGATCTCACTCCCCGGTTTGTTCCAATTATCCCTCAGTGGAATAGGAAAAATGGTTGAAGTAAATTGGCTGGACTGGATTGTTCTCAGATGTGGACCAAAACTGATACAGATGGAAATATAAGAGAGAGGATCGAGGGAGGGAGAGAAGACGCTTGATTGGAGAGGAGGAAGCTTTCCCAGAGAAGGCAATAAAACTGATTGATGACTCCCCTCGAGGAATGTTTCCCCAGGTGTGCTTTTGTGAGTGTGTGAGCATGCTCGAGTGAATGTTTGTGTATTTGTAACAGTACAGTTAAGCAATGCTATCCTTGGACACAGGACAAGCTCAATAAGGTAAATTGAGGGGTGAAATGCCATGTTTATGCGTCAATACTGTACTCTGGCAGCATCAACACAAAGACTCAAGAGGCTTCACTGAGCTGGGATTAAGCTGGAACTGATACTATCCAAAAGAAAAAAATAAATAAAGCAATTACTTAAAAATATTTTCTCAAAAAAAAAAAAAAAGAGAAGGAGAAGTGCTTAATAAAACACTTCAGGTGGTCTGTGGTGTGTGCTTCGACTGCAAACTTTTACACCCTCTGGCTAAGGGCGTGCTTTGAGACTCAAATAATAATAAACCAAATACCAGGAAGGTGTAATTATAAAAGTCAACATTGAGCCATTAAACGTGACAGATTAAGAGCTGATTTCACAATATGTGGGCGTCAGTTTGATGTATTCGCCAAGATAAAGAGAGCTCTTGATTAATTTAATAGAAACGCTTGTGCCAATTAAATATGCAGTACTTAAGTTATTTTTATGCTTATGGTTTGCATTTGTTTCAAGCAAGGAACAACTTGACTAGCATCTGTTTTCAAAATCCTTTTCTGTTCAAAAATGTTCTCCTGATTAAAGGAAAACTGAAAAGTGATGGTAAGGATCTCCAGTAATGAAACACAAAGGGATAATTTATGTTTACCCTGTGCAAGCAAAATAATAATCTTATTGGTGCAAGTTATTATCTTGTGAGTAAGAGAAAGTTGTTGATTCGCAAAAATCGTCTGATGCTTCCAGGTTTATTTTCTTGTCCATGTATGAAATTTTGAACTCTCACCCCTCAACAACCCAAAACACCAGTTCTAGAGTAATTACCATAAAAATACATTTGAATCCATGTTCAATCAATAAGGAAATACGAATAACTGATGGCAACAGATTGCGTTAGGAAGAGTTAGAAAGTGGAAAAAGTTATCAAGTCACCAAGATAAAGTGAATGAAAAGTCAGTTGATTGACAAGGAGATGACAGTTAGGTATTTTGGGATGTTGTTTGTCTTTCAGGTTAACTTTTTCCTCCAAGGAAACTCAATCCAAAGAAGAAAAAGGTGAACCTCAAGGATCCTTTCTAGGTCCTCTATCATTTTGCATCTATATCACACATGTGATTGTGCTGATGACACACTTGCAATAATACTTGCACTGTGCTGTAAATGTACTAGATCAGGGGTGTCCAAACTTTTTAGCAAAAGAGCCATTTTGGAAACTGTAAAAAGGAGCTGGACTTTATCACATTTGTTTATACAACAATTATAAAAACATTTAAAACCCCAAATATCTCTGATCCTGCATTCTGAACTATTTTATGCTTCAACTTTAGTCTTTTTTTGACCATTTCATAACTTTAATTCAGTTTTTTGTTCCTCTCATTGTTTTTTTTTTAATTCTAAACAACTCATGAAACACATTTTACATCATGCCAAATGCAATTAAATGTCAGCTGTAAAGCTTGAGTTGAGTTTTTGCAGATTGTGCAGAGCTTTAGCTTTATAGAGTTGCTTATTCACAGTCCAAATCTTTATGAAACCTTACCAGATACATTAAGATTTATTTCAAGTACTTGACAGAAACTGTAAATGTAAATGTAAATAATTAGAACATTATTAATTTAAATGACAAAACTAACACATACTAAGATGAGAGCTGGGGGCCTCTTGAAAATAGACGGTGGGCCACTATTGGCCCCCGGTCCATAGTTTGGACATCCCTTTACTTGATCATCAGAAATGAAATGGAAATGCAATCTATGCAATATACAGACAAGTATTTACAAATATTGTTCATGATAGCTCCATTCCACATTGGCGAAGCAAAGAGACACCATGAATGATTTTGAAAGAATTTAAATGTATCACCAAGCTCTTGTGAAAACTCCAGGTTTTCATAGTTTTTGGTGCCCCCCTGTGGACACACTGGAACATCTCATTTTATCGCATGGACAGCAGTGAGAAACACAGCACCTTTTACGAAAGGCTTTGGCAATGAAACCCGCTTGGCAAAAAGAGCAAGGAGAGAAATTAACACGGTTGTCATGAAGTCAAAGTCAATGTTTTGTGTTTTCCAAGTTTCCCTCACTTTGTCTCACGAGTGTTGACAAGCAGAGAGGTGAATCTGCTGCAGCATTCAAGGGTCCAGATACAGAGAAACAATACATGTAACACAACTAATCCCCGATAATAAAAAATCACTAAAACAATGAATTCCTCTGAGAAACAGCAAAGTTTTTCTTTGTAGGATGAGCAACAATCTGTTTCTACTCAACATGCTTTTGTCAGTCTTTCTCCTTTCAGACTTTCTCAAAGTCATCAAAAACTTATTTTTAATTTAATCATTATGACAGTAAAAAAGTATTTATTGCAGTATGCTGGATGCAAGGAAAACACTTTGTTTCATCACAAAAGAAAAGCTTCCCCCAGGGTCCAAACCACTGCTCTGGCCAACGCCCAGTGAACTGTCAGAGTATAACATCATAAAAAGACTGGATGTGTTTTGCAGGGATGATAGTTGGAGCTGTATAATGAGAGTTTTATTTGAGATACGTTACATGGTTGAATTTGGTAACAGGACAGTGAATGGAGCAGGAAACTTTTTTTTTTAGTTCCTTTAATCTTGTTCAGTATTTTCTTTTATATGTTGAAATATGTGGAAAAAACATAATTTAAAGCTCCTGTAAGGGATTTCTGTTTGCATTGCTTTTGTTACCCCCCACTGTGGACACAGTGTACGATACTCGTTTAATATGTTAAGTTTGTGTTCCTTCACAAAATATCTCTTCATGCCCTTACTGAGAATTTAATCTATTGCTTAATGCAACCATACTTCGAAATTTGTGGGAACAATATAGGCAAATAAAATTTGTCATTTGGCCTGACACCTACCTCCAGTTAGAGGTTTTGTTGTCTGTGATGGATTGATGGACTTTTTTGCTTTTTTAAGTATAGGGAGACATTGTAAATAACTTCTCTTGGTTTCTTTATCAGCCAAGAACTTGTCCAGGGAGCTTTGATATAAAGTAAATGTTAATATTTTTGCACCGTGCCAGGTTATTTAGTGTAATTCTACCTGCTTGTTGGTGTAAAAGTAGAAAATTTGTGTCTTTTAGCTGTAATCAGAAATATCACTGGACCAAGCCTGGTTTCCTTTTACGGCTATGCAACACGAGTCCAATTTAAAAAAAAAGTCTAAATTGATTAAGTGATTAACATTTACAGTCACAATATTCAGTATACCCACATAAATAACAACAACAACTTTTAAAGACAGTACCACTCTGACCTTGCTGTGTTTGGCTCCACACCGCCCTCCTCTGGTTGGATTAAGAACTGCAGCTGCAGCTCACAGACACCATCATCATCCACCATCAACCGACCTCCATCTGACAAAATATAAAATATTTCTGGTAATATTTTTAAGTGACACATTTCAAGGATGAGTTCAGCTGAATGGAAAGTTAAACTACCTCCTGTTAATGAAAGAATAGTCCTTCTTCTTCAGGTCTTTTTCTGAAATGAGCTCCGCTTCTAGTTTGCACGTTATATAGAGCTGCAGGACAACAATAATACACATTTTTAGGTGGATTTATTTTTCAAGAATCAACAAGGAATAAATTTAGAACTGTCTGAAATCTGCTGTAACTGTGTGTCTGTGGTCCTCGTGAAAGAGGAAGGACTGGAGCAGAAAATGAAGGATTTCATTTTGGCAGGAAGCGGGAGCTGGAGCCACACAGCTGTGAGTCTGTGAAACATCTGCAGAGAACAGACACACCTTTATCAGATTTGACCTCTGACCCCTGCATTTACGACACCGCTGATCTGGATTCATTTTGTAGTTACAGGATTAGAAACGAGGCTGGTTTGTGTAGCTTTGATTTGGAGGATTAATTAGAGGAACTACTGTAGACATTAGAGACTCAGGCCTGGTGGTCTATGGAGGCAGGAGTTCACTTCAGGAGATAGAGCAGCAACACAGCTGTTTACATACAAAGAGGACTATGGTGGTGATCCACAGAGGCCTCCATGATGACATATTCTCTAAGGAAGTAAATCTGAGAGGACTTCCTCTCACTTCTTCAATCAGTAATTTAGGGAGACTTCAATCAGAGTTTTTATAGAGAAAAAACTCCCCTCAATAATTAATCTCTGAACAGAGTACTTCACCCAGTCAGGGCATGAGAATGACTGGTGTTGCAGAGGAACTTTGACAGAAAGGTAGCACCGCCTAGTGGTGTGTTTTAGTACTGTCATATTCTATCCAGACTGACTGTACAGAGCTCAGAGCATTTTTGTAAACCTCTAGATTGTTTGATATTTGTCCATGACGTCTCACTTTTGCTTCTGATACAGAGTATGAAGCCTGTTAACGAAGGTGACTGTGTTAGAAATGCTAAACTCAGCGTAGATTTGGTCAGATTTAGATCCAGATGCAGACAGCTACATGTCTTTACATGGGCATAACTTTTTGGTTTAATAACTTTTAACATAAAATACAAAAAAATCTCCATTGTACAATGTGTGCCAATAAAGAGATGAGCTATTCAGAACCAAATGGTTTTTTTTGTTTGTTTTTTTAAAGGCTGTAACCATGTTTATTTTTGCTGTTAAAAATGGAATTATGATAACGAAAGTACCATTTCATCTTAGATAAAACACCATTCCTTCTGCTTGTCTTATACATTCTTTATTCTGATTTGCACTTAGTAGATGGCTACCAGGAAGAGCATAGATTAAATGCATTTATGGTGATTTGTATCTGAATTAACATTACATAAAAGACATGTTTCCCCATTGCATATTACGAAATACAAGTATTTATATGAAAGCAGCTTTCCATTTATGTGTAACAAAGGTCCTGTAACAGATTTTACCCTCTAACATAAGAAGATAGAAGTGAAATGAAAGAACGTTGCCAAAGGCATTTTGATGTGTTTACAAGAGCCTGAAGCTGAAGAACTGGACTTAATATTTTATC
The DNA here is from genome assembly GCA_008086565.1 of Thalassoma bifasciatum. Lineage (NCBI taxonomy): Eukaryota > Metazoa > Chordata > Actinopteri > Labriformes > Labridae > Thalassoma > Thalassoma bifasciatum. Next base: position 182,954 of record RPOG01000278.1, on the reverse strand, counting down.
AATGCTGTGTGTAAAACAGTGTATTTGAAGTGTGTCAGTAAAAGTGTGAGTAAAGTGTAGATAAAAATGTGGTTATTTTTTGTGCGTTTGTAATGCAGCATTAAGAGACAGGAGCACTTACGTGGCCCTCTTTTTCCTTTTTTTGTTACCATTTTCAGTTGTGGTGTGCGAAATTGCAAAATTTCGTATCGATCCAATACCAAGTAAATACAGAGCTAGTATTGCCGATATCTATACTAATATTGATATTGTTCACACTGAAAAGCAGCTTGTCAGAATTAATCAAGAATAATATACAGCCACTGAAATTAGTGTTTCTATTCATTGATGACAGCAAATAACCAATATGTCAATCAGAAGATACAAACTGGACAAACCAACATAAGGGACAAATTATTTAGGAAATCAGCGATACAATAATAATTTAAGGCAGTGGTGGCAAACAACTTAAACTGGGTGGTCTAATAAATCTGTCTAACTCTATATATTCAACATTTATGTTTATATATAGTTACGTATTTTTAGTTTCAGTGAATGACTTCGTAATAACTCGTTTGTATAAGTTTGTGGTGTTGCTAAAGAACCTTATTGGTATTCAGCTGTGAAATAACACGAAACGATGCTCCTCTCTGCCATCATGGAGCAGGCGGTGCATGACTGAGTGACGTGAGTGAGCGTCAACACTCACAGTCGAGCGGGGAGGAGGGGATTTCATCACATAAGCATTGATTAATATTGATACCAACACTGGCACCAATATATCAATATTTAAGATTGATCCGCCCACCACTGACTGTAAGTATTCTCTGGCTTAATTATAGCACAAACATTGTTCAGGGATAACTACGGCAAAGACGGTCAAAGTTAGCCCAACATTTTTAAACTACCACTGGACTTTCACTGCAAACTGAGAATCTGCTTCACACTTATACTGCAGCTATTACTGTTGTTGTTAAACTAAAGTACAATTCTAATTTGTACATTTTTAGAATAGAGTGCACAAATATTACGCTCTAAAAAATTAGCATATCACAGTATTTGCCTGGAAAACTAATCAAATCATGTATTTTTTGTTGCTTAACTCAAAGGATTTTTTTCTTTTACTTCCTCTGCCACACAGGGATGGAGGTTTGTCTGGGAGCCACGCCCAAAGGACAGATTTTGTACGGGGAGCTTGTTTTGATGCATTCACTCTTCAGCTTCAGACAGACAAAGCAGAATTCAATCTGGCAACGAGGGCAGTGGATGTTCTTGCAGTTTTTTTGGTTATGCTCCACCCTCATGCCGCACGTAGGACAAGCTCGCACAGAGGGGCAGTCGGTGACGCCCTCCACTGCGGGCAGACTGATGCTCTTGCAGGTCTTCAGAAGCTGCAGAACCTCGTTGATGCAATCCTCATTGTCGCAGCGATCGGATCGAGGGCCTGGACCTTTCCACGTCCTCAGACACTGCCAACAAAACTGGAATCGTTTCTTCTGCTCAGCTGTGCAGATTGTGCACACCACACACAGGTTAGAGAGATCCATCCTCTCCACATATGTGCTGCACTGTGGACACTAAAGAGAACAGACAGAAATCAATGCATCAGTCTTGTTTTTGTTGTTGTTTTCAAAAGACAACTTAAAATATTCCAACAGAAGTCAAGATAAGAAGCCACTATAGACACCACTAGACTCCTTACTTGCTTTACTTTGCAGTTATCTGCAGCAGCCAGGCGAGCCATGGTCTCTTCAAAGTGCTTCATTTCCTCCACGGACAAATCTGCCAGTCTTCTCACCTCCTGGTACGACCACTGTTTGTTACACACTTTGGTTCCTTCTGTCACTACAGGGCATCTGAATATGTATTTATCCTTTGAACAACAACCAAACTGTTAGTTTCAGATCATAGAACACAAATAGATAAACATAAACATTCATAAAGATGAGCTCATAAATATAAAAAGCCTGACAGCATTTATGATTTCTTGGCCATTTTTCAGAGATTTTGAATGATAACACAAAAAAAAAAGTATTTGAGTGTGTTAGATACCTCGTTCAGCTGTCTGAAACACCACTGAGTGAGAGACTGTGGAGTCACAGCGTGGCCGCAGGACATCACTGCTGTGAGTTCACTGTTACCATCACCTAAAGCTGCAGTAACACAGTGATGCCAGTTTTAGCCTCAGGATGTTGAGTCACACAAACGTTAGTACAGAGAAACCATAGAGGTGTAAATAACAATACAACAATCTTAAAAATAAAGTTAGAAAAATAGCATCTGTCTGTGTTTGTTTCACTGTGTAACAAAAATCATCTCACAGATAAAATCCAGGTCGTCCGTCCCGTAAACAAATGTCATGGTGGTATCTTGTGGGTCAAATTTTTTCTCTGCTTGTTCCAGTAAATTCATCCTGATTCTTCTCACTGGGGAGAAAAAGTCAAACACTGCGTTCACTAATATATAACAAATTATACACAGTTACAGAAAAAGTTTCATGACAAGGAAAAAGATGTTGGAAAGGAAAATGTTGAAGTGGAAATGCACTTTTACAGATAAACTGAGGATAAACAGTGGCGCCCCTCTTTTCATTGTGGTCTTGACCAGTGTCGGGAAATTTTTGTAGCCCATATTAAGTCAAACTTTTGAAATAAAAATTTGAAATTCCATATTTTGACTTTTTATGTGCAAAAGAGAAAAAAATCTCAACAAAGCAATTTAAAAAAAAAAAAATTTCTAACAGGCAGAAATGGGTTTCAACACATTATTTATGTTTCCATTTAAAGAAAATGTTCACTTCAAACAGAAAAAGAAGTGTTTTAAACAAATATATGGGTTATGAAGCTACTTTGTTGTCTTTTTTTTTTTTGCATTTTCAGAATATAGTCACCACTAATTTTTTTGAAGCAGCAATAAAACTTAATATCTTAAGTTGAACCAACCTAATAACTTTTACAGTGTGCTGTAGATAAGAAATCACAAACATGTTTATCAGTTTGACTGTGAGAATGAGTCATCGTGCAGAAATTCAGGGAAACTACCAGGGACTTCCTCCTACATTCATGTTTGTTGAGACTTAAAATAACTCTGCTTGAAGTTATGGCTTACAGTTCTAACAACAGAATAAAGATCATTCTGTAGAATAAAGATCATTCTGTTGAATTCAGGGTTCAGTTTGCAATCACTGTGTCATTTTTTAAATATATTAATTTGAGCGCAGAAGAAAAAAAACATCCCACAAAACAGAACTTTTTTTTAAAAAGTGACGTATGTTGAAACATTTTTAAGAGGAAGTACTTTCTTACCCGGTGACAGCAGCTTGACTGTTTTCTTCCACTTCCTCTTCGAGTTTTTCAACACCTGTAGAAAACAAAACTTTGGGGATGAAAGCTTCTCCTCCCTGGTTTGGTGAAAGTCTCCACTGTGAGTTGTTAAGTTTAGTGGAGTCTTTCTCTTTCTCTCTGTTTTTCTCCTGCCCATCAGGTTTTACTCGGTTACTCCCTCCCACTCGCTTTTATCGAAAGTGAAAGGAGCTCATCCTAAAATAGCACGCGGTAAGGTAAGTGCCCACTTTATGACAAATCCTGAACATAGGAAAGGTGAGCACCTGTATCAGTGAGTCCAGGTGGACGTGAATCCATCTCTCTATGCAAAGTTTTATAACTGGTTTCTCTCTTTTGTCGTTAATAATCTCTCTCGACGATTCTTGCTCGTGACTGCAATGATGGGTTTCCAATGACAACCAAGCTCACAAAAAGCTGACTTCATTTTAATTGTTCATCAAGTCAAGTTTCCCGTGTATATTTTTGCAAATAGAGCCTCTAAGAGTAGGAGTGAAGCTCTGAAGTTTTCTTAAAGGGACTGTGAGGACTTTCTAAGTGATCCTGAAAAAGTCTCATCTCTAGATAAATGCCTGATCATAATCCCAGTGTAAAATGAGATTATCAGCACTAAAATTATGGAGTAAGATCGCTGTCAAAAAGACGTATACATAATTAATTATTTTGATTTGTAATTTTAACAATTTCCCGGTCAAAAAAGTTGTTTTACACAAAATCCTTCTGTCACATACACGAGTCTGTGAACTTGGGTTCGAGTTAGGGTTGTTTGAATACGAGTGTGAGCTTAAAATCTGCAAGTGCCAATGTTTATGAATACGACTCATGTTTCTACGACTCATGTTTCTAAGACTGCCTCTGAACACGAATCCAAGTTTATGGGTACACTCGAAAAGTGCTGAAATGACGTCACTGCTCAGGAAGAGCAATCGATCCATGATGCCTCCAACTCACATCAATCACTTTTTTTTTCTATTCCTGTTTCAGATTTATCCTTATGTGACTGTTTTCAGCTCTGTATTTTCGCGATCATTAAACTCCTTTATGGATCAGGTAGTGACTATCCTCCATATTTGCCTTTGTGGCATGCACATGCACGGTTGGAGGCATCGTGGATCGATTGCTCTTCCTGAGCAGTGACGTCATTTCAGCACTTTTTGAGTCATACCCATAAACTTGGATTCGTGTTCAGAGGCAGTCGTAGAGTCGTATTCATAAACATTCTGATTCACCTCAAATATTTCTGATCCTTCATTCTGAACCATTTTATTCGTCAACTTTTGTCTTTTCTTTACCATTTCATAACTTAACTTCAGTCTTTTGTCCTCTCATGTGTGGGGTTTTTTTTTTTTTTTTTTTTGTGTGAGATGTTTCCAGATATATTTAGGTTTTTTTCGGGCATCTGACAGAAACTGCAAATTTACCCAATTAGAAAATGATTAATTTAAGTTCCAAAATTAATACATATTAAAATGAAAGCTGGGGGCCGCATGAAAATAGACGGCAGGCCACAATTGGCCCCGGGGCCTTAGTTTGGACACCCGTGGGCTAAAGGCTAAAACATAAGGTGTTCTCCTCACAGCCACTTTAAACTATCAAATGTAATCAGTTTTGTCTCACGTAACTCAATGGAAGTTTCTACACAACACAAATGTAAAAGCTGTAGTCCTCTTTCGTAGCGTAATTGACTGATTTATTTATAGGTTATTTGACAGTGGCAATGCAGCTTACATAGCAGTACGGCTGTCATCTAAAAGATATCAAGATTACATAAAATAATATGCATACAATAACAACTGTGGCCTTCTCCTCAGAGGTGATTTTATTAGTGGATGTAATATCGCTGATGTCATCCTTCTGTTTCTGATGCAGAGTTTTGAAGCATATTGTTGTAAGGAGTCGTATTGGAAATGCTTCAAGAGACGTGATAAACAACGGCTTCAGGACGTCCGTCTCCCAGTCAGGTGAACTGTTCCTCTTTAATGAAACCGTTTAAGTGCTTTCTGGTGCAAACCTGTTGAACATGTCTTGGTAACCAGCTGTGTGTTGTTTACCACAGGCTGAATCTGTTCACCTCCTGAGAACTTTTGTGGTACAAAAATGTCAAAATTTGAAAAACACCACAATGAATCCGAATTTGGTGGAAACATTCATAAAGAAACTACGTCTCTTAAACATCTCAGGTAAGAAAGAGGACGTGACACAATCTATGCTTGTTTAATGTGACAGACTTGTGTGTAAAGGTAATCATTTGTTGTTGTTTTTACAGATTACCATGGTTTAAAAAGTCCAGGTCTCACCTGTTATTTGAACTGCGTCCTTCAGGTGCTTTTTATGACCAAAGATTTCCGTGAGGCTGTAAAATGGTATGCGACCTTTGCTTTGTTTTATTGCTAGCTTTTTACCCTTTTTCAATAAAATAGTTTTATGTTTTCTGTCCCTTTAATCTTGTAAAATTACGACTTAATACATTCATATAATAAGCTTATATTAGTCTATAACTGACCAGCTGAAAGGTCACACTGTACCTTTTATCTGGCTGAGTGGAAATTCTCAAAACGTTTGGTAAATCAAAACTTCTCTGTCACAGGTGCAGCAGAAAAGATTCAACAACTTTTGATTCACATTTGGATGACTTGTTTGTTGTACTAGAGAAAAAAATGGCAAAAACACATGGAATCATAAGAAAACTTGGCATCGCCAACGGTAAGTGTACATGTCAGACCTCACACTGCTGGAGGATAATTATCATTTTTATTATCCTACATCTGTAAAACTATTTTTTTATCCATTCACTCAGTTTACGAGCAACGTGATGCTGCTGAGTACTTCGAGAAAATCCTGTGTCGGACAAGTCCAGAGGCATCTAAGGTAGAAAAGATAAAAAATATGTGTATACAGGTCCAATCTCCACTATGATGATTGTCTTAACCCTCTGTATTAATTATTATTGGTTAAATGAAAGGGAGTGAAACTATAAGATAATAGATTGAATTCTAACAGTCCTGATTCACAAATAAAGGCAGAACTTACTGATCCGCTGACGTGTTGATGTTTCCAGATGTTTAAAGGAGAACTAAACCACAGGACCAAATGCCTCAAATGTAAAGAAACGAACGACAGCAGGAGCTTTTTTTGGCTTCTGCCTCTTGTGGTGGAAGATTTTCGCCATCATGTCTTCAGTGTGGTACTCGACTTTTCCCTTTTACAAGTACAGAAGTGATGTCTTTCTTTTGAAGTGAAAATAAGAGGAGAATATGTGTAACCCTGTTTTATTTTTTCACTTGGTTTATAGGAGGAAGGGTTAAAGGCGTTTTTCAAAGGGGAAAAAATCTGCGGGGAAAACAAGATCTTCTGCGACCATTGCCAGAAAAAGCAGGATGAAGAATTTGTAAGTGCAAATGGTCCATTTGTTGACCTAATATCCAATCAAGGCATGCAAATTAATAGTTGGTGTGAATGTGAACTATTGAAACATCTAATGATATAATCACACACAAAACCAAGAAAATAAACCAATACCTCAGTTCCACTGGAAAAAGTGTTAGCTAATGAGTAACAGTGATGCTGTCAGATTTAGTTTGCTAGTAGGAATTTTCCATCCTTGAACAGACACTGTACACCGCAGTCACCAGTTTGAATTTTCCTGATTTCATCATGTGTTTCAGGAATGTCAGATAACACAAAGTCCAGAGATTTTGACGCTCCTGTTGAAGAGGTTCAGTTATGACTACGTGTGCAGTCGTTACATCAAGCTTCACTGCAAAGTGGCGATCCCAAAAACTTTACACATGACAGTAAGTAGTTACTTGTATTTTCAAATGTTTTAATGGTTTAATTTTATTTCTCAAAAATGGGACTTTCAAGAGGGGGGATATTCCAACACATTCATATGTTATAGAAATCCCTGAATCCGTCTGTAAACTGATATAAAACGGTGTGTCATAAGAGGCTGTTTATATGAGAACAGTTTTTGAGTGAAACGCAAAAGTAATGCTGGGTTTCAGCCTGTAGTTTACATAGAAACTGTCTTTTGGCTGGCCTAAAACGCAAACTTTTAAAAAAGCCATTTTCTGCGTACACATCTGTCAAATGCGTACACATAAAACTTCCATTGTGCCCAGTGAAAAAACAACAACAACAACAAGAGTGACCTACCGTTTCGTTCTTGTGCTACTGAATCTACTTCTACCAAAATGTGCAATTATTGCACTGTTTCTGCAATTGAAGAAGAAGTTTTTTGTATAAACTCCAGATGATCAGCTGACCTCTTCTTCAGCCTCTTATCTGTTGTCATGTAAACGGCTCCAACAGCTATATCGCCATCTACAGCCCTGACACATATACTACAGAGTTTTAAATCACTCAGGGTTTCTGTGTAAACGCAGATCTTTGTGATTACATTTTCCTGCGTTTTAGGTGAAGGCTGTGAAGCGTTGTTGTGTAAACAACGCCTAAAAATATCACTGGAGTTCATCATTTCGTAATGATGAAGGGCAATCCTTCGCTTCGAGAGGAAAGTTTATTTGTTAAGCAGGGGGACTGAAAGAGAGAGCAGCTAAAGTGAAGAAATGAGGTTTTCCAAAACCTGAGCCTGAGAAAAAGATGTGATTTTTTTTTTTAGTTGGCAATCAACAAAAGCTGCTACAAGGGTACCACATGGATGGTATAAAGCCTAAAAAAGTATAATCCCCCTCTTTAAGATACCTTCTCTCTCTGCAGGGTTGCACATACGACCTCTATGCTGTAGTTAACCACTTTGGTGAGCTGACAGGAGGTCATTACACCACTCAGATCAAATCCTTTGAAACTCAGTGCTGGTACAACTTCAATGATGAAAGTGTCAGGGTAAGCTGCTCTGGATTCAAATGGTATTAATGCAACAAGTTTTACCACTGTAAATTATAGCACTGGGACACTGACTTTGATTTTTCCTCCACTTCAGGTAAATCCTGAAGAATTTAAGGCAGAGGACAAGAGTTTGAAGTCTCGCACAGCGTACCTCCTCATGTACAGGAAGGGTAAGAAAAGTATAATCCAGGCTCTATGCTTCTGACTTGTTTCTTTTCACCTTCTCATCCTTAGTCATGCTGCTCAGGCTTGTGTTCAAACTATGAGTTCACTTGAGCCTGAAAATTTCCACTATAGTTAAAAGGTAATGGAGTTTTTCATATTAAGTGCTACTTTTTTCTTTCTTCCAAGTGGAGAAACATCTTGAAAAATGTGATGGTGGTGATGGTGATGTGGACGTTTTCTGCACAAACTTTGATGTTGAAGCCAAAGAAAAACTCGATGAAGCACAGAAGCAGATGGATAAAAGCATCCCAAAAGTGAACTTCAAGCAGCTGAATGGTGAAATATCAACGGAGATCCACGGTGATGTTTTAAAAAAGTGGACAAACTTTTCAGAGAGCCCAGAAAATCTGTTTCACAGGAGGGCACCACATCAAGAGGTGAGCCAAAGAGATGGAGCACAAAATGACCCTGAATTAAACAGATGGCACCTTGGTGTAAACACACAGACAGCATCATCCTATCAAAACTGTTTGTTAGAAAACAAACACAAAACTGAAAGGACGTGTCTGATGTTGAAGAACACTGACTATGAAACACAGATCTCCACTGCTTCAAAGACTGTACCAAGAAAAACTGATGTAACTCTCACAAGAAACAGAGTCCAAACTGCAAAGAGTCAAAGTGTGAAAAACAAAACAGACGATGACATCAGCCAGAAAACGGCAGGAACCATGACAAAAAGAGAAAACAGGCTTATGAAAAGCCGAGAGCCCTGGAGGTGATGAAACAATCATGTTTTTTGTGTTTTAAAGTCATGAATGAGTTCCAATTTGTTTCTATATTTTGGGCATTGTGCTGTAAAGATATGTGATACCAAAACTTCTGTGAGTCAGAGCTTGTCACCTTCAGAACTTTTTAAGAAATAAACTTTTATCACATTCAATTCAGGAATCTTATCTGGTCATCTTCTTTTATATTTATTATATTTATATTTAGGCTACGAGCAGCCTCTTGATTGATTTTTTAGAAGTAATTGATGGTTTTTGTTGTTTGATGGCTGAAGTCCTGTTGTACAAACCTAGTGACTTCTTGCTTCTTCTTATTTACAAGTTTTGCAATAAGATGTTTTGCAATCTCATATTTGAGCAAATAAAACCACAAATTATTTCATCATACCTAAAACCAAGGTGTTGCACTCCTTCAGTATTCAAAACAAGTTTATACTTATAAAGATTTCACTGAAAAGTATCAAAAGAAACCTGTAACTATAAGAGAGCTGCTATAGTGTTTGACAAGTTGTGCCCTGCACTGGTGTGTATTTCTTTAAGTCGGGAAACGAAAGTAAAAGTATTTCTTCAGCTCATCAGATACGCCTTGAGGCGGACTCAGCGGCGTCGTTACTTTGGTGGCCATCTTTGAACAGGGGACTGCTCTGGTGCTCTGTACAAAAGTCAATGGAAAGAATGATGATTCACTCACTAAAACACTCATAACTCACTGAATTCTTGACGGATTTACACACGGATTGGTTTACATCAAATCTCATTCACGTGGCTATGATTCAGACTAAATTTTTTAATGTTTTTTTTTTTTTTTCTCAGGATTGCAAGTTAATTTCGGACATTTATAACAAACCAAGCCGTTTGAAAATCGGTTTAAATTTAACGATGTACAGTTATTTGAAAGTCCATGCTCCATTGACTGTAATGTAATGAGTGATTGGGCAGGCCTGTCCCAAGATGGCCGCCATGTGACGATGTTACTTTCCATTGGTTTATAGCGCGCACGAGCCATCTAGCCTTCTTATCTGTATCCATGAACAGATAGGCCACCGTCCTGACTGTTTGGGCTTCACAGGATCACAAACGTCACCAAAATGCAGATTTTTGTGAGAACCTTGACTGGAAAAGAGATCCCCTTAGAGGTGGAACCCTCCGACACAATAGAAAATGTAAAGGCGAAGATACAGGACATAGAAGAAATTCCAGGTAGGTAATTTCTATTCACTAACCTGCGGCCTACATGTGCAACTTTTGGTCATATTTGCACTCAAAGGTGAACTCGATCCTTCTTTATCTGAAAATGACTGTTAGACGACGTATTGGATCAGTGGATGTTTGATAAATGTTGTTTATTGTGATTCACGAATTCATCTGTGGAACAATAAATGTATTCTGTTGTAAATCTTCGAAGTTTGTTTTGACTTTCTCTTTCTCTTATATAGCGGACCAACAACGAGTGATCTTTGCAGGGAGGCAACTAGAGGACGGGAGGAAACTCTCAGACTATAACATCCAACACGAGGCAACAGTGCATATGGTTACAAGAGTAAGAGGGGGAGGGGGAGGGGGAGGGCTTCCCCCGGATGATGAAGAGGATGATGAAAACAGAGGCATGGGTGACAGGAACGGCAGAAACAGTAGTATGGAACGGCTTGCAAATTTTTGTATTCTTCTGTGAAGTACCAGTTTCCATTGGGATACATGTGAATAACTCACCAGAACTGCAGTTTTAAAGTGGATGCACACTTTGTTTCTTCGTATCATCAACAAAAGGACAAGCTGTAAACCCTGCAAGTCCTCAGCCCATGTTTTTTTTTGTTTCCCTGTTTTATGACGTTGCTTATTCACGTGATTATTCACAGCATTAATGTCTGATGTGTTTTTTTGTTAATGAATGACTCTCCCTCATTTAGACTGTGTAAGGGGTCTTCAACAGGGGGAACCGTGAAAGTACTGCAGGGTATTTTTTTATATTTTTTGTTTGTTTTTTGACTAGGCTGAATTTTTTATACTTTCAAATAGTTCATTACTAGTTTGTTTATGCATGGTAGTAGCATTGATTAGCCATCACTTTTGTTTCTACATTCATGTTTAAAATAATCATGTTTGTCTGAAAAGTTTCTATGCTTGATTTTTACACCATTAATTGACAGTGTTGATGTTGGCATTGGTGTCAGTTGACAGAGAAAGTATAAAAATGCCAATGCCAAGAACTCACTGGACCTTTCAAATGATCGTGGGTATTATCTGAATAGCTTTGAATTCATTTAACTACAACATCATTTTATTAACTTGTATTTTGAGTTATGTATTTGATAAAAGTTACACTCAGGATTTATTTGAATGTAAATATCAGAGTGGTTTTTCCAAATTATTTCTGAATGAATTGTTTGTATGCAACTTTATTTACTCCGGCCAAGTAGTAGAGAGTGATTGTCTGTAAAATTCTCTGAAAAAGGAAACATGTTACAAAGTCTATAGTCAAAGATTGGGTTGAGGTTGTTCATTGTTCTTCCTGAATTGTCACAGCTGAAACTAAAGAGCCTTCATTTCCAGGCCTTTGTATTAAAAGTTGAAAAGTTTATGCACTAAGGGAACTAAACCTTAAAAAGCAGTAAACAGTTTTATTATTGTTTCATATGATTGATTGAAATTGTGTTTTTGAACTTACATTTTTTTCAACCTTGTATATTCTCTTTGAAATTCACTGAACCTCTGTCCATAACAATTTCATACCCTGTAAAATTCAAATGTCAAATTTTTCAGTTTCTTATTATTCTATTGTACTGGCCTTGCATCTGACTTAATGTGATTTTGATTGTTTCAAAAAGTGCTTTTACATGAAATGTTTAAGATTTTATTATCACAATGTCAATAAATATATGGTATTTTCCTACAATTCATAGATCTGTGATCTTTGTGTTATTTTGACTGACCTCTAGATGGTGCTGAAGAGCCACCTGACTTCTGCTGATATGAAGGTTTCAAGTCTTCATGTGAGGTTGTTGGGATATGATAAATCCATGACCTATTTAGGCCTAAACTTCCAATTATTTATTCTTTTTCTGTTTTTATACATAATTATAATAACTTGATTTGCATGTATCAAGTAAGAAATTCTGAGATATGGCAAAAATTCAACTTTTTCTCCATAGTTGTGACTTTTGATCTCAAAACTTTCATTTTTCTCAGACTTAAAATTTGAGTATTTGTTTTTTGCTCAAAATTTTCACAGATTTCAGAGTCTCAGTTTTAGTTGTTACAAGCCTTAAACTCAAGATGACCCTTAAACTACTGTCATACTTCATGTAAATCAACTTTGTCTAATCAATGTGTTCTTTTTCTTCCTGTTTTATGAAGTTACTCATTCATGATGTGACTATTCACATCATTTATGCCTGTTTTATTNTGATCCTTCATTCTGAACCATTTTATTCGTCAACTTTTGTCTTTTCTTTACCATTTCATAACTTTACTTCAGTCTTTTGTCCTCTCATGTGTTTTTTTTTTTTTTTTTTTTTTTTTTTTTTTTTTTTTTTTTTTTTTTTTTGTGTGAGATGTTTCCAGATATATTTAGGTTTTTTTCGGGAATCTGACAAAAACTGCAAATCTACACAATTAGAAAAGGATTAATTTAAGTTACAAAATTAATACATCTTAAAATGAAAGCTGGGGGCCGCATGAAAATAGACGGCAGGCCACAATTGGCCCCCGGGCCTTAGTTTGGACACCCCTGGGCTAAAGGCTAAAACATAAGGTGTTCTCCTCACAGCCACTTTAAACTACCAAATGTAGTCAGTTTTGTCTCACATAACTCAATGGAAGTTTCTACACAACACAAATGTAAAAGCTGTAGTCCTCTTTCGTAGCGTAATTGATTGATTTATTTATAGGTTATTTGACAGTGGCAATGCAGCTTACATAGCAGTACGGCTGTCATCTAAAAGATATCAAGATTACATAAAATAATATGCATACAATAACAACTGTGGCCTTCTCCTCAGAGGTGATTTTATTAGTGGATGTAATATCGCTGATGTCATCCTTTTGTTTCTGATGCAGAGTTTTGAAGCATATTGTCGTAAGGAGTCGTATTGGAAATGCTTCGAGAGGCGTGATAAATAACGGCTTCAGGGCGTCCGTCTCCCAGTCAGGTGAACTGTTCCTCTTTAATCTTGATATATTTTATATTTCTGAGCTACAAATAAAACCGTTTAAGTGCTTTCTGGTGCAAACCTGTTGAACATGTCTTGGTAACCAGCTGTGTGTTGTTTACCACAGGCTGAATCTGTTCACCTCCTGAGAACTATCGTGGTACAAAAATGTCAAAATTTGAAAAACACCACAATGAATCCGAATTTGGTGGAAACATTCATAAAGAAACTACGTCTCTTAAACATCTCAGGTAAGAAAGAGGACGTGACACAATCTATGCTTGTTTAATGTGACAGACTTGTGTGTAAAGGTAATCATTTGTTGTTGTTTTTACAGATTACCATGGTTTAAAAAGTCCAGGTCTCACCTGTTATTTGAACTGCATCCTTCAGGTGCTTTTTATGACCAAAGATTTCCGTGAGGCTGTAAAACGGTACGCGACCTTTGCTTTGTTTTATTGCTAGCTTTTTACCCTTTTTCAATAAAATAGTTTTATGTTTTCTGTCCCTTTAATCTTGTAAAATTACGACTTAATACATTCATATAATAAGCTTATATTAGTCTATAACTGACCAGCTGAAAGGTCACACTGTACCTTTTAGCTGGAAATTCTCAAAACGTTTGGTAAATCAAAATTCTCTGTCACAGGTGCAGCAGAAAAGATTCAACAACTTTTGATTCACATTTGGATGACTTGTTTGTTGTACTAGAGAAAAAAATGGCAAAAACACATGGAATCATAAGAAAACTTGGCATCGCCAACGGTAAGTGTACATGTCAGACCTCACACTGCTGGAGGATAATTATCATTTTTATTATCCTACATCTGTAAAACTATTTTTTTATCCATTCACTCAGTTTACGAGCAACGTGATGCTGCTGAGTACTTCGAGAAAATCCTGTGTCGGACAAGTCCAGAGGCATCTAAGGTAGAAAAAATAAAAAATATGTGTATACAGGTCCAATCTCCACTATGATAATTGTCTTAACCCTCTGTATTAATTATTATTGGTTAAATGAAAGGGAGTGAAACTATAAGATAATAGATTGAATTCTAACAGTCCTGATTCACAAATAAAGGCAGAACTTACTGATCCGCTGACGTGTTGATGTTTCCAGATGTTTAAAGGAGAACTAAACCACAGGACCAAATGCCTCAAATGCAAAGAAACGAACGACAGCAGGAGCTTTTTTTGGCTTCTGCCTCTTGTGGTGGAAGATTTTCGCCATCATGTCTTCAGTGTGGTACTCGACTTTTCCCTTTTACAAGTACAGAAGTGATGTCTTTCTTTTGAAGTGAAAATAAGAGGAGAATATGTGTAACCCTGTTTTATTTTTTCACTTGGTTTATAGGAGGAAGGGTTAAAGGCGTTTTTCAAAGGGGAAAAAATCTGCGGGGAAAACAAGATCTTCTGCGACCATTGCCAGAAAAAGCAGGATGAAGAATTTGTAAGTGCAAATGGTCCATTTGTTGACCTAATATCCAATCAAGGCATGCAAATTAATAGTTGGTGTGAATGTGAACTATTGAAACATCTAATGATATAATCACACACAAAACCAAGAAAATAAACCAATACCTCAGTTCCACTGGAAAAAGTGTGTCGTAATGAATTGCAGTGATGCTGTCAGATTTAGTTTGCTAGTAGGAATTTTCCATCCTTGAACAGACACTGTACACCGCAGTCACCAGTTTGAATTTTCCTGATTTCATCATGTGTTTCAGGAATGTCAGATAACACAAAGTCCAGAGATTTTGACGCTGCTGTTGAAGAGGTTCAGTTATGACTACGTGTGCGGTCGTTACATCAAGCTTCACTGCAAAGTGGCGATCCCAGAAACTTTACACATGACAGTAAGTAGTTACTTGTATTTTCAAATGTTTTAATGGTTTTATTTTATTTCTCAAAAATGGGACTTTCAAGAGGGGGGATATTCCAACACATTCATATGTTATAGAAATCCCTGAATCCGTCTGTAAACTGATATAAAACGGTGTGTCATAAGAGGCCGTTGATATGAGAACAGTTTTTGGGTGAAACGCAAAAGTAATGCTGGGTTTCAGCCTGTAGTTTACATAGAAACTGTCTTTTGGCTGGCCTAAAACGCAAACTTTTGAAAAAGCCATTTTCTGCGTACACATCTGTCAAATGCGTACACATAAAACTTCCATTGTGCCCAGTGAAAAAACAACAACAACAACAAGAGTGACCTACCGTTTCGTTCTTGTGCTACTGAATCTACTTCTACCAAAATGTGCAATTATTGCACTTTTTCTGCAATTGAAGAAGAAGTTTTTTGTATAAACTCCAGATGATCAGCTGACCTCTTCTTCAGCCTCTTATCTGTTGTCATGTAAACGGCTCCAACAGCTATGTCGCCATCTACAGCCCTGACACATATCTACAGAGTTTTAAGTCACTCAGGGTTTCTGTGTAAACGCAGATCTTTGACATTACATTTTCCTGCGTTTTAGGTGAAGGCTGTGAAGCGTTGTTGTGTAAACAACGCCTAAAAATATCACTGGAGTTCATCATTTCGTAATGATGAAGGGCAATCCTTCGCTTCGAGAGGAAAGTATATTTGTTAAGCAGGGGGACTGAAAGAGAGAGCAGCTACAGTGAAGAAATGAGGTTTTCCAAAACCTGAGCCTGAGAAAAAAATGTGATTTTTTTTTTTTTAGTTGGCAATCAACAAAAGCTGCTACAAGGGTACCACATGGATGGTATAAAGCCTAAAAAAGTATAATCCCCCTCTTTAAGATACCTTCTCTCTCTGCAGGGTTGCACATACGACCTCTATGCTGTAGTTAACCACTTTGGTGAGCTGACAGGAGGTCATTACACCGCTCAGATCAAATCCTTTGAAACTCAGTGCTGGTACAACTTCAATGATGAAAGTGTCAGGGTAAGCTGCTCTGGATTCAAATGGTATTAATGCAACAAGTTTTACCACTGTAAATTATAGCACTGGGACACTGACTTTGATTTTTCCTCCACTTCAGGTAAATCCTGAAGAATTTAAGGCAGAGGACAAGAGTTTGAAGTCTCGCACAGCGTACCTCCTCATGTACAGGAAGGGTAAGAAAAGTATAATCCAGGCTCTATGCTTCTGACTTGTTTCTTTTCACCTTCTCATCCTTAGTCATGCTGCTCAGGCTTGTGTTCAAACTATGAGTTCACTTGAGCCTGAAAATTTCCACTATAGTGAAAAGGTAATGGAGTTTTTCATATTAAGCGCTACTTTTTTCTTTCTTCCAAGTGGAGAAACATCTTGAAAAATGTGATGGTGGTGATGGTGATGTGGACGTTTTCTGCACAAACTTTGATGTTGAAGCCAAAGAAAAACTCGATGAAGCACAGAAGCAGATGGATAAAAGCATCCCAAAAGTGAACTTCAAGCAGCTGAATGGTGAAATATCAACGGAGATCCACGGTGATGTTTTGAAAAAGTGGACAAACTTTTCAGAGAGCCCAGAAAATCTGTTTCACAGGAGGGCACCACATCAAGAGGTGAGCCAAAGAGATGGAGCACAAAATGACCCTGAATTAAACAGATGGCACCTTGGTGTAAACACACAGACAGCATCATCCTATCAAAACTGTTTGTTAGAAAACAAACACAAAACTGAAAGGACGTGTCTAATGTTGAAGAACACTGACTATGAAACACAGATCTCCACTGCTTCAAAGACTGTACCAAGAAAAACTGATGTAACTCTCACAAGAAACAGAGTCCAAACTGCAAAGAGTCAAGGTGTGAGAAACAAAACAGACGATGACATCAGCCAGAAAACGGCAGGAACCATGACAAAAAGAGAAAACAGGCTTACGAAAAGCCGAGAGCCCTGGAGGTGATGAAACAATCATGTTTTTTGTGTTTTTAAGTCATGAATGAGTTCCAATTTGTTTCTATATTTTGGGCATTGTGCTGTAAAGATATGTGATATCAAAACTTCTGTGAGTCAGAGCTTTTCACCTTCAGAACTTTTTAAGAAATAAACTTTTATCACATTCAATTCAGGAATCTTATCTGGTCATCTTCTTTTATATTTATTATATTTATATATTTAGGCTACGAGCAGCCTCTTGATTGATTTTCTTAGAAGTAATTGATGGTTTTTGTTGTTTGATGGCTGAAGTCCTGTTGTACAAACCTAGTGACTTCTTGCTTCTTCTTATTTACAAGTTTTGCAATAAGATGTTTTGCAATCTCATATTTGAGCAAATAAAACCACAAATTATTTCATCATACCTAAAACCAAGGTGTTGCACTCCTTCAGTATTCAAAACAAGTTTATACTTATAAAGATTTCACTGAAAAGTATCAAAAGAAACCTGTAACTATAAGAGAGCTGCTACAGTGTTTGACAAGTTGTGCCCTGCACTGGTGTGTATTTCTTTAAGTCGGGGAAAGAAAGTAAAAGTATTTCTTCAGCTCATCAGATACGCCTTGAGGCGGAGTCAGCAGCGTCGTCACTGTGGCGGCCATCTTGGAACAGGGGACTGCTTCGGTGCTCTGTACAAAAGTCAATGGAAAGAATGACGATTTACTCACTAAAACACTTGTAACTCACTGAATTCTTGACGGATTTACACACAGATTGGTTTACAACAAATCTCATTCACGTGGCTGTGATTCAGACTAACTTTGAAATGGATTTTTTTTTTCTCAGATTTGCAAGTTAATTAGCTAAATTTAGGACATTTGTAACAAACCAAGCCGTTTGAAAATCGGTTTAAAATTGAGCAATCTACAGTTATTTCAAAGTTCATGTTCCACTGACTAAAGTAATGAGTGATTGGGCAGGCCCTGTCCCAAGATGGCCGCAGTGTGACGACGTCACTTCCCATTGATTTACAGCACGCACAAGCCATCTAGCCTTCTTATCTGTATCCATGAACAGATACGCCACCGTCCTGACTGTTTGGGCTTCACAGGATCACAAACGTCACCAAAATGCAGATTTTTGTGAAAACCTTGACTGGAAAAATTTTCCACTTAGAGGTGAAACCCTCCGATACAACTGAAAATGTAAAGGCGATGATACAGGACAAAGCAGGAATTCCAGGTAGATCATTTCTATTCGCACACCTGCGGCCTACATGTGCAACCTTTGGTCATATTTGCACTCAAAGGTGAACTTGATCCTTTTTTATCTGAAAATGACTGTTAGACGACGTATTAGATCAGTGGATGTTTGATAAATGTTGTTTAATGATTCACAAATTCTTCTGTGGAACAATAAATGTGTTCTGTTATAAATCTCCTAAGTTTGTCATGACTTTCTTTCTCTGTTATAGTGGAACAACAACGACTGATCTTTGCAGGGAAGCAGTTAGAGGACGGGAGGACACTCTCAGACTATAACATCCAACGCGAGACAACAGTGCACCTGGTTATAAGACTGAGAGGGGGAGGGCTTCCCCCACATGATGAAAAAAGAGGCACGGGTGACAGGAATGGCAGAAACAGCAGTATGGAAAAGCTTGTAAACTGTTGTGTTCTTCAGTGAAGAATCAGTTTCCATTGGGATACATGTGAATAACTCACCAGAACTGCAGTTTTAAAGTGGATGCACACTTTGTTTCTTCGTATCATCAACAAAAGGAAAAGCTGTAAAACCCTAAAAGTCCTCAACCAATTTTCTTTTTTTAAATTCTAAGGTTTCAGAATATCAGGAAAGTTTTAGTGGATAAAAACCCTAAACTTAAGATGCCTCTTTAACCACCGGCATTCTTTGTAATGATCTACACTTCCTTTTCCATGTTTTGTTTTTTCTTCATTTCCCTGTTTTATGACGTTGCTTATTCACATGATTATTCACAGCATTAATGTCTGATGTATTAGACTGTAAGTGGTCTTCAACAGGGGAACCATGAAAGTACTGCAGGGTTTTTTGTTTTGTTTGTTTGTATTTTTTGGATTAGGCGATTTTCTTATACTTCCAAACAGTTGATGACTAGTTTGTTTATGCATGGTAGTATGCATGTCAGGACGTTTTATTTCATCTGGTAACCAAAACATCACGCCTGACATTTGTTTAATCTGGATGGTCCAGTTGTTCAAAGGTAATCTGAACGGATTTTTAAATAGGTTGTTCAAAAGGATAATAAAGGATTCGGAAACCGGATTAGATCATGTAATCCAATCCTACTTTTAAACTGGATTATATCTTCTGAAACCCCCACTTTCTTGGTTTCATGAGAATCGTTAATTTGATGTTCTAAATTTGATCTAGAATGGGAAGTGTTGTTCTTCCCTGCCTTTAAAGTTTTAAATAATTCAAACTAATCTCACTCTCCAGGGTCTGAGTAAGAGTTTAAGGGCCAATTTTAAAAGATTTATTTGTTTTTAATTAAAAGCTCTGGTCTATTTCTTAAAGTTGAAGATGTATTAAGTTTTTTCGTACTTATTTTTGACATGCAGACTCATATTGTGCCTTTTACTTTTACAGTGTCTATATCTTGATTACATGTTTCTCAATGAGATGAAATGAGGGAGAAATTGTGAATTCTGCTCAAAAATGTGATCAATAAAGTGACGCTGAAACTTTCACACCATGTCTGTGCGACCTTTTGGGGCTAACTGTGAAGAGGAGTTGATTTTATTTTTATTGTGTGAAATTTGACAAATTGTACGGAGTCCCCTAAGGGTCAAGGCAAGTTTTTTTTTTCTTTTGCGTTCCCTCACAATACTGTTTCGTGTTTGTTGCAATTTGCAGACGGTCTTTGAACATCCCAGCAACAGCTGCCTCTGTGTTGCAGCTAATGCAGGTTTCCCAGCGCAAAGAAATGACTCGTTTCGAGATAAATTACAATTGTAGCTAGCAGTCAACATTGCTGTGACTGCAGAGACGTGTTGGTGTTGTTTCTGAAATGCTCTGATGATGAGTTATTGATCATTATATATCATCATATTGAATCTCTATCTTTCTAACTTTTCTGGATCCATTCTCTGCACCTGAGAAAAAGTGAAAACATGAATCAGAAGGATCTGAAGAGAAAAAGGTATTGCGAGGGAACGCAAAAGTCTTCCTAAAGAAAGAACAAAAAAACAAAACATCTCTCCTTGATCCCCAGGGCGCTCCGTACAAATTGGGCCTCGCACTGGTGTATATTTCTTTAAATCGGGAAACGAAAGTGAAAGTATTTCTTCAGCTCATCAGATGCGCCACCGTCCTGACTGTCTGGGCTTCACAGGATCACAATCGTCACCAAAATGCAGATTTTTGTGAAGACCATGACTGGAAAAGAGATCCCCTTAGAGGTGGAACCCTCCGACACAATAGAAAAAGTAAAGGCGATGATACAGGACATAGAAGGAATTCCAGGTAGATAATTTCTATTCACTAACCTGCGGCCTACATGTGCAACTTTTGGTCATATTTGCACTCAAAGGTGAACTCGATCCTTCTTTATCTGAAAATGACTGTCAGACGACGTATTGGATCAGTGGATGTTTGATAAATGTTGTTTACTGTGATTCACGAATTCTACTGTTGAACAATTAATGTATTCTGTTATAAAACTTCGATTTTTATGACTGTTTCTTTCTCTATTATAGTGGACCAACAACGACTGATCTTTGCAGGGCAGCAGTTAGAGGACGGGAGGACACTCTCAGACTATAACATCAAACGCGAGTCAACATTGCACCATGTTTTAAAACTAAGAGGGGGAGGGCTTCCCTCGGATGATGAAGAGGAGGATGAAAAAGGAGGCATGGGTGACAGGAACGGCAGAAACAGCAGTAAGGAACAGCTTGCAAATTTTTGTATTCTTCTGTGAAGTATCAGTTTCCATTGGGATACATGAATAACTCACCAGAACTGCAGTTTTAAAGTGGATGCACACTTTGTGTCTTCGTATCATCAACAAAAGGAAAAGCTGTAAACCCTGCAAGCCCTCAGCCCATGTTTTTTCTTTGTTTCCCTGTTTTATGACGTTGCTTATTCACGTGTTTATTCACAGTATTAATGTCTGATGTGTTTTTTTGTTAATGAATGACTCTCCCTCATTTAGACTGTGTAAGGGGTCTTCAACAAGGGGAACCGTGAAAGTACTGCAGGGTATTTTTTTATATTTTTTGTTTGTTTTTTTGACTAGGCTGAATTTTTTATACTTTCAAATAGTTCATTACTAGTTTGTTTATGCATGGTAGTAGCATTGATTAGCCATCACTTTTGTTTCTACATTCATTTTAAAATAATCATGCTTGTCTGAATAGTTTCTGTGCTTGATTGTTACACTATTAATTGACAGTGTTGATGTTGGCATTGGTATCCATTGACAGAGAATGTATAAAAATGCCAATGCCAAGAACTCACTGGACCTTTCAAATGATTGTGGGTATTATCTGAATAGTTTTGAATTCATTTAACTACAACATCATTTTATTAACTTGTATTTTGAGTTATGTATTTGATAAAAGTTACACTCAGGATTTATTTGAATGTAAATATCAGAGTGGTTTTTCCAAATTATTTCTGAATGAATTGTTTGTATGCAACTTTATTTACTCCGGCCAAGTAGTAGAGAGTGATTGTCTGTAAAATTCTCTGAAAAAGGAAACATGTTACAAAGTCTATAGTCAAAGATTGGGTTGAGGTTGTTCATTGTTCTTCCTGAATTGTCACAGCTGAAACTAAAGAGCCTTCATTTCCAGGCCTTTGTATTAAAAGTTGAAAGGTTTATGCACTAAGGGAACTAAACCTTAAAAATCAGTAAACAGTTTTATTATTCTTTCATATGATTGATTGAAATTGTGTTTTTGAACTTACATTTTTTTCAACCTTGTATATTCTCTTTGAAATTCACTGAACCTCTGTCCATAACAATTTCATACCCTGTAAAATTCAAATGTCAAATTTTTCAGTTTCTTATTATTCTATTGTACTGGCCTTGCATCTGACTTAATGTGATTTTGATTGTTTCAAAAAGTGCTTTTACATGAAATGTTTAAGATTTTATTATCACAATGTCAATAAATATATGGTATTTTCCTACAATTCATAGATCTGTGATCTTTGTGTTATTTTTTGACTGACCTCTAGATGGTGCTGAAGAGCCACCTGACTTCTGCTGATATGAAGGTTTCAAGTCTTCATGTGAGGTTGTTGGGATATGATAAATCCATGACCTATTTAGGCCTAAACTCCCAATTATTTATTCTTTTTCTGTTTTTATACATAATTATAATAACTTGATTTGCATGTATCAAGTAAGAAATTCTGAGATATGGCAAAAATTCAACTTTTTCTCCATAGTTGTGACTTTTGATCTCAAAACTTTCATTTTTCTCAGACTTAAAATTTGAGTATTTGTTTTTTGCTCAAAATTTTCACAGATTTCAGAGTCTCAGTTTTAGTTGTTACAAGCCTTAAACTCAAGATGACCCTTAAACTACTGTCATACTTCATGTAAATCAACTTTGTCTAATCAATGTGTTCTTTTTCTTCCTGTTTTATGAAGTTACTCATTCATGATGTGACTATTCACATCATTTATGCCTGTTTTATTTTGCAAACAAATGACACTTCCTTAATTATGCTGTGTATTTTCTTTTGATATGCTACAGAAAGTTTTTCTAATGCCTGAAAGAAAAAGCCTGTTGAATGGAATTCTCTAAGCTCACTTCATGGACATCATCATTAGTGCAGTTTTGTGTCATATTATTGAAAAAAAAAAAAGTTTCTGAACCAGCATTTTTTCTAACATGCATATTCTATTTGATATTCACCAATCTTATACCCTGTAAAATTCTCTATTTGATTGGTTGATTACATTATTGTACTGTCTCTTTGCTTTTACCTGTGCCTTTCAAATGGACCTTGATTGTTTAGAAAATTTCCTATAGATGAAATGTGTAATTGTTTTGTTGTCACAATGTCAATAAATATGCGTTTTGTAAATACAACTTTCAAACTGGGCTCTTCCTCTGTGGCTCAGTGTCAGCAACAGGCCATGGCCACTGCCTCTGACCTTAGCTACGTGAACACACTTACCAGCCGCACGAGCACCTGCAGCGTTTCATGTCAATATGGGAGAGATTCAAAAGTCGTACACTTGACTTCCCGAAGGCAAACGAGGTATCCTGCAAATATTATCCCATTCTTTCTCCGTGTTGCCGTGGCCATTGCGTCCACTCTGGACAGCTTATCCCACTAACGCCCAAATTCTCACTGGGCTTGCTGCGATTGACTCGTCACTTTGCTTACTCTTCACCCAGAAACGTCCTGAGTCAACCCAAAACAACAACATACAGGCAGAGGAAGAAACAGACACTAATACACATGTGCAGAGGCCCATAGATGAGGATTGAGCAGGATTATTCCCTTAGAACTTGACATTTTATTTTCAGGATAATCCTGCAGAGCCTACTTTTAATTATGTGTGCTATTGCACCGTGGGCCATTGAATATTGCAAATTCAATCCTCTGTGTGTTACCTGTATTGCAGAATTGACAACAAAGCTACCTTGAACCTTGAGTTGATGTCTCGTCAAGGCTCTTTGCTTTGCAAATCCACTATCCCATCATACCCTCGTGGCTCTGCCCTGCAGAGCCATGGGAAAACCTTGGTGTTTAAGGGCCATGCCTCAAGTAAGAAGAAATACTTATCATTTATGCAAGTTGAATAAAGATCTCATAAAGATCCTGAGAAGATCTAGGCCTATTTTTAGGATGGTCTTTCAAATATACAGGAATTTTATTCATATGCATGAATCTGTTTGCATAAGAAATCAACACAAGTCTCTAACGAATGCAGAGAGAAACTTTATTATGTAAAGGGAACTTACATGGCAGTGAAAAGGAGTTTGAACAGTAGAAAGCCTGTGTCGATACTTGCTCCTGCAGTACAATAGAACCAAGAGGAAGAACAGATAACAGTTCTCGGATAACTTGTTTTTTTCTTCAAAAATTAAAAGCTACAACAGGAGTAATGAAGGCATATGCTGATTTCTTATTAGTTTCTGTGCCACACAGGAATGGAGGTTTGTCTGGGAGCCACTCCATCACTGCAGGGGATGAAGTAAGAGCTTGTCTTCAGACACTCAGGTGTGAGCTTCAGACACACGAAGCAGAACTCAATCTGGCAGCGAGGGCAGATGATGTTCTTGCAGCCCGTTTTGTCGTGCTCCACCCTCTGGCCGCAGGTGGGGCAGGCGCGGATGGAGGGACAGGCAGTGACCCCCTGCACCTGAGGGAGGGCAGTGGTCTTGCAGGTCTTGAGGAGCTGGAGGTCGAGGTTGATGCAGCCGTCGTTGTCACAGCGGTCGGAGCGTGGAGCTGGACCCTTCCACATCTTCAGACACTGCCAGCAGAACTGGTACGTTTTCTTCTTGTCAGCTGTGCAGACTGTGCACTGCACGTTGAGGTTAGATGGGTCTTCTCTCTCCACATAAGTTTTACAGCCAGGGCACTGTGGGATAGAAAATAAGGAACAAACCGTGTTAGGCTTGTTTACCTGTTTTCACACATGGCTGTAGAGAAAATAAACAACAGGGTTGAAAGTCGTGGTTTGACCAAAAGGACTCAACCCCAGAACTACATGCTATTCAGTCCTCAGCACAATGAGTGTAATTTTAACTCTAGGATAATACATTTTCCCTGCCTTTTTCATGTGTAATCACTGAGCTGGATCAGGGTGCACTGGTGTGTTTGTCTGTTTCCCTGCTCTATTCACTGCCCGATCCTCTTTTTGAATGAAAGCAAGTAAGCCAAGCAAAGAGTATCTTTGAAAAGTAAAAAAGATTCATAAAAAAAATAAACTCACTGGCTTTGTTATTATTACAGTTATGTGGAAAATCTTTGATTAGGGCAACCAAACCTCCTCTTCTGCCCAGACATTTTGTAAAATTCCCAAAATGATCAGATTTACTCTGACGGCTTGCTCTGCCCTCTCGGACAGAAAATACTAAAGTGGAAATGGTGCTGAAACCTTTTTTTTGCCCATATTCAGTTAAATTTTGAGATAAAAAGTCCAATTTTGACACAAAAAGTTCACATTTTGAGCTGATAGTGAAAACTATGAGATACAATGTCAATACTTTATGATAACTGTCAAAATTTTTGAGATAAAAGACAGTTTTTGAGAAAAGGGATACACATTTTTGAGCTAAAAGGTCAAAGTTATGAAATAAAAAGTCAAAATTCTGAGCTGTAAGTCAAAATCTTGAGACATGCTCAACTCACAGTTTTAAAATCACAGTATTCAGCTGCAGCCAGACGTGCGATGTTTTCTTCAAAGTATTGCATTTCTTCAGCCGTTAGCACAGCCAGCCGGCGAACTTCTTGGTATGGCCAAGTGGCGTCACACTTTTGGAGCGTTCCCTGCGCCAAAGCAGGGCACTTGAATTTGAACTGGCCCTGAAATCAACAGAAAAACAACGTCACACTGATGTTAAGGTTAGCTTTAGCAACAACAGCCTTATCAGAGCCTAAAACAACCTCAGAATCACTATCACCAGGTAAGTTTCATGACCACGGTGTAATATTTTTCAGTCTTTCACAGCAAATTCACCCAAAAGAAAATATTTCAAATCTTCTTTCTTATCCTTTAATAAAAGTCAAATCTAGCATGATTGCCAGAAATATTACTGTTGATTTCTGGACCTTGTTAAATTACTTTGTCCTTGCCCCAGATTGTTGTCTCTTTATATAGTTGCACGATACATACTTTTGGAAAAGTTTGAATTTCATTTATTTATTTTTCATATAAAATTCTTAGTCTTGACTTCTGATTAATTTAACATTTTCTGATGTTTTTTGCAGGTACTTTCAAATGCTCGTCCTTTTTAAGACTTTGTACAACTTTTGTATGGTCTAAATTTAGAAGAAGAAATAGTACAATGCTCTTAAAAGTCCAGCAGGTGGCGCTCAGCTTCTGTAGGAAGTACTGTCCCAAGAGGGGGAAATGGGAGAGTCAGGGAAGAAGTGTTTACATGTTTAAATTCAATACTACAGTAATCCAATGGAAATTAGAGGTTGTTTTGGATTTCTTTGGAACATTGACTATGTGGAGTCATGGTTATAGTTGTCATATATCTGTATGACTTATCTTAACTAATTTTCCCTGGATAACTTCCTTTAAGAAACATACAACAAACTTAAAAAGCAGTAAGAGCTTACCAAGGCATTATTCACAAACTTGGTACATTTATATGTTGCATCCCCACGAGGAAGGGATTGAATTTTACTTTCAACAAAATGTATTGACACAAATACAAAAGTTACAGGTGAAAGAACACATTAACACAAATAAGATGGTGGAAATTATAAAGCAAAAAAGGAAAAACTTTAATGTTTCCTATTGAAAGTTGCACATTGAAAACACTACTCTGAACTAAAAAGAATCATACACATTGAAACACTCCTGTTGTTATAATTATAATTATAATGTCATCAGAACACACAAAGCAGAGAGCCACTGTCTTAGACATGCAAATGATTTGTAAATTGTGACCTAGTCTCTCCCCCTAAGTTACTCCCTACATACCAAAATGCAGAGAGAAAGGTGAAACTGAAAAACCTTTGTAAAAGAAAAAAAACCCCAGATATTTAAAAAATACTTAAAAAAGAGTGATAAACTTCTTAGAAAATATGAACCAATGAATGTAAAATGTTTTCCCTGACAAGCAAAAATAGTTTCGCGCACAGAAAATGTGATTTTCTGAATCAAAGACACGCAAAATGGAGGGTGCTTTCAGAATTAATGGTCATATGACTAAAAATGGCCTCGACACAGGGGATGGGTCGTCTTACCCCAGTCTCCCCTATTTGTTTTGATGCCACTGCAATTCTTCTTACACACTGCCAGGTTTTTTGTTTTTTGTTTTTTAAGTTTCAGGGTGTGATTTCAATGGTGTCATTAAAAAAAAAGACAAATATAAAAGTAATAGTTTTGGCCCCACATTGGTCAAGTACCTGGTCCAGGAGACTGCGACACCACCCGGTCAGAGACTCCGGGGTGACGGCGTGACCACAAGACATCTCCGCCCGGAGACACCTGTCTCCCTCCTCAGGGGCTGAAAATAACAACAACAGAAGCAGACATTGAACTCAGCATTACGTTATTACGAACTAAATACTAAGGCACTAAAAACTATTTATGTCGACTTCATATCAAGACAGAAAAAGAGCAAGTCAATGTTTCCAATTGAAGCTTTTAACTCGATTAGAAACATCAATAAATATTTAAAACAACCCAGCAGTTAACAGGAGATGTTAATTTGAGGATATCTGGAGCATTTTTGCGCTTACGTAGCGGATCCAGATCATCGGGCCTGTTGACAAATTTGAGGGTCGTGTCCTTGGGGTCGTATCTTTTCTCTTCCTGACCCGGTCTGCTCATTTTATTTCAGCTTTTTATCGACAAACTTCGTCTTCGTTGATCAGCAAAGCCGCCTCTGCCTGTGCTGCCTTCACTGACCTCTCCCAGGTTTGTTTCTGTTACTTTCATTTTCTCACAGATGTTCACAGAAATCACGTGTTCGCAGAGTTGCAGGTCTGGATTCCCCGACATATAAATTATCTTAACTCATCTTCACAGGTGAAATTTGAAGACACTCCAGGTGAATTTTAAATTACTTTTTTTACCAATGCATGTTTGCCCGAACAACCAGAAAATGTGTTTTAACTTCATCGATTCAAAGAAGCTTCAGTTTGGCCGCTTACACAACATGGAAGTGTTGATAAACAAAAAACAATCTGAGATGAAAGTCCGGGGTTTTCCAGGAGCTGAAATGTGCTGAAAGAAATGTAACAATGCAAGCCAGTTAAAACTGTAAAAATATTTCTCTGACAGATTAATTCAGGAGCCTGTTTGTGTTGATGCTTTTATTACGTAGTTAAATGCTTTAGTGACACTGGGGAAAATTCATAAACAAAACAACAGTTAATGAGAATTTCTTGATATGCACACAGCTAATTTAATCTAAAGTAACTTAAGATATTTAATGTTCTCCGCTAAATGTAAAAAGCCATAGTACCCTTCTATGTACAAACCTAAGCTAATGTGACCAAAGCTAGGCGCTTAAGCTAATAGGTGGCTATAATAAAGTATGTTAAACAAACCTAAACCCAAATTACCTGAGTGCAACTTACCTAATCCTGCTAATTAAACTCAGGCTAAACCAACCAAGCTAAAGTCATCAAACCTTTAGTGACTGAAGCTAACATGCTATCAGCTAAATCAAGCTAGATATAGTTACATTTGTGTGATTAAAGTTAAGTAGCTATATGTAAACTATGTTGAATAAACCTAAGCCCAAGTTACCTGGTGTAACTGACCTTAGTACTAACCTAGCTAATTAAACTCAGGCTAAACTTACCAGGTTAAAGTTACCTAAACTTTCGTAACTGAAGCTATAATTCTCTCAGCTAAATGAAGCTAACCTCAGTGCCCTCTGATTTGCAAATTTAAGCTTAAATGATCAACAAAAGCGCTTTTATTAAATTTTGCTCTGCGAGAAGAAGTTTTGTTCAAACAACTTAAGGTTTTAAGCTAGCCGAAGCTTAAGTGACTATTTAATTCTCTATGTTACTTTAACCTTAGTGCCCTTTGATTCACAAACCTAAGCTAATGTGATCAAAATGAGGAGTGTCAGTTATAAAGTAAACAACAACCTAGTCGTGACCTGAGTGAAACTAGCCTTAGCAGTACTGTCCTGGCTAATGAAACCAACCAAGCTAAAGTGACCAAAGCTATTTAATGCTTTCTTCCAAACTGTACTAACTTTAGTGCCCTTTCATTTACAGAACTAGCTTTGCTTACGTAAACTATAGCAAATAAACCTAAACCCAAGTGAAACTGACCTTAGCAAGGTTAACCCGGCTAACCAACCAAGCTAAAGCTTCCCAAGCTTAAGTGTCCAGATTTTAAACCAGGCTAAGCTGATAAACCAGTTCTTGTTTTTTTACGGCATGTGAAGCATTTGTTCCCAAGCGTCCTGTGTTGTAAAGTGTTATAAATCTAGTTTTGCTTACTTTTTTAATTAGCTTAACTAATCTATGCTAAAATGATAAAAGCTGGAATCACTTGAACTGCAGTTAAACTGCTGCTAACCTAAATATCAACAACCAAAACAACTGCTTGGTAAACATGTTGGGTTGGACTTAGCTGTGCACTTTTATTTAACTTCTTGACATGTTTTTATTCTTTCTTTCACCTTCTTCATGATAACTTTTTTTTGTCTCATCTTACATTTGATCTACTCTGTTTTTAAAGTCTTTCAGTTACAGCTGGCCTCCAGTTACGGGTGAAAGTGAAACTTAACAACTTCTTAACAACAACACCCTTAACCAAGGAGTGGCATTACCTCTCAGCCACCGAACGCAGAACTGCCACTTGCACTACTGAGAAACAGAAAAACACAGTTATGGGGAAAACTTATCAAGTCGTGGTTCATGGACCAAAAGGGGAGAATTTGACTGTCGACTTGTGCAACACAGACGAGCAGATGAAGAGCATGACAGTCTTACAGCTGAAAGAAAAGATTGCAGAGAAGCTTCCAGGGACTGCAGGTACAGTAAATGTAACCTTAGACATTTATTTTTTAAAGTATATTTGTTTAAGACAAAGAGGGCCTTATGCTAATTTCATCTATAAAAGCAAATTACGCCCATGTTTAGCTACTGTTAACATACACAAAGAGCTTCAAGTAAAAATGCACAACTTATCATTGTGCTAAATAACTCCAGATATTCCTTGTTATATGCTGAAGCTGCAAGACTGAGCTAAAATATTGGCTCATTAACTGTTTATTTGTTTGGTTGGTGTTGGTTAAAAGTTGCCACTTTAAACAATTTTGAACCTTCAAAAATTAAATTTGAGACTTGTAAATAGTTGAGTTCATAGGTAGTATTTTCATACTAGACCCTCACAGTGATTTTTTTTTATCCACATTTCTCTTAATATTCCAGTGGATGATGACCTTTAACTCTTTCTGTTTTTTGTCTGTTTGGGTCTGTGTTTATGTAGGGGTCATGCGGTTGATCTTCACTGACAGGAGGCTTGATGAAGACTCAGAGAAGTTGTCTACCTACGGGGTCCAGCACAAGTCTGTCATCATGGTGGTAATGCTGATGCCAGGAGGACTGACCGCCTGACAGAGACCACCTCATCTTCCTGATGTTGTTCCTGCTACGTTCATGAAGACTCCTTGACCTGTTTGCACAACTTTTGGGCCAGTTCATGGCATTTACACTTTTACGATTCTTGTGATTTTACCATGTTTGAAAAGTTTGTTCTTGTTCTTGTTGTAAAAATAAAAAAACTTAAAACTAAAGCCTTGTCAGTGCTTATGTGAGCAGATACGGCTACAATTAACACGTTGAAACACACATGAGCACATATACTGGCATTATTGCCACATACATTGTACTATACATGTAAATTTATGCACACATTTATACTTCTTGTAATACACAATAAATTGTACATATGTTAAATAAATGAAAGAGGTTGTTACAAGCAACATTTCTAATAAACCACAAGTATACACACGTGATGCGCTCGAAGACAGCAAATGCTAGGTGAAAAAAAAGCCTCAGAATTAATTCACCCATGAAGCTTTTTCCAACTCAACACTCCTGTTGAACTCTTATTAAATGAGCAACATCACAATTTTTCAAAGGGTTAATGACAACACACTTATTTTGTGTGTGGTCGTTTTTAAACTGCTGTTTTGTGTCAGTGTCATAGATTGTAAAAAGAATAGATCAGTAAAGAGAGAGATTTGTTTTTGTTTTCATGTTTGATCGTGAGTCAGCAAAATAACTATGTGGCAAGTTAAGTTTTTGTTTCCTTGTTGGTCATGTGAGGCATCTTTTAGTGTTCGAAAAGTCCCGACACACCCTGAACGCAGCAGCCCTGGCAGGCGAAGGCTAAGTGAAAGGGAAAGTGTTTTATATAGCAACGTTTTCTCTGAAATCCTCTGCTACTAACAGAAGTAAAGATAAATAAAAATGAGTTACTGGTGGCAATCTCCTCCAGGTAAGACCCCTGCTGTTATTCTATATTATCATGCATCAAATAAATACAGATTTGTTATTTACATATACTTTTATTAACCTCTTACAGTTAAGTACAAAGGTTTGTATAACCAGGGAGCCACCTGTTACCTGAACAGTGTGCTGCAGGTGCTTTTTATGACTGATGACTTCAAAGAAGCTGTAGAAAGGTTTGTTTCAAAGTATTGTTACAAAATAAATTTTTTGAATGTACTTTATTTAAGATTAATTGTAGCTGTAGTGCACCTTTGGATCTTTTTATAACCACTTTGTCTTAAAAAATATCAAGGTATCCTGGGACTGATCGTATCGATGTGCAGCTTAGAAACCTGTTTGGTGAATTAAGGAACCAAACTGCAGGCACCAAAGGCATCACAAAAAAGCTGGACATCAGACGAGGTACACACTAACATAGAGAGAAGCAGAGGCAACCAAATGTTTTTTTTTAATATTTAAATTCATCTGCGTGAATATTATTCATAAATTTGCCTCTACAGTGGTATAAAGTGACTTTTTACAACATATGTTTCAGTTTACGAACAGCGAGATGCTGCAGAATACTTTGAGAAGATTTTAAATCTAACCAGCAAAGAAGCATCACAGGTAACTATGATATTAATTTAAAAACAATGTATTTTATTGACCATTCTTCTTCAGTGTTTTCTGTGTTTTGTCTTCAGATCTTCCATGGAGAGTTGACTCATCGCACTGTATGTTTAGGATGTGACACACACACAGATGCAGACGGACAGTTCTGGAATCTTCCTCTGACACTGGTCGACTCCAGCAGTGACTACAGTGTGGTATGAATGTGAAAACAGGATTAAATCTGTTAAAAGTTAACCCCTGTCAGCTTTTAAGGCCTTACCATTTCTCCTTCATGTAGAAATATCATTCACTGAGTTTTTTGCTGCTGTTTTCAAACATCTTGACCGTGTGTTTTCTGCTTTGGTTTTATAAGGTGAAAGGCATCAAGGAGTATTTTAAGGTTTCAACATTCAGCGAAGGAAACCAGATGTACTGTGAGAAATGTGATGAAAAACGTGACGCCACTTTTGTGAGTAACTCCTGAACACATTTCCTGGTTTGATGACGAGAAGTCTGATGTGTTGCTCTTTTGTTCTGTGTTTTCCGTGTATTCTCTGTGTTGTATCCTGTCTTTGATTCCCTTTTTTCTCTGTAGAATAACTTAAGACTATTTCAGATTGACACTGAATCTGAAATGATATGCAATAGTCTTTACATTAATTATAGTATCCCTGGTTTATTGACAACTTGACTCTCAAACGTGATAGTTTAACAGGTTTTGCTTTGATTTCTTTTAAAATCTGTGCACTGAGTGGACACATTGTGAGCTCAAACAGAAAATATGAATCATCCTACACTTACTATATTATTTAGTCACACCCATGTCATTTTATGCACATAAATTCAACAGTCAGTTATACCAAAAATAAAAGAATTGTTTTTTTTTTGTTAATTTTACAAACAACAACTTTTAAATGAATCCTTTATCCTTTATTGTTAATTATAAGCACACTTGAGCCCATGAAATGTAAATGAAATGCCCAATGGAACAAAGTGCCATTGAGTTAAATGTATTTTAAACATGAAATGGTTTCCTCTTGCTCTAAACATGACAGCATTACGTTTGTTGTATCCATGTTAGCTTAAACACTTTGACATAAAATTTTACAAAACTACAACTGAGGTAAAAAAAAAAAAATCTCCATTTTAATCTACACAACAAACAAACTTTTGCTTAAAGCAACTTGGTACTTTATCGACATAAAGTGACTTTTTAACCAACATTTACTCACTCAGTTTCTACACAATGCCTGTTGGAAAAGGTACAGGGAAAACCTTAGTGTAAGAAGAATCCTTTAAAATTAATTAGATAAAAACGGAAAACTGTTTGGGTTTTAGTTTTATTCTGATATTGTTGCCTTCTGATTCTTTATTTTTTTCCGTGTTTAGCAATTTGTGATGAAGCATCATCCAGAGGTTCTGATGCTGCTACTAAAGAGGTTTGAGCTCAACTACTACACAATGACTTACATCAAAATCAACCACATAGTCCTCATCCCTTACACCCTAAAGATACCAGAGGTTTGTACATTTATGTAATTAACACAAAAACTCTGTAAATTTCTCTGTAAGTTCTTTATATGAATGTGTTGTTTTTGTTAATGGTCAGAATCAGACGTATGAACTTTACGCTGTTGTGGATC
Source organism: Thalassoma bifasciatum (assembly GCA_008086565.1). Classification (NCBI taxonomy): domain Eukaryota; kingdom Metazoa; phylum Chordata; class Actinopteri; order Labriformes; family Labridae; genus Thalassoma; species Thalassoma bifasciatum. The sequence continues at coordinate 149,440 of RPOG01000278.1, read as the reverse complement.
ATTTCGGGGATCTCAGACATGGACATTACTCTGCGCGTATCAAGTCTCAGGAGGAGGAACGATGGTTTCAGTTTGATGATTCTCGTGTCACACAGGTGAGTCTGATCACTTTAACTCCAAAGTTAGTCATGGTTGATTATCATCTTGAAAAATATCCTCATGACATTTTTTTCACCTGCAGATGGATTTCCAGCCATTCCAGTCAGACAACTTTGAGAGGTGAGTCTAAACTGTCTGAGTCATTGCATCTATATCAGACGGTAAATGTCCAACACTTCACATTACGTATAACATGATTATAACATGTTACTGATGAGTAGGAAGTTAATCAAAGCTATTCCGCTGATATTTCATTAACTGGTGAATGAGCTTATTCACCAGTTAATGAAATATGAGAAATATATGAAAACCAAGATCTACTGTCTACATTTTATTCAATTATGACAAAGCCTACACTCCAACAATTGTTACCACGTGTCAAACAACTTCTCAATGTTGATTAATACATTTCAGCGTCAAATCCTATAAAACGTTATCGTGAACAGAGACAGGTAGTGTTAAAAAGATGTGCTCTCCATTCATTTTTTTCCCAAAATAAACCCAAAACTAAAACTAACATAGCAGTGGAGAGCAAAGGCTTATGGGAAGTGTTGTCTTACTCGCTAGGGCTAGTACTAGCTTTTCCAGAAAGTCCTCACAGCTACTTTGAGCATGGAGAAACACAAGTACGACCTCGCTTACATGAAAAATCAGTTCTGAAAATATCCACCTATTTGAGTGGCAAGGCCTGACCATTTTGAAAACCACTGAGTTAAAGCAGATTTACACCTGCATGTCCTCTCCCGTGACAGGATAAAGATGACGGCTTCAGGGCTAATCAAAATATGCTCTTTTTATTAATAAATCACAACAATAACAGATTTATGAATAAAATAGCAGATTGATTGGCAGGGCTGAGGTCCAGCCAGGCAAGTTGCAGGCCTCCAGGTGACAGTGCATTATAAACGGGCTTGACTCTGTAGTGGAAGTCACTGCATCGGATCAAACTCTAAGCTGAGAGCCGACTTGTTGCTGCAGACTAAACTGTAACATACAAGGAAGAAACCAGGTACAAACATGATCCAGAAAAAACTAGATCAAAAAAAAGAAATGGCCGTGTGGTCTGATGAAAATTTTGCCTCCTTTTTGGAAATCATGGACGCCATTTCCTATTTTGTCAAGAAGAGTGGGTTAAGTTGAGTTAACTCAGCTGTATTTAAAGTAACCTTGCATTCTGCTTTTTATTTCTCTGCAGCTCCAACAGCGCTTACCTCCTCTTCTACAGGAAAAAGAGCGGTAAGAAGAAAAATATTTTATTTTATGAAAGTGTCTTTTGTATGAATGAATGAATGTTGCAGAAGTTTATGCCTCTACCAACTCTTTCCCAGCACCTGCTGCAGACACTCAGACTCAAGAGGACATCAGAGAGGAGTCTGTTCCTGGAGGGTGTTCACCCACAACCAGTGATGTTGATGAGGGTATGGTGAACGAGGGAGAGAAGGTTAAAGAGACAGAGACTGAAATCCCAGTGCATGACAATGAGAGAGTCAATGTTAACTCTGAGGAGGAGGGGAAACTACCTGTGCCTCGCTGTAATGTCGAGGACCGGGAGAATAGTTCTCATCCCATGCAGGGTAACCATGAGGAGATTAATGAAAGTAATGATTCTCTTCTTCGACCGCAAATCAGAGAGAAAGATAAGGTGAAAACATCACCGGGTTATGAGGAGGTGTCTGGTAGGGTTGTAGAGGTAAAAGAGAACAGAGGCGTGTCTGTAGGTGATGAGAATCAGGACTATGATGAGGGTGGAAAACAAGACAGAGTCAAAAGGAAAAGACAGCAGGGACACATCAGTACATCATCTAATGATTTGACGTCTGAACAGGGAGACATAAACACACACGTGACACCAAAATATTCAAAAGAAGTCTGTGTGGATGAGCAGGTAAGAAATGAAGGGAATGGATTGAAGGAAAAGAGAGACAAAGACAGAGATGAGAAGAGAGACATGAGAGAGAAAGGGCAACATGAGGACAATGAAGGAAAACGTGAGGTTGGACAGAGCATGAGAGTAGATCCAGTGGAAAAACAGGATGATGGAAAAGATACCAAATCTTACAGAGAAATCAAACAGGGAGGTGAGAAAAGGCTGAAAGTAGATTCAGAGGCTGCATCAAAAGTGAAGTTAGGAGCAGATAAAGTGGAATCAAGAAGTGAGACGCCTTTAACAAAGATTCATGGCGATGTAAGGGTCGACAAAGAAACACGAATCAAGATGAAAGAGGACCAAGTGTCGAACCAAGGGAGAAGTAGCAGGTATGAAAGAAGTGAACAGCACATCCAGGGATTGGAGGATCAAAAGATAAGAGATAAACAATTATATCAGTTCACAGACGAGAGGCACTCAGATGATAGCGGTCAGGAAAAAGCTCATCCACAGCATGTGGATGTTTCTGACGTAGAAAAACACGCAAAGAGGAGTCACTCTGAGCGCACTCAGGACAGGAACAGGTCTCCTCATGATAAAACTGGTGCACTGGTCAGGAGCAGAAGTTTGCCAGAGGGTCAGAGAGAAGACGGGAAAAAAGACAGACAGGTTGAATCTGACGAAGGAATTGCGGAGGAAAAACAACAGTCAAAGAAGGGAAAAAAGAAGGGAAATTACCAAGATGGTATTCAAAAAGGACAAGAACTAGTGGAGGGAGAGATAACACTTGAAACTCCAAAAAGTGAAACAAGAAAAGGGGAAAGAAACTTTGACTTGTCCCAATTACTTTGTGGTTTAAGTATTAGATCAAAGAAAGCAAAAAGAAAACATGAGACAGAGACATCAGAGCAGGTAGCTGCAAAGAGACAAAAAAGATGGCGTCTTTCGTGTATCGGCTCCTCAGACAAAAACTACTCTTCAGAGTCAGACTAAGATAAAGTCACTCCACCTGTTCGTGATGATTCCAAGACTGGAGATCCAGAAGGTTTTCTGTTTGTTTTGGGTTCACTTTAGCTTCTGAGGTTTGGTTAGCAATCCACGTAGCATGAGCTTAGCATGTTGTCTCCATTTCTTTAATCAGAACACACAACTAAAACATATTATGTTTAAATCCTGGTTTTAAGTTGATTAAAATATTGAAACACCAGAGTGGCAGCACCCAAGTCTTTGTAATTACAAAATAAGACTTTATGAGAACCACATCCTAAAAATAGCTCTGCTAAAGGGGTCACCAATATGCTAATCCAAAATATGGCACTAAAGGTCTAAAATGCTTTGGTTAGTTGATATTATAATGTTAGGCAAGCAATGTGCACATATTGATGAATTTCTTTAACAAATGTCCTGCCAGTGAAAACACCTGTATCCCTGTTTGGTTACCCTGGGGTTCTTTTGGCAACAAAGAAATGATGCAAACAAATCAATCATTTTCTGTTTGTTTTGTATGAATTTAACCCCTATTTAAAAAAACAAATAAATGTATAAAATGTGCAATTATAAGTTGATTTTGGAGAACATAATTCAAACTCCTTGGACATCACTGCTGTAATAGAGTGAAACAAAAGATGTGAATGGTTGATATTTTTCCTTTGAGCTTTTCAGTTTTTGCATTTTGTGATCAACAAATAATCAGTTTAATTTCTCTGTTTCTCTTTTGCTTTTTACCCCTGAAATGTCAAATGTCTGACTCTTTTATTGTTTCCCAGCAAGAAGCAGCAAATATTCACTTTTGATTACGACAGTGAATGAAACTGAAGAAAAATACCAACCTGTTATTAAAATTGAATGAAATGAGTTGTATTGATGTATTGTAGTGTGATTAATGAAGAAATATGTGATAGAGAAATATTTATGTTGACTTGTTAGATATTATTGAAAATGTGAAACTGAAAGTGATGTTTGACATGAGGCTCTGAAAGAAAATTAAATGTTTCAAAGGATATCAATCAACGAAGTGATCAACTTTTTTATCCAACACCTTTCACACAAATTAAATACAATACAAAATACTTTGCTGCAATAAAAAGGGAAAAATAATGACAAAACATTACAAGTACATGCATCAGTTTTGTCTTTACCGTCATCATTTAGAATTTTTTGTCAAATTAAATTCACCAATTCAGTCAATCATCTTCACCTTCCCTTCTTTAAACTGAAATATGGTTGGTTCTCTGTCACGTCATGGTGTACAAATACGGACTGAGAAAAGACATGTAACTGAAAGTTATTCTTCATTACAAACTTTGTCTGTCTTTCCATTTAATTCATGACGTTTAGTTTTTGCCTTAAAGTTTTTGTCTATCATTTGTTTTCAGTTTACACATGGACGAGCCCTTGCAGGTGTGTGTTTGTATCAGTTTGTCTTCTTACTGAAACTTTGATTTTTCTTTTTTCCCTCATAGAAAGATGAGATCATTTGAATAAGCCGGATGGCTTTTTGACCTCTCCTGACATTTTTTCCCCAATCTATATATACATGTTCGTAAACATTTTATGAAATTTCTTATGGGCCAAAAAATACATAAAAACAGCAGTTAAAAGTGAATTGATAAAACATTGAACAAGATGAAAATGCATATAAAGAAGAAATTGTAAGAAATTACAATAAATTATCAAAGGCCTGTTTGAAAAAATGGATTCTTGGTTTAAGTTATTTATTTTATATTTTTAAACACAACTCATTGGTAAATTTAAAGTGTGTAAATATAATATCACTTCTTTAAACCAAATGCAGATTATTTATTGTTAAAATGTTAAATCTCTCATGTCTTGTCCCACTTTCAACCTTCTTATCTCAAACCACAGACAGTTTATGGTTTTTGTGGCTCACCCTTGTACTACAGTCCACAGTAACACGTCTGACCAATAACTTTTTATTTCCTCGTTCGTCATGTGTGACAGATGTTTATGTTGAAGAATTTCCCAATACGCCCTGAACGCAGCATTCCAGGCGAGGGCGTTAAGTGAAAGAGAAACTTTATCCATGATTTTCCTCTTTTTATCAAATACAGTTGCTGGAAAAAAACACTAGGAGACTGTTCGGTAAGTATCTTTTTCGTTCGTGTTTGTGTTTGATTTCATGTCGATGATTTGTGGTAAATTTTTTGCAGCTGACAGACGCAGAGGGGCGGACTGAAAAACATCAAGAGGAACCAAAATGAATCAGTGGAGGAATTATGGCGAACAGTTTTCTTACGGTCCTCCTGGTAAATTATGTGCTGTTAGTTTCTTTGCTTTAATATGCACTTAAAAATACAGCTGTGTTATTTACATGTAATCTTATTTACAGTGAAGTACAAAGGTTTGTACACCCAGGGAGCCACCTGTTACCTGAACAGTGTCCTACAGGTGCTTTTTATGACTGAGGACTTCAGAGAAGCTGTAGAAAGGTTTGTTTCAAAGTCCGACTTTATTCACTTTATATGGGTTTTTTTCTGAAATTGCACCTCTGCATCTTTTATAACCACTGTGTCTTCACTTATCAAGGTATCATGGGACTGACTGTATGGATGTGCAGCTTAAAAGCCTGTTTGAAAAATTAAAGAAACAAACCACAGACACATTTGACATCACTAAAAGGCTGGACATCACTCGAGGTACACATCAACACAGAGAGTAACAGAGCTTTTCAAGGATTTGCAGTTTGAACAAATAACATAAGAGAGCTTTTCTTAACTAATTATTTCTCTTTTCTGTCTTAGTGTGCGAACAGCGAGATGCTGCAGAGTACTTTGAGAAGATCTTAAACCTGACCAGCAATGAATCATCACAGGTAAACTCATTTTTCATGAAAATTAAACGCTGGATTTTTATAATAGTTATGTGCAGATTCTCAATTCTCCAAGGTCAGAAATTCCTGAATCTGTCTGCAAACAGAAAAAATACAATGACACTTGCTGAAATGATGAGGTCACTATGTAAGAATCTCTTTATGACATGTAAGATGGGTGGGCCTCAATCACCGAGGTCTCTGCCCTCCACGGGCCTCCAGAGGGCTGGCCAATCACAGGGAAGGGGATCTGTGGAGCAGGGAGCCTTAACCTTGTGGTGCATAGTGGTCACTACAGTGGACACCTATTTGAAACTTATTTACTCCTAAATTCAATGGCACATATGGTGGAAATTCATATAAGCCTGTGTCAGGATATTTTTATTCTTCTTAGGGCCTGAAAAATGTTTTAGATTTTTTTTCCAAATATATTTATATTTTTAACGTATTATAGACAAACATTTGAGGGTGAAAAAGCTTATGAACTATAAATTATATAAATTAATCAGTGTTAAAATGGATGAAAGAAAGTTAAAAAGTTTCGCATAACATTAAAAAAGATTATTCATGAAATTACCAGAGAAAAAAGAAAGAAAAAAAGTTCATATTTAAATTAGGCTCACACTGTTTTATGTTGAATGCTCAGTTACAAATATTTGAAAAAAAAAAGTGAAAATTTTTTTTTAATGCCTTAATACAAATCAAAATACTCAAGCGAAAAATCCTGACACTGACTTTTATGATTCATGCATCAGAGCCTTAAAGAGACAGTATCCAAAGCTGTGTTTCAACAGAGGCTGAAATACAGATTTTCTTAATTCTAAAAACACAGGAGCCGTTTACACATCAACAGTTTTAGAGCGACACACAGCTGTATTGTTGCTTTTCAGCCTCTGGTTTATATGAAAACTTCTAGTTGACCTAAAACACAAACTTTCAAGAGCGACCTCCAAAGTGAAACTTTTCTGAAATGTTGTGTCACTATTGCCATGTAAGCTGAAGTTTTCAGTGGAAACGCTGATGTCACAGTTTGCACATGCAAACAGATTTTTTTTCTCGGTGTTTTTTGCATTTTTTGGGGTGAAATGTTGTGTGAACAGGGTCACACATAAATTCTGTATTGCTCTTCAGATCTTCTCTGGGAAACAGGCTCACAGGACTGTATGCTCAGCATGTAACACACAAACGGACACAGACGGGAAGTTTTGGCATCTTCCTCTAACACTGGTGGACTCTGGTGATTACAGCGTGGTACGTGTAAAGATTGATGTGAACATTAAGACTTCTTTTTTTATCTGTTCTGTTTTTGTTAACTCATTTTTTTTTTTTACGATATTTTTTTGGCCTTTGTGCCTTTATTGGATAGAGGAGGACAGTTGATAGTGTCAGAAGGGGGAGAGAGAGAGTGGGGAGTGACATACGGGAAATAGGCCACAGGTCGGATTCGAACCCGGGCCGTCCACTTCGAGGGCAAACCTCATGGTGCACGGCCATATCCACTAGGTCATCCGCATCCCAGTTGCGAACTCATTTTTGATTCGACAGAGCTTATGAAGTAGGTGTGCTCAGTCAATCCAAACTCCATTTAGAAAACTTTCATTTAGATACTTAAACACCTCGTTATCTTAACCTACAGATGCTTTTTATGGTTATTAGTGTTTCACCCTTGAACTGAAGCTCATTCAAACTTATCTGATCAGTATTTTGCTTTTCCCTGTTCATCTTGTGAGGGAGGGAGGCACATAAAAAGTTCTTACATTATGATTCTGTTTCAACTTGACCCATTTATTAAGTCAGTATGAGTACAAGTCCATTTTGTTAGTAGGCTTTTATTTTATAAAATCAGATATTAAATTTTGTGACACATTTATTTCTTCTGGAGCAGATAAGATTAATAGAAATCTAATCAGATGTGGTTTACAAATTCTTCTTTGGTTATGTTGTGCTGTTAAGAGCTTTAGAAGACAAGACAAACATTATCAAAAATCAAACCGGTTACTAAAGAGATAAAGTAAGCTTTATCATTTACATCATGAACACATGAGACACATCAAGTTTAATAAGGAACAATGGATTGAAGCCCTCACATAAGGAAATCATAGAAAAACAATGCTGTTTCCATTCTAACTTTGAAACTATGTTGAACAGTTTGAGAGTGTTCTTCATTCTGCGTTTTCTTGCAGGTTTGCACCTTCAAAATAAAAGCTCACAATTAAGTCTACAACAATCGAAACAAAAGCAAAAGAAAACTACACTGTGGACTTAAGCCGTGACGGATAAAAGAGATTATCATGTGTCTGCATCTTGTATTTGTTTAAGCCTCTCTCTCTCGATGTTTGTCTGTCTATCTTTGGTTTTATTAGGTGAATGGCATCAAAGAATATTTCAAGGTTTCTACATTCAGTGGAGGAAACCAGATGTACTGTGAGAAATGTGACGCTAAATGTGACGCCACTTTTGTGAGTAATTCTTGAACTTATTTCTCATTCGCCAGCCTGAATTCTGTATTAACCTGTGTTGAATTCTGGTATTTTAAAGAAATAAAAATTCTTCATGAACCTTTTTTGCCCAGAATTGTGTCATAAAGCATCACCCAAAGGTGCTGGTGCTGCTTCTGAAGAGGTTTGAGCTCGACTACTATTCCATGACCTACTTCAAAATCAACCACAAAGTCAACATTCCTTACACCCTACAGATACCAGAGGTATGCAAACACCATAATTTAACAGTTATTAAAATATTCCTCTGAGAGTTCCTTATTTAAACGTGTTATTTCTGTTAATGGTCAGAATCAGAGGTATGAACTTTACGCTGTTGTGGATCATGTCGGAGATCTTAAACGGGGACATTACTCTGCGTGTATCAGGTCTCAGGAGGACGACAGATGGTTTCAGTTTAATGACGCTCGGGTCACAAAGGTGAGTCTGATCACTTTAACTGTAGAAAGATTATTACACTTCAGAAAATCCTTATTACTAATGATATTATTTTCACCTACAGATTGATTTCCAGCCATTCCAGACAGATAACTTTGAGAGGTAAGACTAATTCAAAGACACCTGATAAAAGAGGATGAAGAATATAAACTTTGCACAAAGACTAAGGAAATTTGCGAACAACATAATAAGCTGTTTGGTACAGAAAAAGATAGGAGCCACTAGAGAAAATCAAGGTAATTTTTATTAGTATTAGTAATGATAAAAAGTTGAAAAAGTCAAAATCATCACTTTTTTATCCTATGTTTTTACATTTTTGTCAGAATGAATACAATTTGTTTAAGTTTTTTTTTTTATTTGCCTTATCTGGAAATTCACACAATTTTCACAGCAACAGGAAATGGTTCAGTTCAAGTTGTAAAATTACAATGGATTCAAAAAGTCCTCAAACGCCCAAAGGTCACATACACTTACATCAGCAGAATCATACAGTCTATGGTTAGGTCCCTTTAGTGGTGATAAAAAAATATCATGTATTAACCCAAAAGGAAAAAATTAACAGTGTGATCTGGTGGAGAAATATTAAACTACATGTCTAAAAAAACTCTGGGATTTGTTTTTAAAAACTTTTTTGAAAAGTCAGAATCATTCCTTCTTTTATCCTCTCCCATGGTTAGGTGTTTGCAGAGAAGTTTAGTCAGTTTTTCATGGGAACAACCCTCATACTCAGCTCTGTTGCTCATCCCACAAATGCATGATCTAAATGTGTCTCAATTTAAGTAGAAAATAAGAGTTTTTAGTAGTATTAGATTTATTACCAACACTACGAAAAATGGAGATCTAAGCAAGTCATAATGTCTTATTTTGAGTAAAAATTGTCTCATTATTCTTGATATGAGCCACATTCAACAGAGAAGTCCAGAAAAATCTTGAAAAGTAAAAGTTTCTTGTGTTATGACATGTTTCTAATGTCAAGGCACTTGACAAGCAAATATTTCTTGTACTATTGGAAGATTTTTTTTACTTGTTACATGCAATTCAGACTTGAAATAAGACATTTTTCCGGACTTGTCAGTTGTCAGACAGTTTTACTTAAAATGAGACATAATGACATGCTTTGATTTTGGTTTTGCAGTGATGCATTTTTACCGTAGAGAAATAATCTACCAAACACAAACTTTCTTGCTTTTTGTGAGAAGTTTACTCCTTCATGTTGTGATCAAACCTTCATGTTGATTTTCCAACACGCTCTCCTCTTCGTGTCTCCACAGCTCCGACAGTGCTTATCTCCTCTTTTACAGGAAAAAGAGCGGTAAGATTGTGAACATTTTATTGTACTCACCTGTCATTTGTCGGATGAATATCTCATGAATATATGTCACTACCAACTCCTCTAGAAGATACCAGGGAGGTGTCCACTACTGGAGGCTGTGCAACGTCAACCAGCGCTGCTGAGGCTGAAGTGGTGAATGGAGGAGAGCATGAGGACGGTGAAGGAAAAGATGAGGTTGGAAAGAGCATAAAAGTAGATGTGAAGAGAAGACAGGAAGGTGGAGAAGACACTGAATCTTACATAGAAGAGAAAAGAGTGAAAGGAGACAGTAAGGCTGCATTAGAGGCAAATTCAGGAGCAGGTAAAGTGGAAACAAGGAGGTTCCTAACGAAGCTAGACCTTCTGTGTAATACGACACATGATGGTGCAACGGTTGGCAGTTATATGCAAAACATGGCGAAAGACAACCAAGTGGTGAAGCAAGGGAGCAGTAGCAGTAGTAGTCATGAACAACACAGAGTGGAGAGTGAAACCATTCAGAGGAGAGAGGTGACACATCTACAAGAGGAGAGAGTGTTGATAAAACCTGGAAGAGACACAGACGAGAGGAGCTCAGATGATCAGGACAGCGTGACACGTCCTGTGCGGAAACCTGAAGACGTTGAGTCAGACAGCGGCAGCTCTTCTTCTACTCAAACAAAACCAGCAGAAGCTCAGGAAGAAGTGAGACAGACACGAGAGAAGGCTGAATCTGATGCTGAAGTAGAAGAAAATCAAAGCTCAAACATGTTAGGAAGATGTATCGTGAGGATATATGAGGAAGAAGAAAGAATAACCCCAACTGTAACTGAGAGAAAAACAGAGAGGATAGACATAAAACTCAAAACTCTGAAAGAACTTTTATCCAACAGGGGGAACACTTTTGGGGAAAGTGTAAAAAAAGTAGATGTCAGTGTCCATGCAAGTTTTCAGGTCCTTCCATTCAGAGAAGGGAAAAACAAAAGAATCATTCTGGACGTGCCAACTCTGTTGATCTACTTTTCACAGAGAAACATGATCGAGATACGATGTCAGAGTCCTGCTCCACAGGGTTATGTAACAATACGGGAAACTAGTATGTAAAAGGGCTCTGAGTTTTAAGAAAGAGCTTCAGTATCGAGTTGATGTGCCATATTGTTGGGATGTTAGACACAGTTCGCATTATTATGACAGAAAAACAATCATCTGTAAGATGATAAAAGCTCTGATCAGTCTCTACTGTTATGTCCTGCATGTTCAGAAATCAGTTCCATTACCAGAAATTTGCATTTAGTTTTTGTATCACATAAAAAGATTAGAAGTAGCTTAAGTGCAAGATTGTGCAAAAGTCTGTTTTTTCAATTTAATGTCATGTGATGTTTTTTTTTTACATTTTGAGTGTTCTTTTATACCTTCTTTTTTGATACATTTACAAGCACTGTGTGGCCTCTGCTCTTTGTTTTATTAATAAACATCTGCTTCTACTTCTATTCTAGCAACCCTTTTGGCAGGGATTAGGTCTCAATAATAGACAAACAACAAATTAGAAACATCTTAATTTGCCAAGAATCTCCAAAACCATGCCAGGAATTTGACTCTGTCTATAAACTGTACTCTCTGCCCAAATGTAAGTAAACAAACTGGAAATATTAAAACCAAATGGGGTTTTGAAATATGTTTTTATTTATTTTTATTTTTTTGTCAAAAATGAATACAATTTTTAAAGTATTGTTTTTTATTTACCTTATCCAGAAATTAACGCAATTTTCACAGCAGTACAGAAAATGCTTCGTTTCAGATTAAATAGATCAGAAAAAGTCCTCAAACTCACAAAGGTCACAGAAACTTACATTACCAAAATTATGAGTTAGGTCCCTCTAGTGGTAATAGAAATAACATGTTCTAAAGAATGTATTTGTATAGGAACACATATACATGTTAAAATATTCACATACATGAACATGCAAATGTGCACACAAATGCATATTTCAAATTAAAACAACAACTTGTGTGGGGATTAAAACACATTTGTTGGAGCTTCATGTTATTACTTCAGAGGGAACATGAATCTTCCTCAAATTTACATTTTTCTTTCTGTTTTTTTGTATTTGGCAGAAAAAAATCTGATACAGGATCCCAGTTTTTTTTAAATTTTATAACAAGGTTGGAACTGAGAGTTACCTCTGCTCCTAAAACACAGTTACCAAAACATCTGGCGTCAACTCCTGCGGGTAACAAGTTTTGTCCCTTCGCGGTTTCCGTAGCTCGCTCGTTTTCCATCATGGCAGCCTTCAGGAGCGGGGTGACTCCGTGTTGCCTTGTGAGATGTTTTGTAAGACAAACAGGAAAATCAAGAGGGGACAGTCACCATTTTTCAAACCCGCTGAATCCCGTAAGTACGGACTTAAGTTTTGTCTCTAAAAGTTTTGCTCAGTTTTTCAAACTCGGACGTAAACTGAGACTTTCTGGTGCTAACCCGCTAGCCGGTTAGCTTCCCCTGGTCTGCGCAGTTTGTTTGACTTTGACAGGAGCAGAACAGAGAGCATCGTCCTTAATCCAGCAGAAAATACTGACATTTTACAGGTTATCAACAACAATAACCTGCACAGGTAGATGAGTAAGAGACATTTTCTTTAGCTCAGCGAGTTTGGGAGTCTTAGCTGCTGCGTTGTGTTGGTTTAAGAAGCTTTTATAAATAATTTTGTTTTTCTTCGTGGGAATTTTCAACAAGAATACAAAAAAATGTGGATAATGATTTGAGTGTTTACAAATCCTAACTCTGGGTCAGGTGGGACACCGTTCTGAATGTTAATAAAACAGGATTTGAGAGCTTTCCAGTTTACATAAACAACTCTTCCTAATTGAATATGATGCTGAAACTGAACATGAGTGTCGATTATTGAATAAAATGTTACTTTTAAAGCTAACAATAAGTTTCATAAAAAAGTGAGGGAAAAAAAGAGGAACAAAAATCAATGTTGCCAGATTCAAGGATTCAAGGAACTTTATTTTCATGCTAGCTCACATACTCAGGTCCTGATTTTTAAAGCCTCAATTGATAATAAGTACACAGAAGGACAGTGTAGGAAAATAGTAAAAATATAAAGATACCAAGAATAGACAGAGCAATTGAAATTAAAAATTAAGTTAAAAAATCTAATAAAATATACATGTATATATATACATATACATTAAATAGAAACAGAAAATTTGATTGGGCTGTTTTCCACCCACTTGGGCTTCTTTTGAACACGTTGGGCTGCTTTTCACAACATTTCGCATGTTTTTTAGAAAATATTCTGGGGTCAATATCAACAAACTAGTGGCCATAGAAAATAAAACACATTTAAAAACTTTTCACCCTTATCATTAGACTGTTTTAAACGAATAGAATCAGTCCAACTTTACATCATGACTGTGATATAACATTGGTCACTGTCAAATGTTACCTCAAATAAAGAGCTCAACAAAGTTACACTGAGATGTTTTGGCTTTTCTTCTCAAGCTTGGACTTGGCGCATGCAGACTGCATCATGTCAAAGTGAGGAAAATACAAAATGGAAAGTTGAAATTGGAAAGTGATCTGGAGCTTAAATCTTGTGTTTTTCTTGTCCCATAGTAAAACTCAAAGGCTTATTTCAAGTATTGTATCACAGAAATCCAACCATGATATCAAGAGAGTGCCACAAAATAATAAAGGTCTTGTTGTTTACCAAGTGCAAAGTCTTAAACAGTGCCGTTTGGCTTTGACATGCGTTTCTTTAGAAGTTAAGATTAGGACTGGTTTTTAGTGAGATGGTCTCTTTTTTTGTTGTGTTTGGACTGTAAACTGTTTGTTAGATCTGGAAACCCTGTAAATTGGGAACAATTGCCCTAGTGTTGTGTCCTTTGGTCAATAACAAGACATATAAACACCATATAAACAGGAGCTGCATGGACCAGTTTCTAAGTTTCTTATTGATTATGTTCAATGGCTGATCATTCAGTTCAGTCTCATTTAAATATGAATGAATCTAAATGACTGAGGATGTGAATCAACAATAAATCTTTAAAATGTTGTCTAAAATTTCGATGGAGGAACGCATAATTTAAAACAAGCAACATGAGTGAAAAAGCTGCTGATTTAAGTTGATGTACTTAATGTTGAATGTGTTCTAGGCTAATTCTGTCACTTTGTTTACAAATAGCGGTTTCTCCAGAGGTCCAATCTGCACACGATATCCGAATGTCGCGGTCAGACTGCCAGGACGCTGCTGGGTCGAAGACAGCACGGGAAGTTCCTCTGGGTGAGCGCGGTGGCGGTTAGGCATAACAGCTCACAGGTGAGTTGGCTCCCAAGGGAAAGATGTTAAAGTAGATGTGTTTGGAAAGTCTATTTAGATGTTATAACTAAACTGGTAATGTGTGTGGAATATTGATGCACCATGAAGTAGTTTTAAAGTTGTGCCAATTTCATATGAAAGTTTGTGTTCATGTTTCTAGATCCCACCAGATGAGGGAACCATGGCAACTCCAGTAGTTGAAGCGTCTCTCCCTGCTGACCCCGCCCCCATCACCCCTCAGCCAATCACAGAACAGGTACCCAAAGCTTCCTTCAAAATTTACCAGCTGTTTGAGACCTTTAGAGCTGAATTTTACTCTCTTTCCGAAATTCCAGATCCCAGTGGAAACCATAACAGCTCCCTCTTCACCAGTCCTGGTTTCCCCACCTGAGCTCCTGTCCACAGACCCCGCCCCTCTCCTAACACAGCCAATCATGGAGCAGGTCACTGACGCTGCACCGACTGCAGTGGAGGTCCTGCAGGCTGTGGGCGCAGAGATGAGTTTAGCAGAGCTAGGATTGGCCGCAGCCACCCCTGTGGGACTGATCCAACGCGCTTTAGAGTTCATGCACCTAGATCTGGGTTTGCCGTGGTGGGGGGCCATAGTTGCAGGTAAATATAGATGTGAAAGTCAGTCTAATTTGCATCGTCATCTCATGTTTACAGTGTTAACTTTTCTTCCTCCTCCTCTGTTTCTGTTCATCCTTCACACGCACCTACAGGAACAGTGTTTGCTCGTTTGGCTTTGTTTCCAGTCATCGTAAAGGGCCAGAGGGAGGCGGCCAAGCTCAATAACGTTCTCCCTGAGATGACAAAACTCACAAACAGGATGAATGAGGCCAAACAGAGCGGAAATAAATTTGACTGTAAGATTTCTCTCCTCTTTCTACTCTGAATCCAGCTGTTTCTTCTTGTACTGAGATGTCCTTTCCCGTTACAGTCGCTAAAGCGTATTCTGACCTGAACCTGTTCCAGAAGAAGCATGATGTGAATCCTCTGCGTGGCTTCCTTGTGCCACTGGTGCAGGTTAGTTTGTCCCTCTGTATTCTTTCTTTACTCAGTTAAAATCTCACAAAATGGTCATAACACCTCTCTGTCTGCTCTCACAGGCCCCCGTCTTCATCTCGTTCTTCATCGCCCTGAGGAAGATGGCGTACCTGCCTGTGCCCAGTCTGCAGACAGGAGGAGCTCTCTGGTTTCTAGACCTGACGGCTGCTGATCCTTTTTACATCCTGCCTGTGGCCGTCACAGGAACCATGTTCTTCATCCTGGAGGTCAGACAAATCCTAACAAACCTTTTAAGGTTCCTCTGGTGGGACACTCTTTGTTTATAATGATAAATTTTCTTTGCAGTTGGGAGCAGAATCTGGAATCGATAACCCCAACCTGCGAGCAATGAAGACCGTCTTCAGAATCATGCCCTTCTTCATCCTCCCTCTCACAATCAACTTTCCCACCGTCAGTTTGACACATTAGTTTCTGTCTCCGTCAGTGTTTACATCTGCCTTCGCCTTAATGATAAGACTCAAAAACTTTTTTCTCATCCTCAGGCGGTTTTCACCTACTGGCTGACTTCTAACCTCTTCTCCCTCGGACAAGTGGCCCTGCTCAGGCATCCGGTCATCAGAGAAAAGTTCGGGATCCCAGAGAAGATCAAACACCCGCCCTCAGCCATGCCCGCCAATGACGGCTTCATTGGCAGCATGAAGAAAGGTTTGTGTTCACATGTTCATCCAGTAGAGCAACTGACCTCTGAGCATTTTTCAGGTTAAATCACAGAAACTTTCCCTGATTAACTCCCTGGTTTGTGATTAAGGATGGAAAAATGCTCAGCTGGCACAGCAGCTGGAAGAGAGAGAAAGAAGAATCAAGAATCATCTGGACATCGCTGCCAAAGGTCAGTCTGACGTGATTATTTCAGCTTCAACATGCACTTTTTATTTACAGTTAAGACTCATTTCAGCAGTGTGCTGCAAACGGCTAGAAAACTGTGCCCTTCGGAGAAAATGATGAAATTCAATCACTTTCATAATGAGACAGTTTTATTACTTTTTAGTTTATTTATTTTCGATTTTGAAGTGGGACAATACACATTTATTGACATCTGTGCAAAGGAAAAAGCTGTCTTGTTAGCCAACAAAGCTTATTTTAATTGATCGTCCCTTGGCTAAGTGTTCTTTGGCAACACAGAAAACACTCACCTATATTTTTTGTTTCTGAAATTAAGGTAAAATTTCTGATGCATGCACCTGAATTCTGGCTTTATCCTCAGAATAGTGATTAAAAATTCATACCTTACCATCAACTGAGAAATGAAGAAAAGTCATATTTTCCAAATGTTACTGTTTTTCTCAGAATTGTAAGAAAGACGTTTTATTTTTAAAATTTTTGCTTTATTTCAGAGTTTTCTAGAGTTATTGACACACTTGAGGGTTATTTTTAGTTAGAACTTAGAAAATGTCTGGGATATTTTTACTGGTCTTACTTTCCTAAAGAAAAAAGGATTTTCTCAAGTTTACTTCAAGTTACTGCAACATTTTTTTGTTGAATGGCAACACTGCCCCCCTCTGGTCTGATTCAGTTACTGTTTAAAAAACTAAATTACAAAAAAGTATGAATGAAAATAGATTTTGATCAGTATTCTTAGAGTTGGTCAGCTTTTAAGTAAAACATTTCACAGAACAGAATATTTTTTCTTTCTAGAAAGGGCACACTTTTATTTGAAACGATAACACCACAGAACAAGACTAATAAAATGAACTTTTATTGCGCCTTGTATACAACCACATCAACAGTTGAATTGACTTATTTCAACAGGTTTTTTGCATCTTTTATTTATGTCCAATGTCTTCCCTTCATTTCTCGTCTCAGGTCCACTGAGGCAGACTTTTACCCACAATCCTCTCCAGCAGAGTGCTGCTTCCAAAAGCAAACCAGTTGATGGCAAAGCCAGGCCATGGAAGGACACGATTGGATAAATCAGACGGGCTGAAAGCATGACAGTGAAATAATTTGTGTAAATATTTATGGATGAAAGAGAGATCATGGTGGAAGATGACTGTCATCATGTGTTAGTCTGATTAAACTGAGAAATACGCCTCGAAACAACCACATCCTTGTGTATTTTGATTTTTCTCTACACACACAACATGCTACCCAAACAGAGAATGAAGAAAAACAGTCGGTTTAGTTGTCAACAGGTAATTTTATTATAAAAAAAAACATGTTTTAGCTTAACTGTGTCAACAGTCTGTATTTGAGTCAGACGCTGCAGAAAAACAATAAGTCGAAAGGTTAAAACAAAGAAAAGCCCTTCAAACCTGAAAGTAAAAACAACTCATTTATGATTTCCATTGTGAATTTCATAATTAAAACTCAGACTTGGCAGTGCTTTTCTCTGGTATTTTGCCACCTTACTTAAAGTTCAAGAGTATAGTACATTAGATGACATTTTAAACTAATGTCCTGAAAAAATGTTGAATCTCTAATGGTGTCATTCTTCTTTACTGACTAAATCTCCAGAAAAATGTTCAGAGGCTGACATGTTTTTCCACATATAGTCATGTGAACAAGTTAACAAATTAAGAGTTAATGTATTGGACTTTTGACCAATCCAAACCGACAGTTTATGACACCTGCAAAGAGAAGCTTAATGTCCTGCTTGTGTCGTTGTTTGTGATATTGAATATATAGATGTAGAATGTGTGTAATATCAACGTAGGATCTATGACATCACTCATTTGTCTGTGATATGGAGTTTTGAAACATATCGTTAACTGAGTGTTGTCAAAACGCTAAACTTGATGCAGTTTTGTTTGAATTTCAATGAAGCAAAGAACTTTTTTTGCAGGAAACAAACAGGAAACTGCACAATGCCTGTCTATTTGTCAAGTTCGGCATTCAGTCTTACAACGGACAACACTTTGAAGTTCCATGATGAGAAATAGAAAAAAAAATCAACCCCCTCCAACAATGTGTACCCATGCAGAAATGCCTTATAAAGAACAACAATGTTTTCTGAACCAGGCTGTAAACAAGGATTTGTAAAACATCATTTTTTTTGGCTTGGTCTGAATATAACTTCTGTGGCCAGTTTCAAGCAGAAGTTTGAAAAACAGCAGTTCTCAACACTTTGGCATCAGCTTAAGGTTTTTTTTCTGTGATTTCTGAAAATATTTGTTTACCAAACATTATCCCTGACATTAGGGGGGTAAAATTATTAAAGATCAGACTACTTATATTATAGATATCTATATTAGAACGCTAGATGCCTTCAGGCGGAGTCAGCAGCCTCATCAACTGGTGGCCATCTTAGGACAGGGGACTGCTCTGGTGTGCTGGACTGTTTTACTCACTAAAAATACTCATAACGGGCTAAACTCTTGACTGATTTACAAATGGATTGTTTTTTAAAAAACCTTATTAACGCAGCTAAGAACCAGTCTGAATGTTTAAATTGCAGATTTTTTTGTGAAAAATATGCAGCAGAATAACTTTGTGACGTTTATAACAAACCAAGCCATTTGAAAATTGAATGAAAATTTAGCAATCCAGTTATTTCAAAGTCCGTGCTCCACTGACTTTAATGTTATGTGTGATCGAGCCCTGTCCTAAGATGGCTGCCATGTGACGCTGTTACTTCCCATAGTGTTTGTCTATATCTATGGCTTACATACTTGAATAGACAGTTTTTCTTCCTACATCAAGGAAAGAAAGTCAGAACATAACAGAATGCACTGCTCTCTGTATTGATTTACTCGTTGTGTCTGCTTGAGTTTTTGTTTGCTTTGGTGCAAAAATTGTTTAACTGTGAAATCTGTGCATTGTGTTTAAAAATATATTCCAAAATTAATAATACAAATGTGTTTTTTAAAAGAATGTAGTACATGTCTGTAAGTTAATTATATATTAATTAAATAAATCTACTTATAGGTTTCTTTAACAACAACAGGTGTAGATTTCTTCAGGAGTGAGTTCTTCTACGATGAAAAACAGGCACTCGTTTACCATCATCCTCACTTTTCATCAACGTTATCGTCAGCTGATGATTATTGTCAGGTCAGAGCAGAGCGGAGTCCAGCTCAAATCCCAAACCGCTCGTCCATCGGCAGCAGCAAAGAGCTACGGTGAGTTCAGGTTTTGCATTTGTGCATTGTCAGCTCAGGGTGTGAAAATCCAAACATCTACTCGTCTTTGTCGTCCATCTCGGTCAGGACGGAGAAGCAAACCTTCTGAATCAGCACGCTGGATTTAGCTGGAAGAGAAAGAGACATGTTCATCAAACTTGTTACGAGCTTTAGCCACTTCAAAAGACACTTCTCATGTCATGTTTTGGTGAAACCACAACTTTACACCCATTTCAGTGAGAAAAAAAGTGTAATTATGAACAATAACACTTTAAACTAAAAACTAGGAGCTAACTAATAACACTTTAAACACAACTTCCTGTACAAATACCATGTTTAGTTTCTATACTTATTAGGTCTTACTGATCCTAAACAGCAAGAAGAAATAAAAAATGCACATCAGACAAATGTTCAGGTCTGCAGAGGTTAAGAAATCTTACCGATGGCGCTACGTATCCATAGAGGTCTCTTGCTGGCTGGAGTGTAGCAGCACAGGAAATAAACAGGAACTCCAGACAGAGCGATGCCGATGCCGATCAGGGAATTGATGGTGTCGCTGTAGAGCGGCACCACCACCAGGAAGACGGTGAGGAGACAGAAAACGATGGGGTAGAAGAGGCTGAGCTGAGGGAGGAAAGCACAATATATGTTGAAATTTAATGTTATGTAGGATAAGATAAACTTTATTTCACACTTAGTTTTGCTTGCTAACAATCTGGTGCAGTTACCTTGAGTGGTCTCTTTCTGTCTGGCTGCTTCCAGCGCAGATACAACTGCCCCAAAATGGACAAACCAACAAAGAACCAGTAGCTGAAGCTGTAGTAGTTGATGAGCCTGAAAACGTCTTCTACGCACAGGTATATCAGAGCCATGATGCCCTGCAGAAGAGAAGAAACATCATAAATCTGACAATGAAATAAGAGGTTATCAAAAGACGTGAATAAATAAAAATGAATGTAACGTAAAAATCAAACAAAAGACAACAGGATGGTGGACTGACGTTGAAAAGCAGTGCAGGGACGGGCGTGTAGCGATGGACATGGATCATGCACAGAGCGTCTGGCAGGTGACCCTCTCTGGAGCCCACAAAAAACAGCCTTCAAAGACACAAGAACATGCCACAGAGTGGTGATGAATGACTGACAGAGGGTGAAGTGATGGCGAGCAGAACCGTAAAGACTTTGATGAGCTGAATCCTTTACCTGGAGGAGGCCAGGATGGAGGCGTTGAGTCCTCCGAAGCAGGAAAGAGCCACGGCCAGGGGGATGGTCCAGTTCATCACGCCAAACACCTGGTCTGCAAAAGTCTGGAGGGAGGAGACGACGTGAGGCAAAGCGAGGGTGAACAAACGTCTCTTTTGCCCCAACATGTCCTCAGTTTTGGTCATAAAACTATGTTACGGTTGATTTCCTAAAATTATTCTTCTAAAAATATTTTTTAATGGAAGCTCCCCCCACCAGTCACAAAAAAAGTTGGTTTTGCTGAGAATTATTTTGGCCTATATCAAGACAAAGTTTGAGATAGAAAGTCCAAATTTTGAGATAAAAAGATAAAACTTTGGGATAAGATGTCAAAATTGTCGGAAAAAAGTCAGTTATTTTAAAAGAAAGTTAAAACTATGTGGCGGAAAAAAAGTCAAAATTTTGAGAAGAAACGTTCTGTTTTTGGGATAAAATGTCAAAGATGTGAGGAAATCAAGTCAAAATTGTGTAAGAAAGAAAAGTCGGAATTATATAAAAAAGTCAAAATTAATAGATAGGAAAAAAATTGTGAGATTAAAAACATAAAACTCAGAGAAAGAAGTTGAAACTCTGAGATAAAAAGTTCAAATTTTTGATAAAAAGTGTACAAATTGTATAAGAATACATTCAAAATTCTTGAAAATAAAGTCAAAGCTAAAAGGAAAGAAATGTCAAAATCTTGAGAAAAAAAGTCAAAAATTTGAGATGAATTCAAAGTTATGACAACAAAAATACAAAATTTTGAGAAACCGCAGTCCAAATTTTGAGATAAAGGTCTGAATTCTTGACCTTTTATCCCGTTATTTAATTTTATTTCCCAAAATTTTCGACTTTATATGGGAAAAAACAAATCCCTCCAAAGCCACTTTTTCATTTCTTTATTTTTAACTGTTGGATTTTTTTTAACATTATTTTTGTTTACATCATAGAAATTTTCACTTCAAATAGAAAAGGAGTGGTGAAAATAAATGTGTCGGTCATGGAGCTCCTTTGTCTTTTTTTGAGTATCTTTGGGGATTTTTACAGGATCTCCAAAAGGCAGAGTTTTGGGGTTTTTAGAATATAGTTACCCCACTAAAGCTGCATGTGAGAGAATCAAAATGTGACATTGTATTGGATTCTCTGAGGAAATTATTGACTCTCCATCCTTTTCAAGAACGAGGAGAGAAAATACCCAAATGCACATCTGGGAAGATAACATCTGTGCTGAACAGTATAAAACTCTTGGTGAAAATCTTACATCCTTATAAACACTTACCACAGCCACGGCGTCGCTGTCTAAGATGGCGTTCATAGGCAGGATGGTGTAGTAGGCCACGTTGGTCAGGATGTAGATCACTGTCACTATGGGCATGGATATTGCGATGGCCAGTGGCAGATTCCTGCAGTTCACACAAACAAACAGCAGAGGGGAGCAGAGGAGATAAGACACAGCGTCCACGCTCACCAGTCGCTCACACACGAGGTCGATCTGCTCTTAACCACAAACTCCTGAGGAGGTGGATTGTGATAGGTGTGAGTGTGCGGGGGGTGTGGGGTGTGGATGTTTGTCACTTAATCTGCCTGGGAACTGTGGGAGAAGCTTGTGATCCAGTCACATGAGTAATCTTCAGACCTGGAATGTAACTAAGTACATTTAAATATGTCTTCTACTGGAGTACAAACTGCAGTTTTCTTCAACAAACATCAAACCTTAACTCCACTGTTGGAGCCAGGACTCTCAAACATGAATCATTCTGGATTTTGACTTTATGGAAGAATTTAAGGATCAAGTACTTTTTTATTAGGAGCTGATCCCTTTTGTATTATCTGGATAAAGAGCAGTCAAAAAGCTGGAAAGAAATACGTTTTTAAATCACGAAAGCATGGATGTGACTGATATGAAGATTTTCATGGCTGTTATGCACAGAAAAGTTCACTTCCATTCAACAGTATATAATAAAGATGTATGTAAACAAACACAAGGAAGTAAAAAGCAGCATAACTACTGCACTGTAAAAATATCCAAATCATCACCTGTATGGACGACTTGTACAGTTTGCATACACTTAATCGGCTCCTCTTTTGGTGTTTTAAAGAAATTATGGAGAATTTATGAAAAAAAATTAAAATAGGGGGACACTCTTAGGGCTTCTGTGGTGATACCTATGGTAAAAAATTACACTATACCTTACATTTTTTCTTGTCTCTGAAAAATAAAAGAAAAAAACCTTCCACCAAAAACCATAAACCTTCGTTTTGTTTGTTTTTAAGAATTTCGAATAAAGTAAATTTTTGAAACACTACATTGTAACACTCTTTGGGCTTTTTAAAAGTTGTGCAAGGGGTAAATAACTCTCAGGGTTCATCATTTAGGATTCTGGAAAAACCACAAAGGGTAAACCATCTGTGTTATTTTAGTTCTGAAAAAGGATAAATTTGAAAAAAAGAACAAATTCTGAAAAGAGACAAGATTTTTATTAAAAAAAAAATCTGAAAAATATTGAATTTTGAGAACAAGTATAAAATTTGAATAAATTGAAACTTTAGGAAAAAGAGAAGATCACAAGAGAGTCGAAATTCTTAAAAGATAGGGATGGATTTTGAGAAAATTGAAATAAGTCAAACTTCAAAAAAAGTTTAAAAAAATCTAAATTTCACAATAAAGTCACAAGTCTGTGAAAATGTCAAAATTCTGACACTGATGTCAAATTATGACAGTAAAGTCTAATAACCCTGTAGCAATAGATTAGAAAAAAAGTCAGAATTCTGATTTCTAAGTTCCAGAATAAAACTCAATCCCTTTTCCCCAGATTTTCACCTTTTACTTCAAAACTTTGAATCATCATGAATATTTCTCTATATCTCAGCATTATGACCATTTTTTTCCCTGAACACTGAGATATAGCCAGATTTTGTTTTCAGTTTATCTCAGCATCACACTGTTACATTAAAACAGCATCATTATGATCGTTTTACCTTTCTGGGTTTTTGATCTCCTCTGTAACAAAGTTGAGTGTGTCCCATCCTGAGTAGGAGAAAAGAGCCGAGTACAGAGCCAGAGCGATGTGTCCTGGATCCTGGGACGAGCCTTCAAAGAGGCCCTCGAAATTATGTGTGTGACCTGAAAATCACCAAAAAACTCATTAAAACAAATCAGAACCACCTGGAGAATCTGTAACTTTATCTCAGTACAGTAAATTTAGGTGATTGAGATGGTTGAGCACCTTGTCCAATCTTCACCAAGCCAGTGATGATGACAGCGATGAGAGCGATGACTTTGGCGTAAGTGAAGAAGTCTTGGACCCTGGTGCCCCACTTCACATAGGCACAGTTCACAAAAGTCAGCAGACCTGTTTGGTAGCAAAGAGCACAGAAACTTACATGAATAAACACATATCACTTATTGACGTAGGTACGCACAGAAATAAAAAAGTTTTATAGTGACAGTGAGTGATATTTGCTTTGTAAACGAAGTGCACGCCAGCATGTTTCTGTGTCAGAGTACGACGGCTTTAAGGAAACGCTGCTGCTGACTCAAGCACACTGGCCTGTTGTTTTCCAGACGAGGAAACAGCTGAGTGCAGCACGAACAACCTCACAAACACACACATGCAAACCCACACAGGTACAATCTTGGGAGTCAAGCACACTTTGGGAAGCTTTAAAGGACTGGACAAACTCTTTTCTCCTGAATGTCCTTTGAAAAAAAAAAGAGGAAAACGTGGTCTGAAGTGCTGCTTGACTTTTTCTGGCCTTTTTTCACTGAAGAAAGCACTGAAGGTCTTGGGAAACATGTTTTTGTGGTTCAGTCTTTGACTTATCTCCCCACGGCTTCTTATCATCAGCAGATTGTACTATGGCTCATAAAAAAGAAATAATGTGATTAAAGTAATCTACTTCATTGATTCAGTGGACTAGTTTTGCATTTATGACCTTTGTTTTAGTATTGAGACGTAGTATATGTGATTGTGAAAAAGTAATAGGCAATAATGCCTTAAACACAATGAAATAAGATGTGATACAATGGGGATATGAAAAAATATGGTGTCATATACATGCAAATAAATTACCAAGAGTGTTGTTTCATGAAAAATATTCCAAGTGGTGAAATTTCTCGTGTAAAGTCTGTTGTTTGTGTGTCCGTGTGTTGTGTTTGTTCTCATAAATAACAACAACTTCGCAGTCTCATAGCATTTCCTCCTTGATGTGATAGCCAACAAGCACTCTCTGCTTGACTGGCCAACAGGGCAAAGTGGTAAACTACATACTTACCATTTACAGGGGGCTAGCTGTAGCCATTTAGATCATTGATGAGATGTATTTGTTGCTGTGCGTCTACATTCACATCCATGTGCGCAACAAAAGAGGTTCAATCCATGACTGAGAATTACAATTTCATCATTTTTGGCAAAGTTGACCAAAAAAAGGACACTGAGCACTGACAAAGCTGGTTTTGTTTACTCCGAGTCTTCGGGTGTGGGATTTTTTTTTTCAACTAGAAGGCTTAAATTTCACCCAGATGTAAAGGAAAAGGTGTAGAAGTGATGTGGTGGATGTCTTGTGTCCGGCGTGAAGCATCTTGAAGTTAACAAATTTCAAAAAGTATTTAAAAATGACGAGGCATAAAAAGTGTTTCAGCTACATTTATCCTGATGTTTACTTAAGCTGCATATAAAACATGACATTTTCCGACCTAGAGACTTTAATCTTTCCAATTTGGTGTCACTGATGAATTTGGACCTTGTGGTTCTTCAGTTAAAAGCTTTGAAATAAAGTTTGCTATATTGGCCAGAATTAGGTGGAATGTAAGGGGTTAATGGAATATTGTTGAGTCTCTTCGTTTATTGTATAGAGTCAGTGAATCTAAGCCTGTCGTGAGTTAACTTTTTCCATAAAGCTGATTGTTAAAGAAGCAAAAAAAAGCAACAATACCTGCTGTGATGAAAACTGTTTGGGTTTCTTCACCAATGGTTGTCAAAAGTTTCAGGAGATAAAATCTTAATTGCTGTGGAAACTTTCCACTTCCCCCCCAAAAATTCCAGCAAACCAGCTGAACACATATCCAGTTTTTCACTGATTCATTATCACGAATTACCACTAACCTCAACATTAGTCAGACATTTAAAGAAGAGTCCAAAACAAGGATTACATCACAACACTTTCCTCCACATGGACCACCAGAGGTGAACAGTGAGGGAAAGATTCACAATGCTATCATCTTCCACCGCGGTGACAGGTACCGGATCAAAACAGGTCCGTTCCCTACAGGAGCTCCGATCTAACACAACAAAAACACAACACGCCGGACAGAGGCGAACCAGTGCGGAGTGACGGAGAGAAGACTCCGCCACACACGGAGTAAAGGAGTGGTGTGTTGATAGTGAAAGGTTAGAAGGGTGGGAGGTGTGAGATCAGGTGTGAAGGTCATATGTGGTTCACATGTGCAGTGAAATCTTCAATAACGAATCCAGAAACTCACTCACTGTGAAGTCTTGTGTTCACAGACTTTGAAATCTGGAGCTTTATTATCAACTGTTTAAACTTTTACACAAAATTTTAATCTTTTTGTTATTTCATAAAGATGATTGTTTTTGCTTTGTTGTTATTTTTTAAAAGTTAATTAAAGCGGCAACCTTGGTTCCTGAAAAAGGAGCTGGAGCAGGGAAGCAAATAATAACTGCAGTTCACAAAAAAAACCACTAGGGGCGGTTGTAAAGGCAAACAAATACCCATTAGGTCCCACATAAATGTCACTTAAGTGCAGAGTTCAAAATACTCAGATTACCATAATCTATTTGAGTAAAAAAGTCATTGAAAAATCAGTAAGTCAATCAACTAATTCAAAAATTAATTAATTAGTCACTCAAATACTGGATTGTTAGGGTTTTTTTCACTATTCATCTCATATTTTTGGCTTTTCATCCCATAAGTTTGACTTTTAATCTCACAATTTTGCTTTATTTCAAAGTCACATTTTGACATGATATGGGCCAAAAAAATTCTCAACAAAGTTTTCATTTTTATGTTTTTTAAGTGGCAGTAATGGGCTTCAGTAGACCTATGATGGAACAAAATGATTATTTATTAAGTAAAAACTTCAGGTGTCATGTAGGTTGTTGTTATTTTAAGTTGTTGACTTATCAGCTCGTACCGCTATTTCCCACAAAGGTATTTTTTTTTTATTTCGCAGAACTCTTTTTAGACCCCACAGCAAAAGTGGCCTGTAATAAAACCTCTGAAACCTCTGCAGGAGGCTGAGAAGGAAACAGAAAGTGAACTTAACTCCTTTAAAATGTTCAATTTTAACAATTGTTGTGTGACTAAAGGGTACAAGCTCATAATCCTGACAAGAAGTTGACACTGTTGTTGCACAAACTCTGGTGTTCAGTCAGGTTTTGTTTGGCAGCAGAGGAACAGTTACGCAGTGAGAGTGAAAGTTCCCCCTGACAGGAAGTGTATTTAGTTTAGTGTTAATCCTCCCTCCTGTGCTGAGCTGTCAGTAGCCCGTTAGTCTCTCAGGTCAGAGTCTCTCTGCAGGACTTTACCTCACGGCTATCAGCCCTCCTTCTCTGAACAAAGCTTATCGGTGCATGCCTTCAAGTGTGTGTTCACGCGTGTTGGCCTCTTAGGTGAATGAATGAGTAATATTTATTGCAAAAGAAGCACAATTTGTATATTTTTATCTAGATTATCAGGGCTTGCCTGCATGATATCACCTTTTTTCTGTCCTTGACTCCTTGTTCTATGGCCTTGTTGCCTGAGCGTTGGTATTTCAGTTGCCTCGGTGAGTACTTTTGTGAATTTCTTGCTAGTAAGATTAAATCAGTTTGTCAGCTCTGCTCTTTCAGTGACTCTGCCCCTGCTGCGCTAAAGTTACCTCGACGGTCCTGGCTACATCCTCGCATTAAGGTTACCTTTGAATCCATGAATGTCTTGTGGCTTTTCTCACAAACAAAAGTGGTGGCGTAAACGCTCATATGCTGGCTTGGATTTCTAAATCAGTGCTCAGAGATTAAGTAAGGACTTTTTGACATGGCTTTTTCTTTGGGTTTTGAGGGTCACTCAGTTCCTGTTTCAGTTGGTTGTCTGAGTTTTTCCGCCTCAGTCTTGCTGACTAAAGCAACAGTGTCACCAATTTCACTTCTCTAGTCTATGACGCTCACGTGCTCTACCCCAGATTTCAAGTGGGTCAATGACGTAACGCCTACTTTTTCTGTCTAAAATCACTTTTAATTAATTTACATATATCCTTTGCCCTATTTGGCAGAATCCCTAACATTTTTTACATTAACTGACAAAATTATGAAGCATCTGCACAAATATTTCCATCATAATATACAAACAAATGTTGTCCGAGTATGAAATATCAACTGGGGCCACCATCAAGAAAACACAATTAAGGGACTTCAGTTTTAGGAAACCACCTAAAGGACAGAGTATTTCATCAAACAGACACATCTGGGGAGCCCAGTAAAACACCTGGAAGGTTATTAAGTCTTTCCCACATTTGCAAATAAACCTGCTTTTTAACTACTGTAATGTACGAGCCACTTTTGGGTATCATGTGGGCCAACCGCCCCAAAACTGTGGGTAATAAGTTTTATCTGCAAGCCTGTCTTTCTCAAACTGTTTATTTAATTACTGATACTTGTTGAACTATTAGTGTGTAAGAAATATATTAATTTTGAGACAAATTACAGTTATCCCAAATGACTTTTAATCAAGGCTGTCATTTTTAGTTCAACTTTAAAACACTTAAATTCAATGAACTTGTTTTTTTTTTGCATTAATGTATTTGTAAACTACATTCCAAATGTTTGAATAGTGGGCAAATGTATGTCCTTATTTTTGGTATTTAAAAATGGCCTATTCAAAAGTCTTATCCGTCAATGGCCTGAGATCAAATCACTGATGTCTCACTCACACACTGTTATTAAACCACACTTTGGTTTGTGTACTTACATATACAAGCAGCTGCCAGCAGCCTGTTGGCGATGTACGGTGCGATACATGTGGGGAAGATTGGCTGCACCATGTAGTTGGAGAACGTGATGGCGATGATCGCCTGACTGGTCGGCTCTATGATCAACAGCGACGTCCACAAACGAATGAAGGCGAGAAAGCCCCCAAACGCCTCCAGGATGTAGGCGTAGGAAGCCCCAGACTTGGTGATTGTGGTCCCCAGCTCGGCGTAGCATAAAGCCCCAAACACGGAGAAGATCCCCCCGATGGTCCACACCACCAGGGAGAGGCCATAGGAGGCGCTGTGGATGAGGACACCCTTCGGCGAGACAAAGATCCCCGAGCCGATCATGTTCCCCACGATGAGGCAAACTCCGTTCAGGAGGGAGATTTCTTTCTTCAGCTTCATAGACCCATCTGACGCATCCGACTTCACAGACTGGGGTTTGCCGTTCGTTGCTTCTTGCGTTGGGGCAGGGCTATAGGAAGCCATTGTTCTTGTTTTCCGTTTGAAATTATGTGAGAAATTAAAAACTGTCCTCTTGAGAGTCACACACTTCTGGTTTTCGAAAACAAAGACTTAGACTCTTCTTTGATCCTCTCCTGCCATCTGAAAAAAAAACACAGCTCGTGTCAGTGATGCTCTTACCATGGAGACATGACTGTCAACGCAGAAAAGTTTTTTTTTCAACTTCGAAATCAAGTTACATGTAATCATTTTTACATCCCACAGGCTGAAATACAGGGACGCTCATGCATAAAAAAATGACATAATAGCACATGAGTACACATGCGATGCACAGTTTTGTGGATTGTATAACCATTAGCCTGCACCACAAATGGCCTTTTAAGGTTGAGTGTATTGACAGAGAGGGAGAGGAGCAAACATGCCTGAAAACACCAGCTCTTCATTAGTAACCAAACGTGTGGCTGAGGTAGAGTCACCCAGTGAGACACAGACACACAAACCAGTCAAGAAACACACACACACACACACACACACACACACACACACAGAGTGAGGGAGTCAGCACTGTGGTTGGTCACATGTTTTTCAAAGTTCATCATACTCAGCTTGAATAAAAAAAAATGATGACACACACATGGTCTTTTGTTGTATGTTTAACTTCCTGTATGTATTTCTTTAATCACTTTTCACTGTGTAAGGTAGGAATAATGTCAAAATTTAGCAATACGGTAAATAATTTTAGTTCTTTAACAAAATATGTTTTCACTCTAAAACCATATATGAGGGTGAAAAAACATAGATTATTCTGATTTTTACAGAATTTACTTGGAGCAAACAGTTAATTTTTTGTACATTTTTAAAGGGGACATGAGAATCAAGGCAATGTTGATTAGTTCTCATCTATTCTGCTTTATAAATGTATGTTTTTGATGGCATCACGATACATTAAGGTACTCTGGGAAACTTGAGAATTCGACAATTTTGCCAGTTTTTTCAGGTTCTGGATTGGACAAATGGTTTGTAAACGCAAGTCATTTAAAAGTAAGGTTCTTTTTTTTGTTCCTGCCAGCGGGTTTGGTATCCCAAAGGTTAAACGTGTTTAAATATTTATAGATTTTTAAAAAGTGCCCTGAGAAGGCATCATGTAGCCTCTATATTTACGGGGTCAGAGGTGGGCCACGAAAATATTTGAGACTGTAAAGTTGGCCCTGAGAAGGAAAAGGTTTGGAACCACTGTTCTAAACAACCTAACTTGCTGTGGAGGTGAAAAGTGAGATTACACAGATGATTTGCACCACCAACATGTAAACCATCATCTTCCAACAGAATTGTCTCATTCACTGGCGATCTAATAGGCTCAACAGTTCTAAGACATTGAGAATGTACTGAGAAGTCAATGAAGTCTTAAATTAAGGGGCTCTCTTGAGGGCAAGTTTGCAGGGATTTTAAAGTCTAATGTTGTTTAAGAAAAACACATTGGTTTTTCATGGGGCTTTACAAAGCCCAGAGATGAAGGTCAGGCTACTGGGAGAGTTGATTTGTCACTGTTTCAGTCCGTAATAATAACATCTCACCATATATATAACCTTCACCTTCCTCATTGAATGGCCTCAATCAGTGAATGTCGCTTTGTTACTGAACAGATTATTGAGAAACTGCCTCAAAGTGAAGTTAAGCCAATCCAAGTCAAGGTCAGATTTCAGATGAAAAACACCAAGAGTTTAAGATAATGTGGAGTTAACTGACTGAAAATGTGATGCATTACAATAAATATTTTCAGGGTGAATGATGACAAAGAGATAAATGAACTCATAGTGATTGAAAATTTCAGATCTGCAGGTTAGAGCCAACATATCTGAGTTCTAACTCCAGTGACTTTTCTATCTAAAAATGCTGTTTAAGGATTTCTTGATAAGCAAACAGTTTTCAGAAACAAAGGTTAGAAAACATCTTTCAGGCACAGACAGAAAGAACAGAGGCGTCTGGATGTAGAAATTGATCTTGAGATAGTGAACAGAAGAAACCCAATGAGTCACTGAGGGTTTGAGATAGAGAACAGACGCACGGAGGAAAAATCATTCAAGAACCTTAAAGGTACCTTAAAGAAAACGATCATTACAGACAAACACGTCAGAAATCAGTGTGACGGGAAGCCCAGATACCTTCAGGCAGCAGCAGATCAGCAGCACGTGGGTCCACGTCAAAGAGACTCTAAAGGAGGAAATGCAGTAGATTGAGTGATCAAACGTCTGCGAGAGACACTGAGAGATGAGGCTATAACAGAGGGAGAGCAAGGTCCAAAAGGGGCTGATAAGTAGTTCTTCATGTGTCATGTTTGTCAAGGTTACATCCTGGATCTTTACACATTTATCAGTGACCCTTTATTTCCTAATCACTTACATTATTGCATATGAATTTTGTAGCTAGGAGCAGATTTGTTATTCTCGCAGATTATTCTGTGTCAACATGAAAAAAGATAACTGAAGCTGTTGTGATACAACTTCATTATAAGTTGGTAATGTCTCAACTACAAAATATATTTAAACCTGAAATTCTACATCCAAATAACCAGTAATGCAAATTGATTTGACAAAAACATCAGCTCCTCCCAGCCGTTTAATACAGCTACAGCTTTCAAGTTATACCCAGAATGTCTCTGAGAATTGTAACATAACAGTTGTGCTTTTAGTGAGTTAAGAGTTGAATCAAGATGAAATAAAGCAGTTATATCAAACAACTACCTGAAGAAGTTAACTAATAAGTCTAACTCAACCAAACTAAGACAAGAGTTGACACAAGACATCTTATTTAATCAAGATAACTTCTATTGGTGTAAGAACAACATTTATTTTTTATTTTTATTTTACCAAACATACAGTTTTAAGGCAGCCCCTTATATTAAATTTCAGGTTACAGTTTTAGCCTTTTGTGTTTCCAATACCACCTTTAAACAGCTGTTTTGATTTGTAGCATCTTAAAACATCTCTCTACATATCTGAAGAAGCTTTAACCAAGATACAGTTTTATATCCGGGGTAAAAACACCATCATGTACTCGTGCATGGACATTACAGGTTAATAATTGATCGTTTGTGTTGTAAACTTCACCTGTTCTGTGTGAGACTTCACCTGAGTGAATAGAATCTGGACTCTGAGAGCAGAAACAGCTGTTTGATGGGGGGGAAAAAAGTAATGAAAAAGAAAACCTAGTAAGGACTCACCTTCTCCAGCCGTGTCAGCCTTGATTTGTCTGTAATTGAGCTCTGACTTCTTCACCTTCCCTCCTGGGCTCGCGCTATCATCGCCGTTTCACTATCACAGCCAATAGGACGCGCGCTCGTGCGTCTTCCTCCTCCGCCTGTTTCCGCTTGTTGTAGCTGTTACTCGAAGATGAACTTGTTGCTTTTATGCTCTGCTGCTGTCTGACGCTTTACTACAGAGGAAACGAGTCACGGGAGGAGGGAGCTTTGATGTCAAGCGTCTTACTGAGTCTCCTGAGTTAGTTTCGATAGAAAAAAAATAATCAAAGCCAGTGGAAGTGACTAAAGTGAGGTGAAAAAAGTGATTACAGAAGTTCTTTGATGAATGAAAGAGACAAATCAACAGCAAATTAACATATTTCGGGATAGATTATTTCTACTAGTAGCTCTTAAACATGGTGATATAAACACAAGACAACATTCTCTCAATTCTGTTTAGTTGAGCTGTGAAAGTCCGAAATAGTAATTTGTTTTTCCGCCAGTTAAATATAAAAGTGAAAATCTGGATTTGTTGTGATTTGCTCATGCCAAGTCAAAATTTTGAGGTAAAAAGTTAAAATTTTGACAGCAATAGTCAAATTTATGTTATAAAGGAGTCAAAATTATGACTCAATGCAGCCAAACAATGAAGGACAGTATACATTTTGAGATAAAGTAGGTAATAATGAGAAAAAAAAATTCAAAGTAAAGAGTCAAAATTTTGAGATGTGTCAAATTTATTAGATGAAAAGTAAACTTTATGTCCCAAAAAAGTCGACTTCTTATCTTGAAAATTAGACCTTTTACTCAAGATTTTGACTGTTTTTCTCACAACATTTTGACTTAATTACTTCAAAAAAGTGACGTTTTAGCTCAAAATTTAATTTTTATGAGTCAAAGATTGACTTTTCTCAATATTTTTGACTTTTTCTAAATTTCTATGGCATTATCTTCTTTTTTCATCTACTAATTTTGATATATATTTTTTTAATTCAATAAATCAGACATAATATGGGCCAAAAAAAAAAACTGAACAGAGCCAAGTTTTTCAGACAGAAGAAAAATAAGTAATTCAACAATAGTGATGTGATTTTTATGTTTGCGTTAAATAAAGCAAATCCCTGTCAACCTGTCTTATTCAATAGATGACCACCATAAATCATAGGCAATAGCGCCCTCTTGTGGATTTGGAAAATACTGAACATGGGAAATAAGAGTTACTCTCATACTTAACTACTAGTTAATACAGTACAACCTAAATTAATTAATGTTATGTAACTACCATATAAAGTGTTTTGATGTGCTTTGGGTTTTTTTTTTTCATTATTATCAGGACAGAACAACAGTGATGTAGGATTTTTGGTCTCTTTGTGTTGTTTAGTTCTATCTTACTGTTGTAGAGCGTTTACATACACAAAACATATTTTATGGGATTCTCATTTTTCATTTTCTTATTTTCACACTGGAAAGTTTAAAACTTAAATTTGTAGGGTGTAAAAGTATTAGAGCTTTAATACGAATTCAATGAAAGTTATTGACTCAGTAGTGTAGATGTATGGAGTGGGGTCATTGTTATGCATAAATGTACAGTTTCAGATTCTTCCATTTAGTTTTTTTGCTAATATCAGAATTAATTTGTACCTCAAATAGCCGCTAAATTAGGTTAATCAAACAAACAGAAACAGATCTAACACTTACATGACAACTTTCAGGAGGGTTACTGACACCACAAATGATGGAAACTCGCAGTTTCAGAACAAAATCAAGCTCTATGCTATATTACCATAATTGAAGAACTGTTTTGCCAAAGTTATTCTTATAACTTGGCAACACTGAGCAGGCACAATAAGTTGTTTCTGTCTAAATAAAGAGGACAGTGTTTACTTAGGAAGAACAACAGGAGAAGCTTAAGTTGTTGACATGAGAAATGGACATCAAACCTGCCAATAACTGAGCTACTATATTGTATTTAAACCATGTGTTAAAGCTTGGATAGGCACATGGTTTGGAACAAGTGTTATCAATCAGTGATTTATTGATATTCAGTTATTTCTTCTTTCAAATTCACTTGATAAAAACATTTAAATAATTGCAGCAGTGATGAAAAACAGTCTGTAATTGAACACACTTTCTGATATCAAGCTGTAATCACCCAAATCAACCCCATTAACAACCAACACACAACCTCTTTGTCCTCTAAAAGGTTGTTGATCTTGTTTAATTGTGCTTATTGTGAAGATCACATGAGCTCTAACATCTCCCCGATGTTCTGTCCTCCTTTATTGAAGACAGACGATGCCAACAATGGGTTGATTAATGTGATTGATTGGAAATAGATATGCATTATAAAAAGGCAGATTTTAAGATGACTCCTTTTGTTTTCATCCTCATCCTTTATTCAAAATGAAGAATAAAAATCAAAATGACTTCCTCTCCTTCCTCTTCTTCTTTTCTTTCTTTTTTTTTTAAATGATTGAGACACGTCCCTTGTCGCCTACGAACGCATGTGGACAAACTTCTCACACATGGCTCCTTTCACTCCTTTTGTCCTCCACTCTGCCCTGAGCATTCTTTTCCTTGGTTACTGGTTGTCATGGTTTTGGGAGCCCCTGTAGGCTAAAAAACTGAAGGGATTATAAGCGGCCATTTTGGGGGACAGCTGGGCCAGGTTGGTCCCTGTTGCCCCCTGTCCCGCTCCCAGTCACTTTGGGGGGAAGAGGGGCGGCATTGTGTGAGGATTAGAGCTTCCTGTGTGTCAGCTCATTACATGGGGTGGGAAGAGGGGCGGGAGAGTACAGGGGGTGAGGGGGGTGAGCAGAGAGAGAGAGAGAGAGGGGGAGAGAAATGAAAGAGAAAATGAAAGAGCGTATGACACAGAGAGGGGAGGGATAGGCAGGGGGGGAGGAAGGTGGCGGCCTCTACAGCTGCACCCTCAATCACACTCATACAGGCTGTGATTATCCTTTTCACACATACACATGCACGCACACACACACTCTCACACACACACATACACACACACACACAGTACTGAGAAACTGAAACATATTAAAAGACATTGGGGGCAAAAAAAGGCAGAATTAAGAGACAGCAAGCCCAGCGCCCCCAGACAAAGGGACCCCAATCCAGAGCCACAGAGAGCTGGAACAAACAAGCCAAAACTGACCAACAATATACACACAGAGGAAGAATTATGCACACAGAATACGTAAACAGATAAACTAATTCACAGAGACATTAGCCAGACAGAAAAACACCACCAGCCTTAAAAAAAAACACACATATCTCCGACTCACGTTGCCTTTGTTTTATTTAACTTTTATACAGAACATGGGAGGCATGGGAACATCGCTCTAAAAAAAGGGTTCACAAAGGGAAAAGCAAAGCATACAAATACTAAACTGGGAGAAGCAGGAATGCAGCGAGCGTAGACAATTTCTGCAGGAGCAGAAAACTCTCAAGTGCTTTGAGAGAGGAGAGCTGGGGGAGGGAAATATAAAGGAGGGGGGGTTTATAAAGGACATGGTCGAACGTTGTTGTGGACCTCCACAGCAAGGAAGACGATTTACAATCATAGATAATCTGCTGCAAGTTTACAGCTACAAACAAAGGAATGTCTACAAAGGTACTGATAATACATCACAGTCAACAGCAACTTATTATCATCAGTATCACTTTAGCTATTGGGCCACATTGTAGAAAAAATAGAATCAAGACATAACTTTAAGAGAATAAAGTTTCAAACTTAAGAGAAAAAGTCAAGGTATGATGCTAAGTTAGCTTTTAAGTTGTAGCTACAATAAGGAAGATTGAGCATCTTGAGGAGCTATGCTTTAATATCACTCCGAAATCTGAAATCCAAGCAAGTGTTTACTTCATATCTTTAAGTAAATTAAAACTCAAAATGAGCCACGTTCACCTGAAAAGGGAAAAAAATGTCTAATTTCAAGATTTTGAAGACACAAATGACACTTGAATTGCTAAAAAAAAATCTGCCCCTGGGTAAGAAAAGTCTACTCGTCAAGTTTCTTGAAAGAAGAAAAATATATTAATCAAGAAACTAACAAGTACTATTTTTACCATTATTGGCAGGTCTTTTACTATACAAGTAATTTAGAATACATTTTTGTCAATAAATACCTGAAATAAGACATTTTTCTGGACATTTAGGTGAATGTGGCTTGTATTAAGTCTAAAAGGATACGTTGTATTAAAAATAAGATGTAAACACTTGGGGTTTCACTTTTTGCAGGGATGGATTTCACAAATATCTGAATTTTTAATCTTTCAGCACATCAGCGCCTCATTGTCAGAAGTATAAGCATCCTGAAACAGCTGGATAACGTTGAGTCCAACTGCACAAAAATGATCCATGTTCCCTCATTTTACAGCAAGCAGCTTGTTGCTCTTCAGATATTCTCCTGCATGTTGTCAAACCAAGCGTGTTACAATGTTGTCAAACTTTTTTTTTCCTTATGACTCTCCAGTCATAAAATTACAGCATTATTTTTAAGAATCTTAATTGTTATTTTTCATCCTCGTGGCCCACATTATCATTAGGTTATCGTTCATATCAGTCACATTGTGACCATTTTCCTCTGACATCACAATCAAGGTAAAAGCTAAAAATTGTTGTTTTCTTTCTCGAAGTTTCTACTTCTCTTGTTTACATGGGGTGTAAATCATTGTCTTTCTGTATTGATTTACAGAGTCACGTTTCAAATTTAAACTCTTAGCTTAATAGCTAAACAACAGTGACTGTCCAGCTAGCGTTACATTACAGGGAATTTCCAACTTTCCATTTTTCACAAGTCACACAAGATTTCACCCATTTAAGTTACTGTTCTGATAAGCTAGGTTGCAGCTCGATGCTAACTAGCGGACAAGCAGTCGTTTAATGTGTGGCTTGTCATTCGTGTTGTTTTAACTTCAAATGAAGTACGGTATCACTGCAGATTTCCTCTTTTATCACTTTATTTTGAAATACTAAGCTATCTAGATGTTGTGAAATGACAACACATGTCAGATATTTAACATGAACATGACTTACAGCACTGAAGCCAACAGTATGCTTTTGAAACCGTTTTTGAGATTCCCCTACCTGACAATAACCTCAGAGGAAAATGGTAGCGAAGTCGTATTCGTCTTTCTACAAGTCAATGTTTCGGAAGCACAGGACACAGTGCAACTCACAGTGCAACGCAGTTCATCAGAAACATGCTTTTAGCAGCATGGCATTAAAAAAAGTAAAGAAGAAAGTAGCAAAGGCGTGAAATATACCGCAGCTTGTATTTACAAATACAAATGTTGGCCATTATTAATGTGGCCTGTTTTGGTATGGAGTTCATCTTGTCAGGTTCTGGACTGTCTCCCACATTCAACTCAGCGTACACTGGTTGTTTGATATCATCCAGCATGTGCTAAAAGAAACAATTCTCATTGTACTGATGCTATGAAGTGGGAAAGATAAGGCCTCACTGTGGTCTTTGAAATACAAAAATACATCTCTAAAATTCTACATTCACATATCTCTTGTCATGTTACT
This sequence comes from Thalassoma bifasciatum, assembly GCA_008086565.1. Lineage (NCBI taxonomy): Eukaryota > Metazoa > Chordata > Actinopteri > Labriformes > Labridae > Thalassoma > Thalassoma bifasciatum. Next base: position 111,533 of record RPOG01000278.1, on the reverse strand, counting down.
GGAATACAAACTAGACCTATTTTTCTAATAAAAAAGTAAACATTAATTAGAATTATGGACTCCAAAAACTAAATCTTCCATTGAAAAAATACATTCCCTTGTCAGGACCTTTTAAAATGCTAACTCTTCTACACAGTAGTGTCCATAGGCTCGTCTGCCTCACTAGAAACAACACTGACAGGTGGTGGCTCTGTGCTGTCACCTTTCTGAGGAGATTTAGTCAATCCTGGCTCTCCTTCCTGCTTTTCCTGGTTGTTAGTGATTGAATGTGAACTCAGATCCTCTTCAGTCTCGTTGTCATTGGTGTGAGCCTTTGAGGAGTTATTGGTCAGTGCTCCAGGGTGAGTTTTCATGTGACCCTGAAGAAAGGGATGCAGCACAATAGTTGATTATTCACAAGTGCAAAGTCAAGAAATCTAAGAAAACATATTTTACTGTTAATTTGCATTGCAATGTTTACATCTCTTACCTTAAGTCCACTCCGGCTGGCATATGCCTTCCCACACTCAGGGCAGCTATAGGGTTTGTCAGGACGAGGGAGCTGGGTGTCCAGTGCTTGTGCTTTTACAGCAGTTTCTGCTTCCCCTGAAGGCTTTTCTGGCACACTGCATCCCTCCTCCACTTGAGTATCCCTCACTACCTCTGGTGCTGGATCCAATGCTGGCAAAGACTTTCTGGGTGAGGCAGTCTCAATCATGCCGTTGCTTTGGGGGACTCCTCTGTTTTGTGCCTCCTGTGATTCACTTCCACAGGCCTCCTCTGCTTCACAGACAGCTTTGGGGCTGGTGGGAGGGGTAAGTGGGGCAGAGGGATTCTGCAGGGGTTTTCTGTTAGTATCAAGACTTGTTGATGGTTTGTTCGTAGAACAGTCCTCATTATTTTTCATCCCCTCATGCGGTGTGTCATTTTCTTCCCCAGGCTTGGCAACACAGAGGGAAAGAGGTGCATCATCAGTCTCTGCATCTCCATTCACTGCTGAATGAGAGCCAGTTGTGGCCACTTTGAAAGGGCTGGTGCTGCTCTGGTCAGTGTGGGGCTCATCTTCAGGGTACACGGAGCTGTTCACGGGACTACCATCAGCCAGGGCATTGTCTCCAAGATGCAGGGGGTTCTCAGCTCCCACTGAAGGGGGATCATGGGTCAAGGGTGGGCTAACACTGGGTGCTGAGCCTTCTGAGTCCTCTGTCTTGACAGATGTAGCATCAGCAGCTGTTGTTTGCCTAGATGTAGACCCTGAGCTTAGGGTATCTATCGAGGACTTGGAGCTTGTTGTCAAAGCTAGTGGAAGGATTTGTGCTGTTGAACCAGTGGAGTTGGTCTCGCCATCATTGAAGATGGGGTTCTGCATTTCTGAGCCATCCTCAGGAGGCATATCTTCATCAGGAGGTAGTTGTCCTCCTAGATGCAAGCGGATGTGATGCTGAAGAACCAAGGCATTGGTAAACTTGCGAGGGCACAAGGGGCAGGAATTTAAGGCACGGGAGTTTGCCGGTCTTGCACGGTGAGTGGCCAGGTGAGCCCTCAGGCTGCCCTTTGTGGAGAACGATCGACCACATAGCTTGCAGGGAAATGGGCGCTCTCCCAGATGTGTGGCCTGGTGCAACCGCAGAGCTCTTGGGCAGCTGAGGACCCGCAGACACACTCCGCACTGATTAGCAGCCTGGGCTGTAGGCAGAGAAGGGGAAGTTGTTGATCTGGTGCCAGAACCTGAGGCTCCCTGGCTGGTCACCAGTCCAGCAGCATTGGTACTCGGGCTTAAGCCAAGAGCAGCTAACATTTCCCTGCGATAAGCACTTGAGGTGGTGGACAGATCATGACCATGAGCATCCCCATTGGCTTCAGCAGAATTTGTTGACATGGAGGAAGAAGAGGCACCTCCCTGTGGTTGCTTTTCAAGTTTCTGCACCAGTCGTTGCAACTTGGAGGTGTCTGAGGTCTGACCGGAGGTGGTAGTGGAGGATGAGGAGGGGGAGGAGGTTGATGGTTTGGGGAAAGGGGGAAAGGGGAAGGGTAGCTGGTGAGGAGATGTGAGATGTGAAGCGGATGGGTGGCCAGGGGGGCGTAGAAGTGCAAGATGGTGAGGAGAAGTACCTCCAGGGAAGAGAATCTTAGGGAGCTGAGCTAGTTGGGAGTATGCAGAGGCTGTATGGAGACTGGAGTGAGGGGGGGTGTTTTCATCAAATCTCTGCTGCTTAGCTCCTTTGAACTGGCTGCTCATGGAGGAGGAAGATGAGGATGAGGAGGAAGAAGGCAACACAGGGCTGGATGCGGTGGCAGCAGATGCAGCTGAAGCTCTGTTCAGCTGCAGCAGTGAATGGGCAGTGGAAAGCAGCGCCATGTCCACTGAGGGGGGTAGAGGTAGAGAGGAAGGCGAAGGCCGAGTGGAAGCACTGGACAGGAACCCCAGCGCCATACTGTCTGCCACTCCAGGAATACTACCCTTCACTGCATTAAATGACTCATCATCATCAGCCCGGCGTTTTCTCCTCCTTTGGATCGCACCAGAAGTAGGGGCACTCTGCGTTTGCTCCGACAGCGCTGGAGGCAGCAAGGAGAGGGAAAGCTCAGGGTTCTGCTCTCTGTGACGCAGAAAGTGGGCTTTGAGGTTCCCCCTGGTTGTAAATCGGCTCAGGCAGACTGGACACTGGTAGGGCCTTTCACCTGTGTGTGATCTCAGGTGAATCTGAAGAGATGAATCGCTGCTTAACACCTTCCCACAGAATCGGCACACATGTTGAGGGCGTCCTGAGGTGGAGGCAGAGCCCAGGGAGGAGCTGGGTTGAAGATCCTGGGAATGATTGGTGGTTGTAAGAGGGGGAGTTGGGAAACCGATGCCATTGCTGTGACCGAAAGAGGAGGTGTTGGATGATTTCTCATGGAGGTAGCGTGGTGGTAAGCCTAACGATAACGACAGCGGGTGTAGGGAGGCAACAGTAGAGCTGATAGAAGATGCAAGAGATGATGCGGAAGAGGTAGAGGAGGATGAGGCTCTGCTGCCATTATCATGTGAAGTCCCTGATTTGGGAACAGATGACTGGGGGAAAAGGGACGATGGGAGGCCACTCAATAGTGATGAGGCTGTGGTTACTGGAGTGGCAGTGGAGGGGTGTGTTGGTGATGATAATGAGGTTCCTGTAGGCTTCTGATTCGTGTCTGATCCACTTCCTTGTGTGTTGCTCTCCTGGCCAAAGACAGCACCTCCAAGCCTGAGAACATGCCGACAGATCTCCTCTGTTATCTGCATCTGGTGGATTTGCCTTTGCTGTAAAACTCGCAGCTCCTCAAGGAGCACTGCCAAGGTAGGCGGCACCTGTAGCGGTCCATCGTCTCCTGGAGAGCTGGAGGGCTGCCGCTGCCTCTGGCCTGGACTGGAGCTATCTCTATGAGGAGGTGCACATTGAGAAGAAGAGGAGGAGGAAGAGGAGGAGGTAGTGGTTGTGGCTGAGCTGCCCATCGGAGGGGAGGTCATGGTGGAGTGAGAGTTTCCTTGGTGGGTCAGGCTGTTGGAACCCGAGTTTTGACTCAAGGGAGGAGGTGAGTGCGTCTGGGATGACAGCGAGGGGTGAGGAAAGTCTGGAGAGAGGGAAGAGTGGGTGTTTGGGAGGGAGGTGGTGAATGGGGCAATGTGGCTGGGCCAGTGGGGAGGAGGCGAGCTCTCGCTGGGCAAGGAGGGCGCGTGTAGCCCACCAGGGGATGGGCGAGGGGCCAGAGGCGGCTGGCAGTCTTGGAGCGAGGTTGGGGAGGAGGATCCTGATGAGGTCACTTCTGAGCCAAGAGATGTGGATGGTGACTTCACGCCCAGGTGTTCATCTGTGGATTTAGAGAAAGAAGAAAAAGTTAAAAAACTTTCATCTCCAATTTTTATCATCAAACCAGAAATCCAGGTATGTAAATTCTCTTAGTTTTAACTCCAAGATGGAGTTTTAATTATATTAATTTGCTTCATGTTAACATGTTGTCTGCTGGTATGCAAACTAAAGGAGTCTATGACATCAAAAGAAATACCTGCTCTAAAACAGCAAGACAAACAAGTGGAAGATCCTCTGGAGTCTATGAGTCTTTGTAATGTCTTGTCTCAATCTGTGCTCTCTGGAGCAAAACTCTTCAAACATCTTGCACACACAAAAAAGCTTACAGACCACCTTGCTGCTATGGCAACACATTTTAGAGGACAATGGGCATCACCAAGACAACCCATAACCCCTCTTAACCCACCCCCTCCTCAGTGCAGTTACGTCTTTCATCTCTCCATTCACCCTTCCCCCCTTACGTCACAGTGGAGGTCAAGGGTCAGGCCATGCTAAGGGTTCTGGGCACTGTCCAGACACTCTGATTGGTCAACTAATCTGACCTCTGCAGCTCGGGGGTCAAATTCTTTCAGAATCTTGAGCACAGAGTGAGAAAGGGTAAAAAGAAAAAGAAGGGGGGAGGGTCACAACAATGGAGAGACAAACTAACTATTCCCTCCTGGAGAGGTATAGTGATGGTATGAAAGACTGTACCTCTGAGAAATCTCTCCCCTATGACTGATAATTAAACCTGAACCTGAAGAAAATAAAGAATGAGCTCCTGGAGTTCACGCCCGTTGGTTATTCGTGATACCAAATTTACCTGCAGAGGGATTTGGGTGTATGCAACTGAAAACAAAGTACATGGCAACTCAGAAGAAGTGCGAGAGCGATCCCTTTTTTCTCATCCATCTGAGCCCCCCCCCCTAAAAGTGTGTAGGGGTATACAGTCAATAGGACTGGGGGATGAGAAAGAGAGACAAGGGGGAGGGAAGTACCGAGAATGTGGAAAATGGGGGAAGAGGGTTGCATAGAAGAGAAAGCTATGGACTAAGCGTAAAAGACGACGAGAATAGAAGGGTGGAAGATTAATCTTTGCCAAAAACAGTGCCTTTCCCTCCCCCCGCCCATGCACTTTATTGTTAACAAATAAGAGAGGGCTCTACACTAATCAAAGACCCCCAGCAGCCAGCGCTAAGCAGCCTGTAGGTTTCCTACAGCACATGAAAATGGCCACAGATGTATGTTAGTTAATCCTACTCCATTCACTTCACAGGACAAGTTTATTGGCCCCAGCTAAAGTGCCTAAGGCCTCCGTTTAGTGGGGCCCATTACATGAATGACAAAGCAGGAGGGGTTTCTTTAGTTGACAAACTTTTTTGGATCGGTAAATCAGGTGCGCTTCCTTGAATGGATGCATAAATAAACGTGACCAGAGAAGCCATAACACAAACATTTGCCTTAGTAGTGTCAAATAGAGAGTTCAGAGTTAATTCTATTTTGCTGTGATGAACTTCGTTAGATTGCAGGATAGTCACAATAACTGAAGAAATCCGAAGATAAAAAAACGCATGCAGTGTTGTAAAGGTGTTTACTCACCGTGAGATAGAAGCCGTGGGCCCCCTGGATCCGAGTTAACGAGATGCTGGGGTCGCTTCTGCTTCCGGCGTGACATGATTCACGGCGAGTCAGACAGAGAGGGGGGCATCAGTCGATCGAGTGGCACTAGGCACGTTTTTGCGCACAGGGAAAGCGCTCCAGAAAACATCCAAGCATTTAAAGTTTACAAGTTACACAATTACGCACCGAGTTAGATCGAAAAGTGAATTTCAAAGCAGAGTTTCAGGTGTTTAAGAACTCCAAAGGAAAGAATCCGTGTTTGGAAATCCGCTGAGCAGCATATGTGTCATATGAAGCCGCAGTGAGTGCGTGTGTGGTTGCTTCTAAAGTCTCCTCTCCCCCCCCTAAAAAAAAAAAAAACTTGTCCAAAATTGCGCCCCTCCTCTCCTACTGCTGCTCCGCTGCATGCACATACAGAGAGCACACACACTCATGCAAACACACACCATGCGCACACACACTCACAGAACCACTCCTTGTTCCTCAATGATATTTGCATTTCAATGGCGTGTAACACACAGCCTCCCTGGTTCTCTCTTTCTCTTTCTCCCTAGCTTTATTTTTTCTTTACACACTCCCTCAGCAGCTATAAACTTCCAATAAAACACAACAATTAAGTGTCAAAGCTACTGGATGCTAAGAAAACATTTGTGATATTCATCTCTTTAATGGAGATATCCTATAATTTCTTAAACTTATACAACAAATTTAAAAAAAAGACACAATAAAATGTTTAAAAATGTCTAACAGGTGACTTATTGATCACGTGGAATCTGCAAGGGCCCTTAAATGCACAGCACCTCTGCAAGGTGGATGATAATGACATCATGGCTTAAATGATTGACTGGTGATTCCCAAGAGTCAAGAATACAAGTAAAGTGATGGTTGAGTGATATTTCCACCCTTTGGGTATCATACAGCCAATTATCAACAGCTCTGCAGCGAGTGGCTGCTGTGTGCAAGAGGGGCCACACAACCATTCCACATTCATGCATGTATTTTGTGTGTTATCACTGTGAGTGCATAATACCACCTACTCCCCCCCTCTCAAAAAAAAAAAAAAAAGCATCTTACACTGGAGCTCTATTTAAAAGGCAGAGAATAGATGGGAATCTTTGACAATGGCGTGCTGGACACAGTTGAGTGAGCATCTCCCCTCTCTCACTATGAACCCCCGGATCCACTGCTACACAGCACAATGCCCCTCTTTCACCCCCCGCCTTTATTCCTGTACCACGTGGAGAAATGGATAAAAGAGAGAGAGGGAGGAAAAAGTGGGAGGTGGAGGAGGAAGAGGAGGAGGGGGGACATATTTAAGTAGGTGTCTCACATTATACTTATATCCACTAAGGCTGCGAAGGGGACATAATTTGTTGATAATATGTTTTGGTAATGGTATCCATATAAAACATTGTCTTAAGCACAGTATTGCCATATAAAGTTGAAATACTCTACATGGATATTTTTTAAAAATAGAAAAAAATGAATAAACACTCTCTGAATAGGTAGAAAACTTCATATTTTGTTTTTCATTTTCAACAAAAAAAATTAATATATCAATTTAGAATCCGTTATGAAATCAGCCAATCACGTTGCAGTATTCATTAACGTCACCTGTAACCACCTGCTGAGTGAAGGCACGAAACTGCTAAGTTTAACGAAATTTATGTAAGTAATGACTCCATTTTCCTTTAAGTGTGTGCGATCAAGTATAGCGAGATATGGTGGGTTTTGTTTTTTTTAAATACAGAAATACTTATTGTCCAAAGCAGCCGTTGATCAAAATACGTTAAACTGCCAATGCTAATACGTAACGGTAGATACACGTTAAGCTAGCAGGCTTATTACGCACTTCTGTATTCAACCAATAAAATGACTTATTAACTAATTATCACACAGTTTAAACCTTCAAAACTGCTGAAATGTCCATTTATTGCGAGAACCATCGCGTAAAATCAACATTTAAGCTAATACATACTTTTTTTTTTAAGTTAAAAGAACTTTCATCTACGCCCACAAATGAAACTGAAGCTACAAAAACCAAATGTATTTGTTTTGTTCTGGACCTTCATGTTAAGACCAGTGTTAACCTTGCATTTATTTTTTGTTAAGGCTTGGGAGTCATTACGTGGCAGAATATTACATATCCTCACTTGTTTTCACTCGTTAACAAGCATTTGGCCACACAAAATAACTAAAATAATGTCTAAAACAGTTCTCCTCATTCAGTTTCAAGCTAAAATGAGCTTTTTAACCCTGGTTTACAGATTTACCATGAACATCTTAGGGAAATATCATGTAAAAACAAGCCCTCCAGCATTCTCCCATAAAATTAGTTAAAACAAATCTTCAATAGTCCTAGTTTTGTATTAATTTCCACATATCTTTCTGTTCATTTGTTTTGGTAATATAAATATATATTTTTTTCAATTGAAAAGAGACTTTATGGACACCCTACGTTATCACAAACAGCCATGTGTGTCAAAGCTTAGACAGGAACTTGTTTTAAAATCATTTCAGCTTTGAAATGGCAGCAAAATGCTACACATTTTTTTGATTATAAAACACACATGATTTAACAAAAATACTCATAACTAATTTCCCATGTCAATAGCAAAGCATGCAACTATCTGTGTAATTTTCAAGCAATTCAATGAAAGAAAACCAAAGTTATGACACAATAAGTTACAAAATCTGGTCAAATTGATTCGAAGACATGAAGATTAGGCCTCTAAGTTTCCTCAATAAAACTTTAAATCATTAATAATGAATTTGTGTTAAACCTGACAGAGTGTGGATTGTCTTTGCTAAATAGGAAAATGACAGGCCCACCTCACCTTTTACCTTTTACTGAAGCTCTACTCTGTTTTTCAGCCCCAGCCATGTCCATCTGCGATGACACGCTCCTGTGTAACTTCCCAAAGTGTCGCACCAAGCTGAGCGGCTTTGCCTGGGTCACAGCGTGTTCACACGTTTTCTGTGATCAACACGGGTCCGGTGAGTTCAGCCGCTCTCCTGCCATCTGTCCGGCCTGCTCCTCGGCACTTTCTGGTAAGCTGGACATCGTGAGGACGGAGCTGTCACCCTCTGAGGAATACAAAGCCATGGTGTTGGCAGGTTTACGACCAGACGTAGTGTTGGACATCAGTGCCCGTGCTCTGGCCTTCTGGAGTTATCAGGTCAAATATGAACTTGTCTTTATGCATATGAATATGTAGCTTTACGTCATGCTTATGTGTTTTTTCTGTTTTAATCAGGTCCATCAAGAGCGCATGTATCAGGAATACAGTCTTTCACGGGCAGAGGCACAGCTGAAGCAGATGGATAAGGTGTTAAACCAGCAGAACCAGAGCAGGGAACTTGAACTCACAGCAATGAAGGGGGAAATTGCCTCCCTGAAGAAAGTAAGGCTCATTCTCCAATTCAAGTACAGGTTGAGAATGTCACATTTGAACCAAGCTTCTCGAACACCTCAAATATCTAAGAACATTCTCAAATCATAGGTGATGGATGAGTATAAGAGGAAGTACAGTGAGGTGTCTGAGAGGCTAATGGAGAGAAACAGACAGTACCAGAAACTCCAGGGGCTGTATGACTCACTGAGGCTGCGAAACACGCTGGTGGGTGTTGGGGAGAGAGACTCACTGACTCAACCAGGACTTCAGGACTTCAGCAGTGGTGAGTTTACAGGTACTTTTGATGTTTGATTAAAGATGTTTCATTTATTAGTTGAAGAAGTAGGTTGAAAATTTACTACAATGTGGGGGATTTGCTTTTATCTACTTTCATTTACTTTGAATAGAAAATATTGTGTTTTCCTGTTTTTGCCTTAGAACAGATCTGTGTTTTGTACCCACACTCATGAATGAGAAAAAATAGGAAGCACAGAGAGAATAAAGTTGAGTTACATAAAAGAAAAGCACAGCTGTAGGTGTCTGTAAAGAAGTAGTAGTCGTCAAGAATTGACTGTAGGAGCTGATTGTCTATGGAAAGTAACAATGACAGACATCCATCATCCCCGTATGTGTCACCCAGGGGTGCCTCGGCAGGGGTCTCCTCCGAGAAGCCCCCAGTTCCTCTCCATGAGCCTGGATGGGGATGGAAGATTCTTCTCCTGCCTGGAGACTGATGGAGCCAAGACGTTTTTCCAGTTCAGCTCCCCGACCAGGGAGAGAAGCCGCCCGCTCATCAGGAAGCACTGAGATGGCCTCTTAGTATTTAAAAGACTGTGTTTTGGTGTTTAAGCTCTGGATGTTGAATTTTCAAAACAAATAAAAAGAAGTTTGAAATCAAATATTAATGATACAAAATAATATATCTCTGGGTATGACACTTTTTTGTTTTTGAAGATTGGGTCAGGAGCAAGCGGCAACATCCGGCTTGAGGCTGGCTGCAGAAAGACCAGAAATCACATGCAAGGGATTGACCGTTAATAAGTGCCGATATTGGTTTTAGGCACATATTGGCAGTGGCTCTTCTTTTTTAATAGGCTGACAAGATATCAATTCAAAAGTGGGTACTTACATGCATATGTGCCTCTTTGTCTGCACACATCTGATTAGTTACACGCAGCGCCACAGCAAGGGAAAAAGCCAATCAGCAGTGAAAGCTGTGCATGCAGTGCTCACACACACACACGGCAGAGAGGAGAAAAGGTTTTGACAAGCGAAGAAGCTCTGGAGAGCAGATTAAGTTTTGAGAGTTAGTTAGGGCAGCAGCCTCTCCTGAAATGTAATAAACATCTCACAACTCAAAACTACTTGTAACGTAACTTTGAGCCCAACAACATAGCAGGTTAGCTCGCAGTCCCTCCAAACAGGTCTATTAATCATTTGAAACAAGGTTGCTGATAAAATTGGAATGGAAATCATTATGATAGAAGTGGGTTTTCACTTTTACAGCAAGTGAATATCAGCTCCAAATACAAGTAATCAGCCTCCTTGACAACTAATAATCCATATCGGTATCAGCCCTGAAAAAAAAATATTGGTCTATCTCTACCACAGACATCCCAAGACAAAAAACCCAGACTTTTATGGCATCAAAAACCTATTTACAGCCTGGTTCAAAAAAACAGCTTGGGTCTGAAATGCTGGTTTCACCATCTGCAAACAACCTTAAGAAGATGTTATGGTCACAAGTTTGTTCAGTAACTTGGAACAGACAGGTGATGTAACAGAGATTGCGTCAGAGTCTCTCTTCAAGAGCTTTCCCATCACAAAATACGCAGTTAAACACTGGAAACGTTGCGTTGTAAACACCACAAAAGGCAATATATTTAAGACCAAAAGAGTTTGTTTTTATCAGGGTAAACTGTGGCCACTCATTCTCATTTTCACAGGTCATTTCATTATCAAGAGAACTCGATGATGTACCAACGGAAACAAAATTGCAAAAAAAAGAAAATATAAATATACACAAAGTGTTTCTCTACATAAAAAGAAATGAAGTTAACTATTTACAAAAAGCTCATAAAACAGGCACAAACTTTGGACACTTCATCTTTTTCTCCATCATCATCATCATCAAGCTGTTTTTTTTTTTTCAAAGTTCAACATTTGGTCCTTTTTTCTTGTTTGGCTCATTCACTCTGTGGTTTGTAGCTGACTGACGCAGCGATCTGACTGTGGACGTTCTGCTTCTTGCCGTTGACGATGAGGAGCAGTGGAGAGTCCACTCGTATACTTCTGAAGTCAAACGACTGCCAGAGAAATAAAAGACATGAATCAGACCATGAGGAGTAGATTATCTGAAATGCTCCAACTGCTCGTGTGAAACTGACCTCGTCTTTATGTGTTATGCTGTTTCGTTTGACCTGAGGTTCAGGAATGACTACAGTGTCTCCGATCAGGACGCCCCAGCTGTCTGCCGTGTTGTAAACCATCACCACTATACACGTCTCCTCACTGTCCAGCATACCGAACGTGCTGCAGAAACAAAGTGGAGACATTTTACAGCAGCACTCACAAAAATCCAGATTCATTTCGTCTCAATGAAACTGAGAGTTGCACTCACAAAGCCATGCGACCCTCAGAGGCCAGACTGAACACCACCTTGCCCATGGCAGCCACCCCAGGATGGTTCCCATGTGTGAGGGAGGAAAGAGTTCGAGGCTCCAGGCTGCCGATGCGGCCGGATGGAGAGCGAAACTGAGGGGACGAGCAGGGCCCCAAAGCAGACGTGTTCAGAGAGGAGAGCATTGTCCGTAACCGACGAGCTTTCACCTTCCCCTGAGAGATAAAACAGGCTGAAGGTCAGCACAGGCACAACATGCCGCTGCCATCTAGTGGTCATGAAGTAAAACTGTTGTAGTTTTCAGGACGATATAAAAGACAATGTAAGGTGGGATTTAAAATAAAAAAGAAATGATTATTTTGTCAGAGATCTGACAAAACAGACAATAAGTGAAAATCAAATACTCTCACAATTGCTTTGGAGTAAGAATCCACATTTTTAAAAAGTTCTTCATCAGGACAAGGTTTGGTTTGCAAGAAACTGGGAAAATATTGATGAACTAACTTTTGTTCGCCCATGATATTTGAACATTACATTGTGTGCTCTGAAAACTTCTGAATTTTTTTTCTGAACTCCTTTGACAGTTCAATTTGATATAATTATTAGACCCCCATTATAAGATAGTCCCATTTTTCTGGATGTATATGAAGAAAAATAACCTCTCATAGAGTCATTGTCATGATTGTGAGGTTAAGTTTCACATTCTCTTACCTTGTTCTGTATGAGTTCAGTGACTTTTCTCAGATACTCCAGCAGCTGCTTCTCTCTCTCCGGTGGCTCCTCCCAGCCTGGATCGAGAGCTGCTGCTCGGCTGTAGCCTCCGAGAGCAGAGCCGAACATCTCTTCGTACTGAAACAGAGTGGATCTGTTGAAATGAAGCTCCGGGTAACAGGAGGCTGCTCTGTCCACTTTCTCCTGTAAACCAAAGAAGAGGGATGTAAACCGGTGCACGATGATGTTAATCATAGCGCTGACAGACCTAAACAAGTTAAATTTGTCCATCTGAATACTCACAGATTGTGCATAGGCACTTAAAGCTTGTTGAGACAACTGTGGATTCTGTCCACAAGAGAAGAATAGGGACACATAGGCATTTCCAAGGATATCTGGAACAAATGTCAAATACATACATTTAGAAAAATCATATCAGAGAAGTGGAGAAAAAATAAACTCTTCTTTCACAGATCACAGATTCACTGCAAGTATTTAGGCTAACTACTTACACCAGGATGTCCCATCTGTGACGTCAAGCTGAACTGACTGTCTCGCCATGTCTACGCTCTCCATCACCTGTTTCCCATGTGCTTCTCTGTCCACCGATGGCAGCTGTCTCAACACCATGGACAAGTTACGTAAAGATACTTTGTTCTTGCTCTGCAGAGGTGGAATAAAGCAAAACAATAATGAGCATTCAAAAGACAACCCAAAATTTAGGTTTGGTTGGTCACAAAAAAACGTAAAAGCTAACATTCACTCAATTATGTGTCTTCTCTACCTGTTGCAAGGCTCCAGTGAAGCAGTTCTTGGCACCAATCAGGTCTCCTTTCTTCCAGTACTGCTCCCCTAATGTGTTCCAGCCGTCCACCAGGCCCGGCTCTAGCTTCACGGCCCGAGAAAGACACTCCTCTGCTTCGGCGCTGAATTCAGGCGCCACATTAAGACACCTGCCCTTTTGCAGAAGAAACTCTGCTTTGTGTTTCAAATTACCTTTAAAAACAGACAGAGAAGCATTGAATGTAAATAATACAATACAAGTTGAATAATGGAGTGCTGATGAGCAAGCACAGCTCTTACTTTCTTTTTCTTCCAGCTTTTTCAGCGTGTTTTCCATCTCCTGTGCGACATCACTTTGTTTCCTCCCAGCTTCCTCCACAGGGTGAGTCTCAAAATAGCAATCTCTAAATTTATACAAGTCATCCACAAGCTCCTAGAGGTTGGGAGTTGAAGAGAAAGAAAATTTGTGCTTAACAGGCTTAAAAAGAAGACGCATTTCTCCCTGCTGAATTTAGTTTGCTGTTAAATGCTGAGATAGTCTGACACAGAAACACACATGACACCAGTGTTTTCCCCACCTTTGAAAAATTGCAGTAAATTGATTTATTATGAATTTCACATTTTAAAAATGACACCCAGTCTAGATCTAAATCTCAAAATCTGCTGCAGCAAGGATGTCCAGTGTCCACCCTTCATGCATTATAAATTCTACATTTACAATTGATGACTCAGCAAGTAGTAAGATGCATACAACCAAAGCATGCTGATGGATATTATAAGGCGGTTAAATATAACAAGAGAAGTTCAAGGGACGTACATCTGTGCAGTTTAAGAAAAAAGGCAACTGTAAGTCACATTACATCAAAAACTAATAGTTTAACACCAAGATATGTGTTAGCCTGACAGTTGTAGCCTGTTGTTATAGTAACGAGTATTACAGCACATGACAAGCGGATTAGCTTAACCGCTACACATCTCTATTTTCATGAGAAGACAACAAAATTTACAAGCTAAAACTCATTACTAGATTATCTACTAGTGTGGTATAATTCAGGTAAGTACCTTGAAAATTTCCAGCTCGTTCTTGTCGCTCCCAGGTTCACCACTCTTCTCCTCATCCGCCATCTTTGCATTTGCTGTCTAAAAGCAGCAAAGTGTAGAGGAAAAACAGTTGGAGGGGGAAAAATGCTCAGAGCGATGTAACAAGAACTAAACGAAAGGTCTGCTCTCTTGAGATGACAGAAAACGGCACTTTCTTAGCTGAAACGGTGCGAATTCACTACATTGTAGCCTACGGGAAAAGGCTTTTAATTTCAGTGCGTAGGTGTTCCGGTTCAAAATGTGACCGTGTTCACCGGCGCCCTTCAGCCGCTGCTGTCGTCGGTATGGTCGGTGCAAACTATAACACTCAGGGGCGGATCTAAAAAGTATTTATGGGGAGGCAAAAGAGAGGCAGTCAATTGTTAAGTGGTGGCAAAATGGCAGAAGACTATGTGTTGGATTACTGTAATATAGGGTGACCATGTTCTGAAAACCCTAAAAGAGGACCTTCTGCCAAAGACCACAAAGTAGCTTCATAACACCCCCTCTCTATTTGAAGTTAAAAAAAATTAAATAAATAAATAGAATAATTGCAACATAAATCATGTATTGAAGCCAATTTCTACCAGTGAAAAATATAAAAATGAAAAATTTGCTTTGTTGGGATTTCTTCTTTTTTTGTGGCAAATATAAAGTCAAAAAGTTTTAGATAAAAAGGCAAAATTTCAACTTTTGCCCTGTAATTTTGACTTTGATGTCTCAACTACTTGATTTTTATTTCGTAACTTTCATTTTTTTACGTCAAAAATGTGACATTTCGTCTCAGAATTTGAAATTTTCATCTCATAACAGTGACTTTTTATCTAAAAAATTTGACCTTTAATTGTAGAATTTTGACTTTGCCATCTCAATTGATTGACTTTTGTCTCAAAACTTTGACTTTTAAACTTAAAACTTGTCTTTGAATTATATCTTTACAACTGGGGTGGCAACAGGAGTGGCAATGCTTTGTTCTAGGGGGGCAGCTGCCACCCTATACCATCCCGGTAGATCCGCCCCTGATAACTCCGTATGTGAAGTCTTCTTTTTGTCAAATTTTCTTTCTTTTTCCAAAAGCTTGAAATTGTTCACAATGGGTCTATCCATGGTGAGACCATAGACTGTATAAAACAGGGTGAGACACTAAACTTTACAAAGACGTTTAAGTCAGTACGGTTGTAGTTACGACAGTTGGCATACGTTAGGTCGCTAATATGTAAGGTAGCCGTTGAAACCAGAACACCGGAAATTGTTCGAAGTCCGATGCTAAAAGTAGTCCGATAAATATCAATATGTTTCAAAGCGGCAGACCGTTTAACATGCTTTTTCGTTACACTAAAATAACTAGAATAACATAACTATGATTCTTTGTTATGTTTCTGGATGTGAAACTAAAGGAATTTGAGCCGTTTGAACTTAGAAGATTAAGCGGAACCTTCAGTCTCTCAGCCAGGATGGCAGTTAGGGACTTCTTTGACTGAGTACTATACAATCTTGGCTCCAATCAAGGCGGTCAGCGTCCAACTTTGTGAACAAACTGCTCATTGGGACCCGTTTCTGTGTTGTTTTTGTCTCTAAATTCAGTTTATCATGTCGGATACGTGGAGCAGCATCCAAGCGCACAAAAAGCAGCTGGACTCTCTGAGAGAAAGGCTTCAGCGGCGGAGGAAAGACCCGGCACAACTGTCCGCAGGTACGTTCAGATCAATGCGCAGAGAATAATGATCATTTCACTTTAACCAGTGGGATCAATGAGATAGTGATTTAACCACACAAGTGTTCCAGAAAAGAAATACTACTTCCAATCTTGCAGCTATTCAACTTGTAAAACTTGCTCATGAGACTTCAAACAAAAGTTGAATGACACATTTAAAATTTGGATAAGAAGGGATAAAATTGTTACCTCCACTGTCCATAATTGCCTTTTTTTAAACCTTCCTGTTGTCTTGAAAGTAATTTTCTTTCCTAGAATTCCTTGAAAATAAAAGCTTTCCTCCATTCGTCTACTAAAACTCTGAGAAGCAGTGTCAATCTTAAGAAAGCATTCAGTGAATAAACTTGCAAATTGCCATAAATTGCTTTGAAGTAATCAAGTTTTTATTTCACATTCAGATGAAATATATTTTTTAGTTTTGGCATCCAATTGTTATCCTTAAATCAGAATCAGAATAGGGGAAATTGCTTTTTCAGTATACAGTTACTCCCATTCAGAAAGTGTCAGAAATATAAGAAAGTACAAATATAAGCATAAGTGTCTTACCCAAAATTGAAATCTAAGCATAAAAATGTCAAATAAAATGAGATGTAGTACAGAACATTAAGAACATTTTAGGCATATCTACCTACAATGTGTGGTATGTACAGAATGAGATTGATATGGAATATTGCACAAGTACTGACATAAATAAATTATAGATTATGGATATTGCATAAAATACTTACATAATTATAAGTTATTGCACTTGTTATTATTTGTTCATGTTGTTGCTTGAATGAGATAGTCAAAGGTTTTGATATTTCTTGATCAAAAGCGATTTGATAGATTTGATTGTCCTTTTTTGTCTTGGAGGATGGGAAGCAGTTGTTGAGTAAGTCAACCTAAAGAAAAGTGTTTCAATTTGGCATCTTCATCGATTGTAAGATTGTTAAAAGTTTGTGGTGTTTCCTCTGTTGTGTCTTTCAACAAGATGTCGTTGGGAGTAGCACAGACAGCTCCACGGCCCGGAGTGAAAGCCCGGCACCGTCTGCACCTTTAACCCCTCAGGAAGAGACAGAAAAACCACCAGACCCTGAACTAGAGAAGAGGCTGCTGGGATACCTGTCAGATCTAAGTCTTCCTTTGCCCATAGACTCCCTTGCCATTACAGACGACCTCAGTGTGAGTGTTTGTTTTGTGGACAGAAGGATCATATTAAAAAAATAGTGTTTGAGTTGAATTATAAAAACTTTTTTCTCTTCAGTCTGAATCAGCCGTCAGTCACGCTTGCATCCAGAGTCTTCTGCTGAAGTTTTCCGCTCAGGAACTCATCGAGGTCCGACAACCCAGCTCTTCCTCTACTTCTACGTCGTCATCGTCCTCCTCCTCCTCATTGGTAATATCAGTGGACCACACAAAACTATGGGCCATGATTGGATCTGCAGTCGGAGCCCAGCGCAGCGGAGTCAAGAGGAAAGCAGAAGATCAAACCCAACACAAAAGAGCTCCGGGCTTCTCCCCCTCACTCAAGACCTCTGCTTCTCCTCCACACTCCTCGTTCTCCTCTCTGACGCCAGCCGTCTCCTCACAGCTGGCGGGGACTTCTGCTCCAGGGGGTGGGGCTGAGAAGAAGGGCCGGAGCAGTAAGAGCCAGTCGTCACATGTGGATATGGAGATAGAGAGCCTGCTCAATCAACAGTCTACAAAAGAGCAGCAGAGCAAGAAGGTAGGAAGATGACTGCAAAAGATGGAAGTACAGATACATGCTGTGACATCAAAATATCATTGAAAGATATTTCTCCGTAGTACAACTAAAAACATCAAACGTGCATTTTATGGATTGAAAACACACCATCACATACTGTGATGATTATGGTTTTAAGTTACTGAAAACCTCAAATTCAGTACATCATAAAATTATAATGTTACACAAGACCAATAAAAAATGATTTTTGAGTGCAGAAATGTCAGCATTCAGAGAAGTACACTCATTAATGCACAGATTTAAATTAGAGTTTTATAGTGATCGTTTTTTTGGATTTTGAGGAAAGAATCTTTTTTTTCATGGCTAGGTGAGCAGAGAGATCCTGGAGCTGCTCAACGCCACAACGGCGAAGGAACATTCCATCGTGGAGAAGTTTCGGTCTCGTGGCCGAGCTCAGGTCCAGGAGTTCTGTGACCACGGGACCAAAGAGGAGTGCGTGCGCTCCGGGGATACACCACAGCCATGTACGAAACTGCACTTCCGGTCAGTGTCTCCCAGCATAATTCGAGAAATCTTTCCTACAGATTTAACCACCTGTGTTTCTTTTCCTGATAAGAGGTGATGAATCTGAGCTGCAAGTCAATGATTCTTCATCTCTGTTTTTCCTCATGAAATGCCCAAACATTAGGAAGGAAGATGAAATGTTTCCTCTAGCCTGAGGAGGGCGCTATGACACAGGTTTTAAAGCTTCAATCCAACCGCAGGCACCAAATTTAGCATTTAAGAATGACTTCCATTTACTGATAACTTCAATAAGTCGTCACTGTATTAAACTATTTGTGGTGACTCTGCATTTCAGCCTTCATACCATATCAGAGGATTTATTGAGACTCTTTAAAGTAAAAAATGAAAAAACAATCATAAAAATAAAAAAATTATTTGTATATCACTTCTCATAACAGGATTACAAAGTTTTGCTCAGAATGAAAATGAATGTTAGGCAGAAAAATTTAAACAGCATGTAGAGGGAGAAACAAAGTGGCCTAAGTGTTGACCCCTGGGGTACTCCGCAGCTCAACATCACATGAAGTGATAATTTGTTTCACTAAAATACCTATTAAGTGAGTTCACACCTTGCTGAATTTTTGTTCGCTTATTTTTCTCCTTCAGTCGCATCATCAACAAGCACACAGACGAGAGCCTGGGCGACTGTTCCTTCCTCAACACCTGCTTTCACATGGACACCTGTAAATACGTCCACTATGAGATCGACAGTCCTCCAGAGACTGAGGGGAGTCTTATAGGGCCCCAGGAAGGGGCCACGGAGCTGGGCCTGTGTACGGGAGACGCAGACAGCAACGTGGGGAAACTGTTCCCCTCACAGGTGAGGCTCAGATAGTGAGAGGACTTCTTTTATTTATTCATCAGTTCTCAAACTAACAGGCTTTTTCTCCTGCAGTGGATCTGTTGTGATATCCGATTTCTTGACGTGTCCATCCTGGGTAAGTTTGCCGTGGTCATGGCTGACCCTCCGTGGGACATCCACATGGAGCTCCCCTACGGCACGCTGACAGACGACGAGATGAGAAAACTCAACATCCCCATACTGCAGGATGACGGCTTTCTCTTCCTGTGGGTCACCGGCAGGTAACTAAGAGGCCAAACCAAGAACGGACAGAAACAAAAACCACGACTTAACCTAAAAACACCAATCTAATTATTCTGGCTAAATCACCTCAGGGGTCATTTGGGGACAGGGAAATGTGGAAAACAGATTTAAAGAATTGTTACATGGTTTTATATAAAATTTAACCTCTACTTTTGTTTACAGTTTTAAATTTAGTAATAAAATATGCCATAGTAAGTAGTTTTTGAGCTGGAAGGCATTTTATGATCCCCTATCAGTGTCTTGTGACCCCAATGTGAGACCCGCTGACCCAGAAGGTTCGTATGTCATATGTGTGTCAGAGAAGTATTTTGGTGTTGAGCCACAGGGAGAGAGAGCAGAGACATTTATAATCAAACCTGGGATTGTCAGTCATTTTTTCCCCACACAAGTTAGTTCTTGCAGTTTAATTTCAAACACACTGAGCAGCTTATTTTGAAGCAGCAGTTCCCAACATTATTTGGGCCGTGACCCCATTTTAAACTCACAGCTCTCCAGCAACTCTAAAGACATTTTCTGTCTTTTGTCTGTTACTTAAACTGTGTCGCAAATACAACGTATTGAGGATTTGTGAACAAAGTGACAATTTTATTTCCCCTGATCATGGTGAATAATTTATTCTAAGCAAACTTTAAAATTCACAAAACTGCATTTATCCCCTACGGACCATTTAAGGCACATAGAGCAGTAAACAATGTGAACAGCTGTAGACAAAGATAAGAAACAAACAGCAGAAAGTTCAGTATTGTACTCTAAATTTAGTCTACTGCTTGAAATGCTAAAATACTAAATCCAGGAAAATGAAAATAGAAAACACATTGCTTGGATACTGAAATACTTCATAATAAAGCGCTTAAAATTCTGAGATACTCAAGATAAAATGCGAATTCAATTCCAAAAAATGTGAATTACTGTTGTTTTGTGTGTTGTATTTTAATTTTCAGAATAAGAATCACTGAAAATAATATTTCTGTGAGCAATTTTCATTTTTTTAATCAATTATAAGATATTTCAGGCGACCCCACACGGGGACCCAGCCCCATGGTTGAAAAACTCTGCTTTAAGGGTTCTGTCAACAAAACGTTAGGAGTAGTAATCTATTCTGCCAGATGTAAACACACCAACCAGCCGAAAAGCAGAGGATGTGACTGATTCGATGTGACGCTGGAAACTTAAAACTGGGTCGAGGAGAACTTGAAGATTTTGCACTGCAAAAAACTGAGCGGAGTATTCAGGCTGCACCCATAAAGAAAAAAGTCAAATCTTCTTCTCTGCTTATGTCAAACAGCTTAATCAGATGTTTTTATTCACTCTAGCTTGATTGTCAGCACCTGAGGGATTCAAAAGCTCAATTAAGAGTCAAAAGAAACAGCAGAATCAGCTGTTTGGCCTCAAAAGTTGAATTCCTCACCAGTTCAAACTTCTCCCCTTCTCTCCCTGCAGAGCCATGGAGCTGGGCAGAGAGTGTCTCAGTCTTTGGGGGTGAGTATCACCTCTGCATTGAGCTGTATCTTTGTTCATTATCACGTTTTTCTTTTATAACCATTCTTTGTAATTTTCTTCCCTCAGCTATGAATGCGTTGATGAAATCATTTGGGTGAAAACTAACCAGCTCCAGAGAATCATCCGCACTGGGAGAACTGGACACTGGCTGAATCATGGGAAGGAGCACTGCCTGGTAACTTCACATGTGAAAATACAGACATATCAAACCGTTTAACTGTTGAGGAATCTTGCCCACAGGGTTTTTGCACGCTCAGGCGTGAGAGATGCTGCCTAAAAGCCTGAGGGTGTTTTGTAGCAAGCTGCTACACATTGATTGTCGGTGAAATAAAAAGAGAGAAGTATTTAAACTTGCCATGTGAATTTTTTTCTCAGGTGGGCGTGAAGGGAAACCCTCAGGGCTTCAACAGAGGATTGGATTGCGATGTTATCGTTGCAGAGGTAAATGATGACAGAAAGTTAAGTGATTGATTTAGCCTGGAGAGGTTTTCATTCCACATGCTGTGTTTCAGGTTCGCTCCACCAGTCACAAACCAGATGAGATCTATGGCATGATCGAGAGACTTTCGCCCGGCACAAGGAAGATCGAGCTTTTTGGTCGACCCCACAATGTCCAGCCTAACTGGTAACTTACCTTCAAACTTTAACACCAAATGTTACAGATGCACTGCCTGGCCAAATGAAAAGGTCACACTCTTATATTTTTTGGGATCGCTTTTAGCTTTAATTACACCACACATCTGCTGTGGAATTGTTTCGATAAGTTTCACAAGATTTATTTCAATTTAGTGTTTTTCACAAAGAGAGTCGGATCACTGCTCGAAGTCTTCTCCTGCACATCCCAAAGATTCTCAATGGGGTTAAGGTCCACATTTCTTCCTCGAAGACGATGTTTCCCCATCATCCTTCCAGTTTTTAATTATCTGTTGGATAGTTCTTAACCCAATTTTAGTAGTTTCTGCATTGATCTCCTGAGATGTTTTCTCTGCTCGATGCATACCAACGATGTGACCCTTCTTAAACAGACTAACATCTTTACCACAACCACAGGATGTGTCTTTCACCATGGTTGTTTGAGAAATGATAAGATACTCGTTGCATCAGCTGGGGTTAAATAAGTTGTTGCCAGCTGAAAGATAGTGGTCCATGCAGTAATTATCCAATAGGAGGCTTGTACCTGTTTGCTTCGTTAAATCCAGGTGGCGACATTTATTTTTGGCCAGGCACCACATATACTTCACAAGAGCTGATCTTTAACCCTCCTCTTATAGGATAACTCTCGGAAACCAGCTGGATGGTATCCATCTCTTGGATCCTGAAGTCGTGGCTCGATTTAAGAAGCGTTACCCAGACGGGGTCATCTCCAAACCCAAAAGCATGCCACAGTGAGGACTGAAGATTTGGAGTCCATTGACTGTTATTTTTTTATACCCATCTTCTCAGATCAGCTGTAATGGGACACAAAACATGTCTTCTTGAATGACATGTGCCGCTTTTTTTCTTTGATTGTTGTGCATTTAAAACAAAGAAAAACAAGGAAACCGTTTCATAATATACATTTTTTTGTTATTGTGTTAGCAAAGAATAAAGTTCTTTGACATACAGAGGTTTGAACAGCTGATCATGTTTTGCATCACATTGGAGTTTTGCTTCCAGAAGATTTTGACGATCATTCATGCAAAACACTTTCCTGCTGTTTGGTCAGTGCGAACAAAAGTTTACTTTCATTACAAAAATATACAAACGTAAGAAAGGAGAGCACAAATAAAGGCAGCTGCAAAGCATCATCTAACTTTACTGCAAATGTAACACATCCTCGTGTATAAGAACGAGGATCAGGAAGTTTTATGCAAGAGCAAAACTGTGTTTAGTGTTTTTTTTTTCACAAAGCAGGATTTGGAAGTAAATCCAGAAAGAAATGTCAACATCAGATGTAGAGACATGATTCAGCACTCACGGTAACAACGAGGATCAGATGGAGATATTCATAATTACACTTTCGAGGGGTCTGAACACCTACAATTAATAGATTAAAATATCTGAAGGTTTCTTCACACAGGTGGCCAAAGTATTCATAAAAAAGTATCCAAAGGAGGAAAGGTAATGCACTTTTTGGCTGAGAATGCGGTTAAGAAGTCTCTTTAGTGTCCGGAAACATCTACAATGTCAGTTTGAGAACCGAGTTCCCTTCAGTCTGTTTTTCTCCGACCATGGCGGCAAGCAAAGAGGGGTCAAAACTACTCTTGATGTCAGAAGCATTTTCTCTCCGGCTCCCAGATCGTCCTTTTTATCCCCTCAGTACGTGGCGTCCACCGCGTTGATGTTGCTGTCCAGCTGGTGTCTGAACGACAGCCGGGCCTTTGTGGAGAAATATAATTGTGAGCCGCGACTCAGGCTTCCTGCTCCTTCGCTGTCGCTGCTCCAGGATGTGGTGGAGGAAAGGCGAGGTTTCATCTCTTCAATGGGGACTGAGGCAGGAGGCAAAGAGAAAGTGTGGTTAGACATGGCGGTACAAGACCAAAATGGCTGTTAGGTTGGTCATTTTGGTAACAAAAGTGGACGAAGGTTTGCAAAGGCCATTGTAGACTCAACAAAACATAGGCGCCATCTCAGTGACATCAACACATCACTTCTGAAAAGCTATTCTAAAGCCAAAAATTTAATCCACCAACTGGCGGAGACGTGAAGCTAACATGGGCCTTAAGCCTCCTGAAGTCAGAAAGGGTGACCTTTAACTTATGCAGCCAGTTTTAAATGGAAATTCAACTCTGTTATTATGCACTTCTGCTTTAGCTTAATCTTTCAACCACTGTGTGTAAGCTTGCAAGTTTGAAGCCTCTTATTTAGCATTTCAGCAAGGTCAGTTTTTTTCATTCAAACTTAAATTGATAATATTTAAACACAAAGGTGTATACTTTAGTGCTGTGGTTGTTTGAAAAGAACAAAATTTGACATAAATTTCACTTTAGTCCAAACCAACTTCTGTGAAATGGGTCTTATATGTACAATGGTGTATTGGGGCCACGTGAAGGAATGAATGAGAAAAATCAAAAAACGAAAGGTGAAATTTTTTGAGGAAATAAAATCACAAATGTGCCAGTTAATAGATGTTAACAGATTCAGCTTTCCCCAAAATAGAATGAATAAGACATTAGCAACTGTCTCCCTTCTCTAAACAAGTAACTTCAGCTGCCTTTCTTATGAATGTACGACCAATGGTGTAAATATGCTTTAATAATCTGTGTGATTGTTCTTCACCTGCTGCTGGGGGGCACTGCCTGCTCTTGCAGCGGTCTTTACAGCGTCTGTAGAAGGGAAAACACTGCAGCATCTTCACTCCCATGGCAGAGACGTCTGTGGAGAGAGGAAAAAGGATGAGAGTCCATCCAACATCTCCTTATCTTTTTCCCTGAATCCCAGCCTGAACCTTATCTATCTGACACCTTTTTCTCGTGTCATGGCCTCCCAACTCTTCTCGCGTCTGTACCGGGTCACACTTTAATGGAATTATGATCCTGCACCTCAGTGACCTGGTAGTCTAATTTAAGCCGACAATTTCACTGAATGGCGGCGCCCCAGCACCAAGCTGATCAGTCGGTATTTACTGTGCCACTATCATCATCATCATCTGAAGCTAATCCTGGGAAAGGACGTCAACAGGCAGTCGCAGCCAGAGGAATTATTAAGACACGTCCAGATTACGCAGAGGTCATCTGATGTGTGAGAGTTATGACTAACACACGAGCAGGCGGGTGAAGACAGCAGACAAAGCTCGAGTACAGCTACTTTAAATGCATCCGCAACTGCTTTTACCCTAAATGAACTCTACTGTAGATAAGACTAATTTAGAAAAAATTCAGACCAAATCCTAATTTCCCTCAGGACTTCCTCTATCAGTGGGACCTCCACATGATAAGATAAAGTCAGGGCCTCACGCAGGAACCGAGTTCTATTTACTGAAAATGAAAAAAAACCCTGTTTATTTTAGTCTAATAAGGTTAAAAAATAGGTCAGGTGACTTGGAACTGAGGGGGAGGCAACTGTTTCTGATACTAAGAGCTAAAGGGGCTGTGTAGCTTTAATTTTAAGACTGGAAATGAGCAAATCTGCTTTATGTAGCTTTGAAAAATAATTGGAAAGTATACCAGCTGGCAAAAAAAGTGCATGAAGCTGTCGTTTATCATTTCAAAAGTTATCAGAGGGGAGTTACTGCTCAACTGAAGGGACACAAAACAACCACAAATAGTTACAGAAAATGATAAATATACAAATAAATCCAGATATTTACAACTAAATTAAAGTCAACAAAGAGATGTAAAGCTACGTCAAAGAAGATGCAATAAACAAAAATATATTAGATGACTTCTGAATCCCGAAAAGACAAAATTACATATACTCGCAGAGTGATAAAAGCTCTGGAAATTTCTACAAAGAGATGCTAATTCACCTTATGCACAAACTAGGGTTAAACTATACAAACACTAAGTGACTTCAAAGATTAAACTAGTTTTAGAAAGAAAAACTAACAGCTTAAAGGAGACAAATATCCACAACAACTGCAAGAGTTATTCAGAACAACAATTTAAAAAGTTAGCGTACACCAAAAGCTGCAAAACAGCCAAACTAAAGAAATGATGAATAACTACAAAAACATTAAAACAAAAAAGTTAAAATGTAATTCTTCAACAAAGCAATCATAAAGAAACTTACAAACTTCAACATCATGCTTTACGAACAATACAAAGAATGGCCAATGCACCAAAAGGAACTTTAAAGAAATGCAAAACAGCTACAAGTGACAACAGAGATTTTCATTCCTGAACAGCTATTACAAAATCACAACAAAGATACAAAACAACTACAACATGAGCCAATTGTAAACTTTAATTGCACCATAGCAGCGTTTGGCTAACACCATCTTCCTTATTTCACTGCCGAAGTCTCACTCAGTGAGGCAATTTCATGGAGACGTGACTGTTCACACATACACACCGAGTCCTGGAGCTGCCCTGACACATCCCAGACAAACCAGGGAGGAGACGTGTGGTCACTTCACCTCAACTTTCTTCATCTTTGTTTTCACACACTTACTCCCTTTTCTGGTAAATTTACCCACATGAGAAGCTGGTTTCCTCCTCCAATGCTTAACTACCCATAATATCTTCCTTTTTACTTCCACACAGGTGTGGCTGTGAAATCCTATCCCAGTAACAGACACAGTGAATCCATTATGTTTGGTCCCATTCAGGTTCAGGTGGTTAAATGGGAACCAGCAGTATAGCTCACATTGTGAAAGACAGAATAAAAACAGCATTGACTGAGAAGCAAGTCCTCTAGTTTCACTGTGCTTCCATGGAGATCATAGATGAGTGTTAATGCATAAACACACTTTTTTCTCTTTAAAAACATTTGTTCTACACAAACAGCACTGAGGCCCTGGTCAGTGGTGAGGAATTTGGGCAAAGATCATGATTGGCTATGGGGGTCTGGCAGCACACAGCAGCCTGGGGGCCTGGAGGAGAAAAACAACCTCAGATGGCAAACGCACACACACACACTTGCACACACACACACTCTCTGACAGACGGTGCCCATATTGACCACACAGTGGAAAGAGAGAATTAGAAATAAAGCAGGGGGCAGAGGATGGAATAAGTACAAATGGAAGATTGAGTAGATACATGACGGAAACAAAGCTCAAGAGGAAAACAAAAAAATAGAAGATGTATATGGTCTTTTTTTCCTGTATGATATACGGATGCACTGTCTGTGACATTACCTATTGTCAAACACTAGCAAAATCTTAACTCAACCTTGCCTTGTGTTGCAGTTACAGGGTTCCCCAATTTTTTTGGTAAAATCATCCCCTTATGTACTGATAGAGAAATAAAATATTCAAAACCTTATTCAAAGAGGACAGGACATTGGATGTCGTGAGAAACAAAGTGAAAGTGGGCAGTAAGACTAAGCCACTTGGTCACACCAGCAACCCTGAATTGTGGTTTTTAATACTTCCTCATAGGTTTCACTTTTTTAAGACTGGAAGTTGCTGCTTGTGTTTCCTTTGAAAAAAATGCCTCAGCTTGTCCACAGTGCAAGCACCTGTGTAATGTGGTTCTACTTGTTTAATCAGCAGAGGTCTACTCTAAAGTTGCTCAATCCTTGCAGAAACCATCCACAAGTGACTTCTGAGATGAGATCTTCATAATCCTCAATGCATGTTTTTGCATGTGTATGTTTACAGGAAATATTTTGCCAGAGCTCCTCTAACATGTTTGCACAGCCTGATCCCTCCATATTCTCCACTTCTGAGCATAAATGGGACTTTTCTGCCTGCAAACTCCCCTCACCAGCCTACACTCAGCCCCTTATCTACTGTGTAAACAATGTTAACGCAAGCAGCAGAGCACAAACGCTTACAGTAACATGATAACAATCTTCTCACTGCTCCACATTTCCTTTCAGCTCCCCTTCTCTCCACGCAGTCCCCCAGGCTTTCAAGAGAAAAGCTAAAGTCCTGTGTTGCTGCCTTTAACACAAAGCTTTTACACAGGTCTGCCAGCCTGGATGACGCACAAACTCTGAGTGTGCATGCCTGAATGAGTGTGTATGTGTTCATTAACAGGAGCATACAATTCACCTTCATTCTTTTTCATCACAACTACAAGCTTCAGGACTACTGTACTCTTAACACCGGTGTATTCTTCTGGTAGTCATACTAAAATTGCTGTTAAAGGTTTTTTCAAACAGAAAATACACCCAAATTATGAGGTAACAAACTATGTGGTGAAATGTATATATAATTTAAAAAAACAAACAATTTACAGTGAAATACAGATGATATGTTACTTGTATGTGCGAAAATGTGAAATGGAGCATAACTACAGACTTTTAACTTTAAGAGGCTGTACGTGTGTTACTTTTCAAAACTGTTAAAATAAATGTCTTTTGAGTTTATTGTTGCTACGCCTGAAATCTCTGCAATAATGAGGAACAACTTGTCTAAACCTGGCAAATTTTACTGTCAGATGTCCTAATGCATGCTACTAGCTTACACACCAATTAAACCCTGGCTGATGGAACGGATGTCTTCACTATTTAGGAACAGGAGCCATTGAATAAGAAATTATGCAACTGAAAGTGTTCCTTTGGATTTGATTACTTGATTAAACGGTTGATTAAAGTGTTGTTTTTTTTACAGAGCTAACAGGAAACTTGAAAGAAATCATGAAATTAAGATTTATGTCATCATACAAAAAAAGTATTGGTTTTGTTTGTACTTTTAGAGCTGTCTGTTTTTATATGTTGGTGAGCCGAAGACAATTTTCCACTTTGGTGAATAATAAAGATTTATTCTATTCTATTATATTCCATTCTATTATTCAAAGTACAAAGTTTTACATTTTCAACATTTTGTTTGTTTCTCATTTTCAGTGAATATCTTTCCAATATTCCCTGCCATGACATATCCTTTGAGGAAAAAAAAAAAGAGAAATTCTGTTTTTTTTTCCTCAAAGGATATGACATGGCAGGGTATTGTTATCAAATCATTAATTTAATGGTGGAATGATGCTATAAATTTTTATAAAACACATAATTAAACAAAAATAGTCATAGCCTGTCACATCCAAATAGCATACCATGAAAAAAAATCAGTGTATTTTTCAAACAATTGACAATTTTTCAAACAAAAAATAACTTTTAATATCTGGTCAAACTGACCAAGCTAAAGTTAACAGGATAGTTAAAGTAGCATTGTAACCGTCAGTTAACTTACATAAACTAGGATAAACTTGACTTTGAGTGAATCAAAATCTATCCTCCCCCCTTTTTCTGCTTCGTTACCCTCCAACAGTTTGCACACAGTCCCTAACTTATTGCAGATATAGGATTGTTGAAGAAAACCAAAGTTATTTCGTTGCTTTACCCATATTTCGGTACATGTGTAGCTAACAACGTTTGGTTTAAGCTACTGGACGCGCGCGCAGGAGCTCGAGGATCATGTGCGCGTGCGGGCGAAAGGTTGAATGAAACGGCAGACAGGTTAATCTGAGCTCCTCTCCTTTAAATCACTACACACTGGTTATCTCCTCTGTGTCTCGGTGAATAATCTACTGAAGACGCGTTTGTTTACATAACGGAGGTGAAGTAGGTGGAAACTTTCTTTATCTGTTCATTTCACTGTGAAACGAGCCGTAAAATTACACCTTTGCTTGGAAATTTCGACCCATTTAGTGCTCACCTGCTGGTCAATTTGACCGTTAGGAACAACAATTAGTGAGTTAATGGCGCGTGCAGAATGATGTTTGACATGTAACCCGCGAAAAGATCTCTACATACCAAACAAGCTTATGTATGAGCACGAGCCCACTGACTGACACACCTCCTGCCCCAAAAACCCAAACACCTCAAGTCAACAATTCCTCCATTTTTTTAAAGTTTCTCAAACCTCTAACTGCTACTTAAAAATCTGCAGTTATAAACACTTTTCATTAAAGGGGTAGGGAAAAAAAACAGCACTCACCTGGAAAATTAAACCTGCAGATTTGAAGTCAGGCACTTGAAAATGGAAACGTCTTGATGAGTTTTAGGTGTAAAATCGTCTATTCTCGCTTCATTTGCGTCCTCCTGTCGCGTCCTTATTAAAAAGTGGTTCAGCAGAGTGTGTCCTGTTCGCTCTTTGCGTCCTCATGCGTCCTTGTTGGCAGCGGAGGGAGATTTCTGTGACTGAACTTTAAATAGCCAAATCCCTCTGTGGAGCATGGTGAGTTAGTTACTTAGTGGACACGCCTTCTTTCTCTCCCTCCTCTCTTTCTCAGCTTCATACTCCTCCTCTCACCTATTACACACACACACACACACACACACACCTCCTGCGTGCTTTGCTCTGTTATGCCTCCACCTCATTCATGCTTTTGTTGGTACTGATAACACAGAGTTTAATCAGAAATAACTCTGTGAGTATAAATAACTCGCTGACATAAAGAATGAAGTCATGTGTGCATGCAGAGAAAGGTCAAAATAAGTGGATAAGATCATAAGAAAGGGGCTTTAAACACTTTGAGTATGACCAGCGAGGTGTAATTTCATTCTAACAATAGACTCATTGTTATCTCAAAGTTTATAAGAAGGGATATTAAGTAGTGAATGGGCTGTTTAAACAGATCGGGACCCGGCTTGGTGAGCATGACTGTGATGGGGTACCCTGCTTTGACATATCATTATCCAGCTTATAACTCTGTCACGTACTGGGAAACAATCAAAATTTTCACCTAATTCTGTTCTGATAAATGTTGAATTTCTTATTTTCAAAGTAGACCGATACTATTTGAGACCTTTTCTCTCTAACTCTAAATTCTGTTGCATTGTTTTAATCATTTGCTTTTGTGAGATGTCATCTTTTTATTGATATTCTGATGATTCTTCAAGTCTTTAAGTACATCCAGTCAAACCCACAAATAATGTTCTGCAATATCCCGTACAAATATAAATAGTGGGTTTGATACAACAATTACAATGATATCATACAAATGCATATTCATTTATCTTACATGAAAGTTGCTCTTCACCTTAAGAAGGTACAATATGAGTTCAGTAACAACCCACCTGAACTTAGTCTTCTTACGACTTTTGACCCCTCTTGTTGTACTATATCATTATTCTATTTTTAACCCTTTTAACTCTCTTTCATCCATTTTAACACTGATTAATTTATAGTTTATAAGCTTTTTCACCCTCAAATGTTTGTCTATAACATATTCAAAAATATTTATATATTTGGGAAAAAGAATTTAGAACATTTTCCTGGCCCTAAGAAGAATAAAAATATCCTGACACAGGCTAATATGAATTTCCATCACATGAACCATTGAATTTAGGAGTAAATAGCTTTTAAATAGGTGTCCACTGTAGCGACCACTATTCACCACAGGATGCTGAACCCTTATAGTCATTATCTGAAGTCAGACAAACAACTTAATAAGTACAAATACACATATGATATATACAAGTAATACATGCATACACATACATACACAAACATGCATATGTACTTGCATGCATATTATGCATACACATTACGAAATGCACTTGAGAAGTAACAGTTTTTATTGCAATTGGAAGTTTAGTTGTGCTCATTTCTTAAACTGAGGAGATTAATCGTTTAATGAAAGGAAGACCTCAGCTGATCCCATCAGAGTGAGAGAGGTTTTAGTCTGAAAGGGGATCAAACCTTCCAAGAAGAATAAACAGAAGCCCTCCAAAGAACCCACAGAGATCTTGGTGTTCACTTTTGAAAACATTTCTTTTCTATCCACAAACTCTACATCATTGATAACTGATTAATACAATAGCTGTAATATGAAGCAATTTTGCAATCATTGTGGCTGTTTCTTGATTCATGTCCTGACGACTGCAAGGAATTTGTTTCTATGTTTTGTAATCTTTCCCTGGAAGTCGTGCAAAGTGATAAAGTGCATAAACACAGCCTGCGTCTGTCGAGGTAGAATTATGCTGTCAGTGAATAAAGGTGTGGCTGGCACTGATCTGGCTCCAGTGAGTCACACTGATGTGGTTGTAGCTCGATGGCTGAGGTTGTTTTACTCTAATGTCAGCCAAACCAAATAATTGTACACTGCATAAACACAAGACTTCATGGCTGTTTACAATCACAGTGAAAGACAGGATATGAGACAGGGAATGTTTGTGATCTTGACATTGAAATTCAGCAAAGACAGACACGGGCTTAAGAGACGGACACAGGAGACTTGAGCTCCTTTTGGCCCGTTAGATACTTTACAGCAGCTCATTAGCTCTAAGGTCTGGGTTTATGGCTCACTGAGGGCATTTCGCTGGTTGGAGGGATTTGTCCGAGTGGAAATTTACCCAGATGAGTTTTCAGACTGAGTCTGCGCCTGCTGGTCAGAAATCACCCAGGAAACAGTCTGTGTAGCAGCAGGCACAAAGCTGGTTCTGCAGCAGGGAGTAACTCATGAGTTCATTCTTCTTACTCAGTTCATGAGCAAATGTCAGATGGTAATCAGGCCAGGTGGAGAAAGATAATAAAAGTCTTATCTCTGACTTGTTTTTACAGCAGTTTTAAAATGTCTGCTTGATTGTCCACACTTGGTGTGCACGTGTTCTCATTTGATTTGAGCACGTGCACACTGGCATGGGCAGATGTACACCTGTAGATGTAGGTGAAAGACTGACGTATCTCTGTGGGACACTCTCTAATTAACCCTATAACCACTAAACATTCTGGTAATAAAAAAGGAAAAGAGTTATTTTCTGATTCAAGTACCAAGACTATGGATTGTTTTTGTTTATTTTGTGCGTGCTTTTTTTAATCAAGCTATCTAATTCTCTTAAACTGGCCCAAAAACTTCGACCTGTTGAACTTGACTTTTGTTATCTGATGCCTCTGAATGGTTCCAGGGCAAGTTCAGTCACAGTCAGGCAGCAAAGTGAATGACGCTGAAGGACTCTGTGATGTTGACACCAGAGGAGAATATGGGTCATGGAAACAGAAGTTGGGGTCAGGCTAATCACAACAAACCTTTTATCAGACCATTTTAAAAACTTTTTTTCACTTTAAACATTCAAGTACGAGCCATTATTCTGACATTGTTATCAAATTCTGAATTAAAGTTTAGAATTACAGCTTTTGTTGTCAGAATTAAGTCAGAAATCTATCTGTGATTGAGCCACTCAGAAGAAAAGTCAGAATTTTGAGATCGAGGTCAGAATTCCTAGATTACAGATTAAATCCTGACTGTGATCTCAGAATTATGACTTTATCAGGAAAGAGTTTTAAGATTAAAGTAAGCTAGAACTCCAACTTTAATAACAGAATTTGAGGTTAGATTAGATCCAAAAATGTGGTTAAGGTCTAAATTCTGAGATTAGAATTGGAATTTTAAGATTCAATACATGTTTTTACTTTCATTGAATAATTTTCTAAAAGATATGTGCTCTTTCAGTCTTGCCCTTTTAACCTTTCAGAGTGATTTCATAATCTGAAAACTGGAGGCTGTGAAAGCAATTACAAAACCCTTCTTCTCCTTTTTTTATGCAACAGATTCCAAACCTGCTCAGATTTTATCCTCGTGCCTCTGCCGTGGAGTCAAGTGCTCCCTGTGCAGTGTCACCCTCTTTGCGTTCAGTCATTTGTTCCTCTCCTTGTAAGGCGACGAGTGTCCTGCCAATCTACCGCCGGCCTGAACACAATCATGAACAAACACAGCAGCTTCCTGTGGGCCCACGTAGAGCCTCAGATTTATTAGGAGCTGAACAACACCCACTTTCCCATTGGCCCAAAGTGCCACCTCGATATCAGACACTTCTAGGAGACAAGAGGACCGAGTGGGTGGTGAGTGGAAAGTCACATAGTCACAATACTGACATCATGCCATGTGAATTTCTGAGCGCTGGTAATTGAATCCCTCAGTAGCACTGCTCCAGTGGCCCAGAGACGGAAATAGAGGCGCTGTGAACGTGCAGCTAAGACAAAGATAGAGACAGAAAGAATGAGAGAGTCAAAATGAGACGCTCATGTTATAAGAACAATCAAATAAATGTAACTTTTCAAAATTATTTGGGTGCGAAATTTACTGTCAGGTAACACAGTGAAGGCAGTCATCGTACGACCATTATGCACAGACACGTTGGACATGTATGCATCTGCTTTCCGTTACTTTTTCCAGTTTTACCAAAATAAAACAGGTCATACAGGATTTGTATCAATGTTTTATTGTTGAGTAAAAAGGGGTTGTGAAGTCTTAAAATGAGCCATTCAGCAAAAAATAAGTTATTTCTGAATGATAATTCCAAGCTTCAGTCTGGCTAAAACACTAGCTAAAGAAAATACAGGCTTAAAACTAAAACATAGGGCTAAAGGCTAAAAGTTGAGCTAGAGGCTAAAACACGGGCTAAAGACTGAAACATAAAACAAAGACTAAGACACAGGCTAATGACTAGAACATAAAATAAAGACTAAAACACAGGCTAACGACTAAAACTCAGGCTAAAGACTCAAACACAAGCTAACGACTAAAACACAGGCTTGACATTAAAACACAGGCTAATGACTAAAACACAGGCTAAAGACGAAAACATAAGCTAAAGACAAAAACATTGGCTTAAGGCTCAAACATGACCCAGAGGCTAAAACATGGGCTAAAGGCTTAAACACAGTCTGCCAAATCCCTTCTGTTCACCAGAATTATCAACAACTAGTGACCCACAATGAATCTGAATTGGAGGTTTACGACTAAAGTCTGCATGAGTTAATGATGGGTCTTATCTGCTTTTAAGGTCACACCATTCTTCAAATCTAAATCTAGGTTGGAGCTTTAAATTTCTTTCCCAGTTCTCTGAGTCTTAAATCAATCCTTTTTTGGCTTTAAGTGATTGCAGGGCATTAGTTTTACGCTCTCATACTACAGTCATTTTGCTGTTGCATATCAAAACAAAAGCCTCCAAATCAAAGCCGTTAAATTCTACATAAACAAATAAAAACCAGGTCAATCAAGTCTCCTCAGAGTGTTTACTGATCTCTACTGTTTACAACTCTCTGTTACTTGTTCCTTCCCTGTTCCCTCAACCCCCCAGACATTCCCACGCCCAGGATTTGTTGATCTTTAGTTGATGTTGGCACTCCTTTGTGGAGCCGGGCCCCGGGCCCACTGAGGCTGGCTGAGGTCACTTAAGCTGGACTCTTCTCCTCAGTCGGCTTCCCTGAGACTCACTACGTCACTTATCTCATGCTTCTAATCAGGAGAGATGATCCAGAAACGTCTATTGTTCTCTGTGATTACATCTATCCTGAAATGCACCAAGACAGAGACCTAAATGTTGTTTCACCCTACAGTTCATCCACATGAGCTGATAATACTAGGCACTTAAAAAGACGAGCAAGGGGCAAAGAGCAGAGTGACTTTGATTATTAGAGAGCTGCTGAAGCAATAAGAAAAGGGGACACACAAACACACACACACACACAGATAAACACATCTGACCAAAATCTTAACAATTATAAAATTGCAGAACTTTACCTCTTGCACTGTTGGATCTTGAAAAGGTGCCGAGTAGAGTTTTTAAATGCAAAAAGAAAAAATGTGAGTGACACAATAAATGTGAGTAAATACTTTATTGGAAAAAAGTCCAATTGAAATGGTCTATTCACCAACTGGTCAAAAGTTTAAGACCTTCGCTGAAAAACTCAAATAAGGAAATAAAAGTTTCAAAAAAGGACTCAGTAATGATCCAATGTTCTTGCTGATCACTTCAGAAAAATGTCTCGGCAAGCTTGATGCGATTGTTTCCAGGAAGTTAGTAGGAACGTTGCTCCAAATAGTGCTTCATGATGGCTTCATGGGGGACATTCACCGTCTGGAACTGACGTCCATTTTTGTAAACTTCCCTCGCCATCCATTCCCAAATGTTCTCAATGTGATTTAGATCAGGGAAACACGCAGGATGCTTCCAGAAGAGTGGGACTATTCCTCCAAAAGAAGAAGTCAGACAGCCATTGTGAACTGCAGCGTTGCCCTGTTTAAAAACCCAGTCATTAGCACACAGTCCAGGGCCCTCAGTCATGAAGGATGCCCGTTGCATCACCTCCACACAACCAGGGTAACTTTAAAAACATCGCAAATATAGAAGAAAACTAAAATACCACAATGTAAGTTTTTCCCAATATCATGCAGTCTTAGTACAAGCATCAGCGACTTTGAAATAATGTTTTATTTACTCTAACAGATCAATCAAGTCCTGAAAGAGCAGTTCCTTCTGGTGTGGATTTCCCTTTGTTCAGAATTAATCGCTAGCATTTGATGGTGTTGCTCTGTTCGAGGAGCTCCCTGCCCTTCCACGTGCTTCTGTGGAATACCAAGGTGGGAAGAGCGCACATTGTCACTCTTTCAGGTGCGTACATGAAAAGTAAAGGCAGGGAGAGCAGAAGCAAAGATACCCAGGGTTACAGAACAGTGCAATCATCAGTGACAATACATATGGCACTGATAAAATCACTCACAGATGAAATAGAGCGCCGATTATGCCATTTGCCAACTGGATGTGTCGATGTAATCCTTGAGGTGTCAGCTGATGGGGGCTGTGGGTCGAGTTCAACTCCATAATGTTATTAAGAAGAAAATTAAAGATAAGACTTGTCACAGACAGGTGTAAGGTAAAGTAAATCGTAAGTTACGTGAAAAGTAGAAAAACTAAAAAATTAGTAAATTTCGGATTTGCTGACAGAGTCGTAAACAAACTGCTGAGTGCTTCTGACTGTCGTCTTTGTGGCCTGGCTCGGGTCATTCATAATGTGGTTGGCGTAATTATTGGGTGGTAGACTCTGCTGAGTTATTACGTACGTGCGTCTGGGTTCATGCCACCAGTGACAACATGACTCCTGGCCTTGAGATGAGGCTGCGGTTTGTTGGTGTACTGAAGGGATTTTCAGCTGAGGCACAGATTTGAACAATGAAAACACAGCTCAGCTACAGGACTGTGAAAAAATAACTTCATTAACAGTCTTTGCCATCTTGGACAGGTTGTTCTGTCCCTGAATTGAAATCCTGCTGCAGCTGGTCTGGACTAAAGTCCACTTCTGCTTCATTTCACATTTTTGGCCTCCCCTCAGAGCAGAGAGGCACAATTTCGGGAAACATAGTTTCACCCCAAACTAGTGCACATTTTCACACTCCAGTGGGCGTCTCTTTGACTTGTTGTTGCGACTGAGCTATTTTTTGTGGGGACCTCATTCTGTCTTTCAAGTCTTTCTTTGAGTGTTTGTGATTACATCATTGTTTATCCAGCACGCCATGAAAAAAACACTTTCTTTGACTCTCTGGATTCTTTCAGGGGGGCAACGATTTGCATGAGAAGTAGCCGACAAAGGGCCCCTTCCCGTATTTCTCCCTTATGCTCCTTCCTTGCTTTGTGCTGTGAATTATATAAGGGAGCTGCAGAACACCGGCCAATCAGCCAGTTAATGGAGTTACAGCTTAATTTCCACTGCTGGATCATTTCCCCTGTCTTGAGGGTTCATGGCAGGTTTAAAAATAGAGAAAATTCACTGGAAATCAAACAGAGCTGTTACTGCTGCAGACTAAAAGTTCACTGTCGAGGCCACTGAAGCTCCCCTCCATGTATTTATCTGTACAGTCAGAGACTTTGTCCTAAGCTCTGAGCCTCCGCTTCATGTTATTTGGCCTTTCTCAAGTCACTGTGTCTATATTTACCTGGCTGCCGCTCTGCAGCAGGCTTTCATCTTGACGGTTAGGTAACAATTACCAAGAAGAGGCTCCACAGCAACAAAAGATTATGTGCTTAACCTGGACCCATACTAACAGGCGCTGCTGGTCCAGATTGTGTACTGTTGACGCAGCTGCAGTGTCCGACTGCTCCACAGGGGGCGTCCTGACTTCTGACATCGCCCTCCAGAGCACAATAATCCTGTTAGATCTGGCTGTCTGGCTGCTCGGGCACAGCACGAGATGAGTAATTGATTGTGATTCAGAATGTTTTTCCACAGGATAATGAGAGTTTTGGAATCTCTTACGAAGCACACAAGTTTTTCTTTAAACCTGCACTGCAAAAACAGAAATCTCAGAAAGTGTAAATATTTAAATTTGAGTAAAATTGCCTCATAAGACTTGATATTAATCACATTCACCAGAAAAAAAAGTTGCATTAAAACATATTTAAGACATGAATGAAGCCTGAATTGCTTGAAAATAGATGTGTATAGGTATATGAATGTAAATAAATATATATGTTTTGCTCCAAGCTTTAGAAAGACTACTCTGTAAGCTTTTGTGAGTTTGTTTGGCCCCTCCTGCACATCTCTAAAGTAACATTTTGTTGTCTTGCTTAGTTTTGTTGTTTCTTTTTTTTCACCACATTATTATGTATTGTTTATTTTGTATTTTATTGTCTAAATGTGCAATATATAAAATTCAATGAATAAATTGACTTGAATTTCCATTCAAAAATTTTGCAGATTAAATGTTTACAAAGTGAAGGACAAAAGCATGATGACTGAAAGTTGAAGTTTATTTAACTCTTCATTCCTCAGCTCTCGTCTTCTTGTCAAATTTACCCGACACACATGCTAACCGTCAAATTCCACATACAAAAACACCTAATATTGAAGCTTTGATCCCCCNCATTTTTGGCCTCCCCTCAGAGCAGAGAGGCACAATTTCGGGAAACATAGTTTCACCCCAAACTAGTGCACATTTTCACACTCCAGTGGGCGTCTCTTTGACTTGTTGTTGCGACTGAGCTATTTTTTGTGGGGACCTCATTCTGTCTTTCAAGTCTTTCTTTGAGTGTTTGTGATTACATCATTGTTTATCCAGCACGCCATGAAAAAAACACTTTCTTTGACTCTCTGGATTCTTTCAGGGGGGCAACGATTTGCATGAGAAGTAGCCGACAAAGGGCCCCTTCCCGTATTTCTCCCTTATGCTCCTTCCTTGCTTTGTGCTGTGAATTATATAAGGGAGCTGCAGAACACCGGCCAATCAGCCAGTTAATGGAGTTACAGCTTAATTTCCACTGCTGCATCATTTCCCCTGTCTTGAGGGTTCATGGCAGGTTTAAAAATAGAGAAAATTCACTGGAAATCAAACAGAGCTGTTACTGCTGCAGACTAAAAGTTCACTGTTGAGGCCACTGAAGCTCCCCTCCATGTATTTATCTGTACAGTCAGAGACTTTGTCCTAAGCTCTGAGCCTCCGCTTCATGTTATTTGGCCTTTCTCAAGTCACTGTGTCTATATTTACCTGGCTGCCGCTCTGCAGCAGGCTTTCATCTTGACGGTTAGGTAACAATTACCAAGAAGAGGCTCCACAGCAACAAAAGATTATGTGCTTAACCTGGACCCATACTAACAGGCGCTGCTGGTCCAGATTGTGTACTGTTGACGCAGCTGTAGTGTCCGACTGCTCCACAGGGGGCGTCCTGACTTCTGACATCGCCCTCCAGAGCACAATAATCCTGTTAGATCTGGCTGTCTGGCTGCTCGGGTACAGCACGAGATGAGTAATTGATTGTGATTCAGAATGTTTTTCCACTGGATAATGAGAGTTTTGGAATCTCTTACTAAGCACACAAGTTTTTCTTTAAACCTGCAATGCAAAAACAGAAATCTCAGAAAGTGTAAATATTTAAATTTGAGTAAAATTGCCTCATAAGACTTGATATTAATCACATTCACCAGAAAAAAAAAGTTGCATTATAACATATTTAAGACATGAATGAAGCCTGAATTGCTTGAAAATAGATGTGTATAGGTATATGTATATATATATATATATATATAGTTTTGTTGTTTCTTTTTTTTCACCACATTATTATGTATTGTTTATTTTGTATTTTATTGTCTAAATGTGCAATTTATAAAATTCAATGAATAAATTGACTTGAATTTCCATTCAAAAATTTTGCAGATTAAATGTTTACAAAGTGAAGGACAAAAGCATGATGACTGAAAGTTGAAGTTTATTTAACTCTTCATTCCTCAGCTCTTGTTTTCTTGTCAAATTTACCCGACACACATGCTAATCGTCAAATTCCACATACAAAAACACCTAATATTAAAGCTTTGATCCATTTATCACATTTGGACTTTTAAGCCAGCCAACCCCCCCCCCAATATATATTTATTTCATTTAGCAATGATTAAATATAGGCAAGAAAGAGTAAAGGAAAACAATAAAATAATCTCCAAAAAAAAACTCAACTCATACACTAATGGACAAAAAGAACATAAAAACATTATTTCACAGAGTTTGTTGAATCAAAAGCAGATGAACAGCTGGGACACCTGTGTTTTTTCTTTTGAAGGTGAGCGATAACCGGACAGTCCTGTTCACTTTCACAATCCACCGTCATCCTGCAACAGGACAGAAGTCACAGGTTTATTTTGAGTTCTGGACAGGAAGCGAGCTCACACATAACTAACAGAGCTGTAAATGAGTGTGAGTGTCACGTCAATGTGTGAACATTTGTTGACAAAAATTCACATTAAGATGTGTCTTTATTTACCAAGAAATGTAAC
The DNA here is from genome assembly GCA_008086565.1 of Thalassoma bifasciatum. Taxonomy (NCBI): domain Eukaryota; kingdom Metazoa; phylum Chordata; class Actinopteri; order Labriformes; family Labridae; genus Thalassoma; species Thalassoma bifasciatum. The sequence continues at coordinate 71,897 of RPOG01000278.1, read as the reverse complement.
AAAATAAGTGTCAAATAAAATCATGGCATTATTAACAAAAAATGTATGATTCAGTTTCTATAAAGCTTTTAAATGTGACATAAAAATGTTGAGGTCACGAGACGAGTCAGCAAAAATATCTTCAGGAGTCATCACTATACGTTAAACCATGTGCTAAACCTGGGTTTAATTTTCAAGCTGTGGAGATAATTTGGGTTGAAGGCACATGTCTGGAGTCACATTTTCTCATTTACTGTTTGTCTATCGCCATATTGAGTTATTTTACATGTGAATTTTCTTTCCAAAGGTTTCGATCCAGAAAGAGCAGCTCTACGTAATCACATATTAGCTTGAAACACCTGTAGCTTAGTACACAAACTGCAATGTGAAAGTGTGCCTGGGTTCAAAGAAAGACTTTATCAGTCTAAAAACTTCAAAATTAATGTCACATGTTCAGCGTATTGCATTTTAAGCTAGAGTTAAAAGTGGTAACATAAGTTTCCATAATGACCACAATCTTGAGGAAACAGCATCCTCTCTTTGGAGGCACAGGTATTAAAGTGAAATGCTCAGTTTAATTTTTGGTGAGTCCATTTTTCTGTTTAGTTGGCAATATCAGCCGATTAACCCATTTTCTTGCACACATATAATGAACATACATCCAAACTGTCATGTTTTCGCTTTCCTGTTTTCCACCAGAGGCAGGCCCCAATGGAAAAAAACCCCCAGAACTCCAAAAAGTAGTGTCATGTAATGGATGGCCTACTTAAAGGAACCAAAACATCCAACCCCCTTAGATTCTCTTTGAGGATGTTGTAATCTCCTGAACAAAGTTAATTGTGCATTAACTGTTCACCTACATCTTTGCTGTCACGACAGTCCCCACAGATGCATCCCATGCAGCCGTTGACCACCTGGATGCCACAGAGCACCAGTTGCAGAACTCCCATTGCCAGCAAAATGGAGAACAGGACAACGTGCCACATCACTGCGTTCTCTGGGAACTTGCACATCGTCCACAGAGTCTGGTTTGTGAGGTAACTACCATTACCCCTGCAAAGGAACAGGAACAGAACATTAGAAGTGTCTAATACTCATAAAGAAGCATTAACAAAATATGTGTAGCCTGCCAAGTCTAAGAGTGCAAGGAGAGAAGTGTGATGACTAAGTTTAGGAAAAATGTAGCAAGAAGAAGGTGGATGGAACAAGTGAGGAATGGAGACAGAAACAGAAGGAAAAACAGAAGAAAATAAAAGTTAGGAGAAATGTTGAGTTTAAGAACAATTAGGCTATTATAAATAAAATGTCACATTTTTAGAAATATCCCGTCTCATGTTCTTCAATCAGATTTGAGTATTGAGTATTATCATATCTGTTGTATCACTAACTTCAGACCAAGACAAGAAAACACTGAGGGATAATAAGTCCAGCTAAAAAAAACAACAACAAACGCAATAGCTAGACAAGTTTTGGCCCCATAATCTTTAGACAAGGTGAAATAAACTGGTTCCAAGCCAAACAATTTTGTTTACGTCACAAATCTGGGAGCTGAATTCTAAATGTAGGCAAATATAGCACAAGTGTTGTGCACCGTGAGAGGTGGGAATATAATTTTAAACATGGTTGTAAGAATATTTATCTTCTTTTGATGCTTTATAATAAATGGATTGGAAGATGAGACTAGATTTCAAATTCTTAAGTTTAAGCCGAACCCAAAAAAGCAAAAACACAGTAGGACCTCGCCATCTACAGTAGAGTCACACATACCTGTCCGACCAAAAACAAAGTGAGGTGACTTATTAACTACTGGGGAGACCCCAATTGTTTGACTATGACTAGTTCCTTACTGTGTCTTCAGTGGTTCATTTTGCCTTAATAAACACATGAAAACTAGTTAATACATAACAGCTGTTCAGAAACTCATAAAATTGCCAAGAAAACCAACATCAGGTAGGTCAAGTGTTTTCTTATGTAACCCAAAACTGCCTTGATAATCTGTCTGAATAAATGACTGTTTTGTTCAACAGTGGTATTTCTCTGCCTGTAAAACTATAAAACACACTAATGTCTGACTTAATCTCTATTCTGACGGTCAAACAGGAGGTTAAATAACAGCAAAAGAGGAAACTGTGGTTTTTAAGGGGAAGGCCAATCTCAGGTTCAATATTATTTTTCCACCATGCTTCCCTTTCCTGTCACCCTTGGTGACATTTAATCTGCTGTCATCAGGAACAACTATACATATTAACAGTGCACTCGTATTTATTAACAGTTGTCCCAATCAGCTGATGGGTCCCCATCAGGTGACTCAGCTTTTTCAGCTTAAGCTTGTAAAAATGCTCCAGTGGTGCTAATCCCTTTGCATTATCACTTTGGCTGGGTCTCATGTTGATTTGGGGGCCAACAAGAAGACAAAGTATAAAAGGGCGATTGTTCCTTAACTGCAAAATCCAAGAATGCTAATCTGTAGCTCAGCAAGGCCTATGATCAAGCTAAAAAAAATCCAAGCATCTCTCGAGTTTCTCTCTCAACTCAAGCTGAACTGACACAGAAATGACCGGCTGGACTAGTCTGCCACCTGCTGGATTAAAGATGCCTCGCAACTTTCATTCAAGAGCAGAGAACTGATACATAGATGCATTTCAACATAAATGCATGTGAGTACAGGATGATAAACACTTACGTGCCGAAGTCTTCAAAGGGGTATTCCCATTGGTCACCCTCCACCTGACACTTGGGTCCAATAGCCAGCCCAGCTGAGGCCACACTGATACAGTAGGTCGATCCCACCACGCCGAAGGCAGAGCAGAACACAGAGTTCAGCATCTGAAGCAGAACATAAAACAGAAAATACTTCATTAGTTAACCGTATATTTTACTGTATTAGTTCTGCTTTGAATCTGTTCACATCTGCTATTCCAATCACTACCCACTCATGTCTACTTAAAAAACCAAACAAAAAAGAGCAAATAAAAAAAAAAACTCATATTTTTTTTTCTTAGGTTATATTTAAGCTTTGACTTTTTGTAATCAAATTGGACACTTAACATTTTTTTTTTTCTACTTTTTATTTGTATTTTCAGTGAAAGAACATGTTCAAACAAATGACACTAAACATTTTAGGTAACTTTATTTTACATACTGCATATTTATTAAACTCTTTGTCTTGCACTGTTGTTAATCTGTTAAATTACTGCTCCGTGTACCTTTGAATTTCCCCCTGAGGACAAACTAAGTTTTTTGAAGTGAATTGAATTGAAGAAGTCAAAACATTTATACTTCCATTTATTGCATGTTGCTATAGTCCATATGGTGTGCAGCTGTAAAACACTCTTGTTTGCTCATCCATCTTTGCTATAAGGTTACTCTCTTACCATCGATCCTTATCGGGCACTGAAAGTCATTCAAATTACTGCACTCACCCGGCAACGATTTCCACAGCAGCCTGCTCCACAGCAACCCTTGCCCCCAGCTCTGATAGCTGAACAGCTCGGACACAGCATCTGAAAATCCAAAGACATTTTCACACTCAGTTTTCTAAAGCATCACTGCTAATGCCTTACCTTCAGTGGTCATTAAAAAAAAAAAACAGAGGAATCCTTTCAGCGTTTATTATGGAGGCTTTACTGGATTCGTCATTTCTCTGTGTCTCTTCTGTTATCTCTTTAACCAAATATTTGTGAATCCTGAGTCAAGTTTCACTTTTCTCCCTCCTCATCCCAGCAGACAATGAGGTGAAACATCCTCATAGTTTGTTGCAGGAATGGTTATTACTTCAAACAAATATAAAACAGCTGTATAGGTGTTCCCTTTTACAAGGCTCAAAGGTCTGTGCAATGCATTAATGCGATGTTTTATGAATTATTTATGGTCTCTGTTGACCTTTAACTTTGTACAAAGCTGTCAGAAACTTGTGTTATCATATCACAGTGGTGTCTTTATATCTTAATGGCGTCAAATATTCTCAGAAACTTCCTCCTATAGAAATAGTATGGAGTCACTGTGTCTCATATGCTGTACGGGCTTTAACATCAGTTCCTGTTCGAGTTTAAAAAAAAAACATAAAAAAACACAGAGTTATTTTGAGCAAAAAATTGTCTTTAATTCAAAATCTTGAAAGTGTTTTAACCCATAAAGTTTTCAAGTGTATTAGCAAAACCCATTAACTGATTCGACACATTTATGACATTTATTTAACTCTTAATCACGTGTTAAAAACCGTGTTCAATCATCATGTTTTTTAAAACGTGATTCATTAATGCTATTGAAGGTAACTTCCTTCATGTAAGGCAAAAAGAGATAAATCCTTAATCAAGCTAATCATTTCTGCAAAAATTCATAATTTAACTGAAAACACAAGTACTAAGTACATACAAAAAGCTCTGAATTGAAACTTTTTTTTTTACTGGCACTCTAATATTCTCACAAAGTCAAGGTAGAAATAACTTTTTGAACAATGGGGGGGTTAATGAGTAACTGTTTATGGTTTATTTGTTTTTATGTAACACCTTATTTTATTGCATTGCAAGTTAGAAATTGATACAGTGGAGTAAAAATATTCATTGCTTCCTGTTAAAATCAAGTACATTTGATGTAAAAATGCCATCAGACAGGTAATATTAAACAAAAGTTTGTATTGTTTTGTTTTGTTTTACTTCCTGCATATGTTTAAATTCGCCCAGTAACAAGTTTGCAAAGTCCAAAGATGACTAATTTTTATTTACAGCTCAGTTTATGAGGTATGTATAAAGACAGTGGGTTTTCAATGGTTCCAGCCCATGCTTGTAACAAAAAATATAGAAATAATACAGCAAGACAAAAAATATTTTGTGCCAATGCAAAAAAAGTAAATTGAAAGCCATTCGAGTCAATTATAGCACAGTTGAGACAATGACAGGCAAAAACTGAATAAACTGTACCTAAAATTAAGAAAACTTGACTCGTGAAATGGAAACAACTCATACTCACAAAGAGGCCTCCTCCGATGAGTCCCCCCATAAGCCAGACCTGCAGGGAGATCTGGTCATTTTCCAGACTTTCCCCATTGGGGAAGAACAGCAGCAGGTTTGAGATCATACAAACGAATGCAGACGGCAGCAGGATCAAACCCACCAGGCGGGCGCACTTCCCCGTACAACACATTTTTTTCCGTTTTTAAACTTTTTCTATTCTCTCTCTGTTTCTGCTCTGGCTTCGAGTTTGTTTTAGCCAAAAATGAGGCAGTGGAAAGTGGACGCAAAACAAAGAGAGGGAAGCCTTTGACACAACACACCTCCCCTTAAGCACTGTGAAAGTCAAATAAAGGCAGTGACGGCGAGAGACAGAGGGGGCAAAGGCTGAGCAATGTTATCTGATGTCACTCCTGGGAATCAAAAAAGGATCTCTGACAAAAAAAGGATGCACTCAAGAGCGACATTATTGTTGAAATATAATTAAAATAAAGCCAGGCATAAAAAGATACAAATAAGGCAAAGGGGTTTCTATGTGACTGTGTGTTTAGGGGGATCCAACGTGTGCCTCAACGCCCTTTGGTTCCTGTTGATGAGTCTATTCTATTTATGGCCTTTTGTAAACACAAGAGTGGCTGAGGCTGATAGAGCAGCTCAATAAAAAGAATAAACATATCTTTAAAGTACGAAGTGTGAACTAATGGGCTTGTTTTTGTCACCTTTCGAGGACATTTGCCATAAGCTGAAACAACCTTATTGGGGACCAGTGTCATTTTTGAGGTCCCACTTAGGTTTTTGGGTTGATTTTTAGAGGAATGCAAAGCTGATGGAGCATCTGAATAAAATCAGTTCTTATCAGCAAAGTAAGGGGTGTAAATTATTTATCTGGTTTATGATACCTTTGAGAACTATTCAAGACCTGTGGACTTTATGCAGACCACAGGCAATTCAGAGCCTCTGATTATTATTTGTGCGACAGTTAAAGAGTAGGCTTGGCAGATAAGGGATGATGAAAAAGCCGGGGAAATATTAGAATCATTACAAAGCTGTAGCACAAATACGGGGAAAAGTTAAAGAAAGTATCATATCAGTGCATTCTGTTGATTAAACTGTGCAATTGGGTTGAGTAAATAGTTAATCACAGTCCTATGTTTTATGTCTGATTCTACAAAGGACCAGTGAATCCATTTCGATGTGGCGCCGTTTCACCATAAACCCCACCCATCCACTGTGCAGTCAGGTGGCAAAGAAAAAATAAAAATAAATATTTACATCCACTCATGCTGTCCACTTATTTGATCAACATTTTCCTTTTTTGTTGTTTAAAAAAAAAAAAATTCAGTCAGAGTCAGACTTTCACTTTCTTTTCAATTACATGTTCAAAATCTATGACGTGCCGCTCCAAAATGAAACCACTGTATCTTCCTGCTCAGCACTCAATGTACTTTCAAAATCTCACCTGGTAGAAATCCCCTGATGTTCCCGTAAAAACCTCAGACTCAGGTTTTGTCTCCAGGCTACGCGTTTCAGGCGAGGGAGCTGTAGCTGGAATGGCAGGCAAGTTGTTTCTCACATAGATAAATAAAGTCTTGTCGTCTGAAATATTTGTTCTTCTGCTTTGTTAAGCCTCTCTTTAAGAGTAAAACATTTCAGATGATCTTTCATATGTTGACATTGGTGGTTAAACAAGATCTTGATAATAGTCTTTCAATGACTCATGTTAACATGCTAATTTGCACAATCTAAATGGTGGATCATTCTACCTGCACAAATCTGTCAACATTATCATATTAGGGGTATTAGCATGTTGACATTAGCATTTTGAGTTATGTCACAGCCCTTCAGAGCTGCTAGCATAGCTTAACTTCAGGTCTTGCGTCGTAACTTTGAATGTGAACTCATAGTTACAGAGTCACTTACATGAATACTTTTCCTATCAAATTGTATCATTTAAGCTTTCTGTGTGTGCCTCTAGTAGATCTTCATTTTCATAAATGGGTCATTCCAAGAAACATATTGACTTTCCTGCCCCTGCATTATTTACCAAGAAAAATTCTCAAAGGTGTTAGTCAATGACACAAAATATAGGTATTTTAATTTATGTGGCACATTAACCTCATCAAGGTTAGAAATAAATCACATTTGAATTTATGCTCTCTAGCCCCATCCTCAGGCCAACCAGTGACGATTAATGTGGCCACTTTATGGAGATTTCAGGTGCAACCCGAAACTAGACCCCCAAGACTGTCAGGTGAGTATAATAGAAATTGATAAAACAGATTCACATTAAAAAAATCATAGAGGTTGCAAAATGTGTATTTTGAATGCAATGTCACCATAAATAATATATTTATGTGTTAAACTTTACCCCTTAAGTCGGAGCTACAGCTGGATGGGTTGGCTTAACCATTGCACAATTCATCTTTGGTGAGAGTGCATTAATTCCTTGACACTATTATTGTCATATTTTTTATCATGTGTAGACTATTTCATGTTGTCCAAATACTTTCACAGGTGCTGTGTATCTTAGAGAGTGCCCTCAGCAGCCAAATATTCCAAATTACCTGTTAGGTTTGGTTTTGCTTAAGCTGCTGATGATTCCATTTCTAACCTTCTCATGTGAAAGTGATGAGGCTCATCCTCGGCAGCAGCCCAGAGGTGTAAAAGCCTGTCTGGGTGGTATAATCTCCCTCGTTGGTCTCATTTTGATTCTCGCAGGTAAGTAGAAAACATCAAAAATGCCACTTTTCGCGTTACAAGTAAAAAGACAACTCCTGAAGGTTTTTTTTCCCCTCAGGTGATGTTTGGATCCTCTCAGTGTACAAGCCCAACTACGATCCAGCAGCAGCTGATGGTCTTTACTGTAACAAGAACCTGTACACGTTTGCTTTCTGGAATGCAGTTTTTGAGACGATTGGACTCTGTGTTGGTCTCGCTCAACCCTGCAAAGGTCTGCTGTGCACTGTGGTAGTGAGTCCAGCATCAGCAAACAGAGACTTTTACGGAAATGTATAAGGCATTTTAAATTTCTGTGCTGTATTTGTCACAAAGATGAAGGTTTTTGTTTGTACTAAGAAATTAACTTTATTGTTTTTCAAGGAGACATTTCTGCCTGAAATAATCAAAACACTAAAAGTCACTCCTCTTATAGCAAAGTCCTTCATTTATTTTCTATGGTTATTAAAACTATGATTCTTTGAAATTCATTTTGACTGCTTTTTCCTTTTTCTTACTGGGCTTTTACAGAAGATGTCTAAGAATGGGTGAAGAATTCAGTAGTTTTATAGGTACAGACATAATTCCATCAGTATTACTGAGTACCAATTCATATAAAATCAAAAGGTACCATGTTTCGGTACTTAAATGCACCGTAGTGACTGTGAGGGAATGGAAAAATAGGCAGTTTTCCATGTTGGATTTGCCAAAGCCAAAATACTGGGTGTTTAACTTATTTTGTCCTTAGAAATGATTATGGGTCAATAAATACATATTTTGATATCATTATCCAACTCTTTCTTCTTTACTTGTTTAATGTAATGATATTTTTTCTATAGGTCTGAGGTTTTTTGGTTTAAGTCTAACATTCTTATACAAAAGCTATCTATTTTACTTAATTTATGTCCCTAAAAAGCCAAGTAATTCCAAAAATGTGAAGTGAAAATATTAACAAATAACTTATTTAAGGTCACTAAACAGTCTTGATGACGTTGTGCTCACCTGGCCAGTAAGAAGACAGCAAACAAAGTTCGTGCTGCAGGTAAATAACCATCGACTTCAAACCATCGACAGAATGGTCAATCTTTTTTCTTTGGTCACGTGACGGTTCGACCGTGAGGAGAGCAAGAGTCCAAACCTGAAACTGCGGACACTTTTCAATCATGACAGGTAAGACTCAACTGTGAACTTTCACTACAAACTTTTCAATTTTTCACACATTTCTTATCACGTCTGTACGTACAATCGTCGCCCTTTGGAGGCTAAAATTCCAGTTGTTTTTCCCGGCACGTGCAGATAAAATCAAAGAGCTCGTGTCAAAATGCCTTCAAGCCCGGGAAAAAGCTTACTGTCCGTACAGCCGGTTCCCGGTCGGTGCCGCCATTTTGACAGCAGATGGCGCCATAGTTACAGGTGAGATGGCTCCAGAGACATCACAGAATAACTATATTTTCACCACCACACAAGTTCTTTAGAAGTTTTTTTTTCCATGATGTTTTCTTTTAAGGGTAACTTAAATTATAAAGAACCCCCAAAACGTTCTGCTTTAGACAAACACATTAGTACAATGGTTCCCCAACCCTTTTTGCTATTATTATTTAAATTTATTTTAAACTTTTTTGGGGGCATGTCTACATACAAACAACAGGGCAATGATTCCGTTCACAATGTTAATGTCTGGTGTTGATACAGTGTCAAAAAAGAAAACAAAGAAAAACAGAAAACAATGTGAGTCTTATTCTAGTAACAAATATAAGTCCAGTAAAGTCAAGAGTCTTTGAACATCCTTCTCCTAAATGCAATGGAGTGACTTTGCAAACTGTTTCAGTTCATTTTCCACAGTTCATTATGAAGTTTGGTTTTTACTGATTTGTATCTGTGAAGATTTTCTCAGGTCACCTCATCACCACTTGTTGAATCTCCTAAAATGCCAAATTTGAGATTCTAAAAAGACACAGAGATTTGATGCATAGCAACAGTGAAGGAGGCTTCTTGAATGTCACTAAAATGAAGTGTTTCAGACAGAAGCTGTAATGAGCCTTATTGGTGTTTTCAGGTTGCAATGTGGAGAACGCTTCCTATGGTCTGACGGTATGTGCTGAGCGAACCGCCATCCAGAGGGCCGTGGTGGAAGGACACAGACAGTTCACTGCCATCGCTGTAACATGGTGAGACTTTCAGAAGTATGGTATCAAAAGTGCTACTCATTGCATTTTATTTTGCTTTCATCTTTCTGCTCCTGTTTTACACATGCAGTGATATCAAAGACCGTTTTGTTGGACCGTGTGGAGCATGTCGACAGGTTCTTATGGAGGTGAGGTTTATTTTCCTGTGATAACTTGCAGAATTGTACTTTAAAAAAGCATAAAATTAGTTTAGAAGATATTTGTAGAAAAAAAGTATGATCGGTCAGCTGACATCGGGTTTTTAGACTCAAGTGTAACCCCTAATTCTGTAGAGTAAAGGTCAACAATAATTACATATAGTTTTAGATAAACTGCCTTTGCAATGCAGTATTCTTAAATCTTCACTTTCTCCCTTCACAGTTTGGAGCAGACTGGGTTGTGTACTTGACTAAGCCTGATGGATCTTACAAAGAAACCAACCTCAGTGAACTGCTGCCTCATGCATTTTCACCTGAACACCTTGCAAAGAACTGATGAACGTTCACATCATCGTAAACCATCACTGTGTATTGATTTTAAAGTTGTTGTTACATGAAGCTCATTAGTTGTTACAAAAACACTGTAAATTCAATTAAAATGTGATGTGATAAAATAAATATTTCTTCCTCAAAGAGCAGTTTTCTTTCTCTATCATAAAAACAATACCTTCTCTGTGCAATCAATTAAATCCAATATTTGAGATGCCACTTCCTCAGTTTTATTTATAACAGTATTTTTGATTAAAATTCCACACTCACTTCTATCTTATGTTATTTTTCATTCCACTTTAACCCCTTCATGCCTAAAGCCCTGCCGAGGGGCCTGCCCTGCCTCTGCAGAAGCAAACCAATCAAATTCTGTGTAAACATGCATACATAGTGTCACTAACACACTTTTTTAACCCTAAGAAGCTTGGCTATCAAGCAAGCCAAACCAATTACACCAAAAACAAAAACCACTCAAACCCTAAGCAAGAGTATGAAGAATTGTCAAAAGGCGTTCTATGTCAGACCACAGTTATTTATCTGAAACACATTCCCCTAAATGTCTTATATTACACTTCAGCTGCACAAACTACTCTTTGAATGAGAGCTGAGACTCCACAGATTGTAACAGTGTCTGTGGTTTCACTTTGCAACCAAATTACACAGAGCAAACAGCCAAGAATCATTCCCTTTTGTTGTTTACAAACTTAAATTTTGTCTTGCCTTGGTAGTTCCTAGTCAAATTAATCCACATGATATTTAAAGTACAATGTCTACTGGTCATTTGGGCTCAGGGGTGAAGAGGTCTAAGATCTCTGTGGAGAGAAATTGTGTTTGTACGTCAATGATCAAGATATGAGAGCTTACCTGTGGAAATTAGATTGACAGAATTTCTCATTTACATCAAAGTTACAGTTCAACAAAAAAATCAATGCCTCCTGTCACATCAAAACCTCCTTAAACACAAGCTCTGAAATAATGAATCATAACTTTTTTTTCTTTTGTATCTTTTGAAACAGCTAATATATGTTGACTGTAATATAATCTGATACATGTAGACCCCCTTCTGAGTATAAGTTTTATATAATACATTCTTTTTTAGATAATGGGATATATTTTTCCACCTGAAGTCTAACGGTTTTCTGCTAATCTTTTTATTTAAATATAATTACTATTTTAAATAGTAGTAATTGTTGTTGTTGTTATGTAACAGAGAAACTACCAGAGCTCAAAGGGAGACGTCTCCAGATGAAAAGGTCACGTGACCAAAGTGGGCAGGAATCCATTTCCGGAAACATGGAGGCTGTAGTGAGCGATGTGGTGGCTCCCGAGGACCTTTTAGTAAGTAAAGACACAAATTATGACCTTCATTTCACTTTAAACATCCGTTTGATTTAATTCAGAATTTCAGAGAATTATTAAAACAGTTTTAGTTTCGGTAAATACTGAAATGACGTTGAAATAGGACGTCTTAAAGGAGACTGTCGTGTGACCCAGCTAATGCTAATGATGTTTTTTAATGATTAAAAAACGAGTCGTGTTGTCATTTTAATGACATTTTTCGACAAATATAAGTCACGAATCCGACATTGAGGATGATTTTTGTTCTTCTGTGGTTTTAGATCCATTATAGATTGAATCTAACGGTTATTTTCGCTTTTGTTTACATTTATGTGCTATCAGTCTGAGCGAGTCACTATTTTTTCTTCATAAGTGTAAAATATAACTTTTAACTGTGTTCACTGTATGTTTGACAGTTTGTTATTACTTTTATAGAAATTTGAGAAGAAATACAACAGTGAACTGGCCAAAGGAGCTGTGTCCAAAGAAACAAAGTTTGAGTATGCCTGGTGTCTGATCAGGAGTAAATATTCAGACGATATCAAGAAGGGAATTGTGCTTTTGGAGGGTAAGTTATTTAATCATGATGCAGTAAAACATTAACCTACACCACCCACTTGTTGTTCATAGCTTCTTTATATGAGAAGTGCAACTTAACTTAAGCTATGTCTAATGAGTAAATATTTCTGTTATTGTCCTTTTTTTATATTAGAACTTGTCCAAAAAGCATCGAAGGACGACTCCAGGGACTTCCTCTTCTACCTTGCTGTGGCGTTCTACCGACTCAAAGTTAGTCTCAACCTTAAGTGACTGAAGACTTGTACATTAATGTTCTTCCCTTAAAGTTAATGCATCATTTAAAATGTTAACCCATCTAAGAGTCCATTCCTCTCTCCTCTTCTCCTTCCAGGAATATGAAAGAGCTCTTAAGTACATTCGGACTCTTCTGCGAAACGAGCCGGGGAACAAGCAGGCGATGGATCTGGAGAAACTCATCGACAAGGCTTTGAAAAAAGGTAACAGCACATGTGTTACATGTAACCTCATGTCTTGAATTGTTTTCGTGAACAAAAACAAAAATCTGATGCTCACTTGTTGTTGCCTAGATGGCCTGGTCGGTATGGCGATTGTTGGGGGAATCGGCGTTGGTGTGGTGGGTTTGGCGGGTCTGATCGGCTTGGCTGTGTCAAAGGGAGCTGCTAAATCCTAACCCGGATGTGGGACTACATGTCCTCGGTTTGGACTCACACACTGACCCCCCCCTTGCATAAATCATTAAAAGCTTGCGGCATAAGTTCGAAGAATTGTACTTTTATTTTGGCGGTTGAAGATAATAACTGGGAATCCACTTGCAAACTTTGCAAGAAAACAATAAGGCATAAATGCAGTTAAGTCCCATATGCAAGGCCACAAGACTGCAATTTTCGCTGGATTTTAATTTGAGATTGAATGTAAATAATATACATTAAACAGTTTGAAAACTTACCTGTTTTCATACTTTTACATGACGTTCATTCTTCATACATACGCCAATACTCAGCTCTCTGTTCAAAAACAAAGAATTGCACTTTTTATTATTTGTGTAAATAAATTAGTTTGTCAAGGTGCAGACCACTTCATAACTGGTCTGCACTTCAGCCTAAACTCACTACGATGACATTTACATTTATAACAACAAACCTTGATAGGAGAGCAGATATTTATCTGTTTCTGTGATATAGTTAAGGAAAGTGTTCTGGCTGCAGTAGAAAGTGTAGCTTGTCATGCCAAAAACAACAGACTCACGTGGTGGTGTGTTTCATGCTGAGGTTGTGGGAATTGCTGTGCTGCCGCTGTGGAGGTGATGAGGTGATGTTTGCATTTAATTAGAACCTGAGTTTTCTGTTTTTCTGAATAATTTGCTTAACTAATGGAGGAAACGTACTATAATTTAATCATTTATTTTGTAAATTGCGTCATATTATTCACCTGTTACATTTAATAGGTTGTGTTTTCCCTCTTGTTAAATAAAATGATTTTCAACTAAAATGAGAATTGTGTCATTGAGAAGTGAAACCATTTGCACTGATACAAGGACAGAAAAACCTATACTCGCAAAACTCTTTAAACACTGCAATTATCATAAAACCTGGTACACAAAGCAGCAGGTGTTATCTTGAAATATGAACAGGTATCAGCACTTGTTCTGCTGGTCAGATCTTTTTGGAAAAAATAATCTCATTTTTTACTACTGAAAGTTCCTCAGAAGGTAGAGAGGGCTCAAACATTTTCTGAAAATCCCAGAAATACAGTCAAGAAAAATTGTTTTAAGTTTTCAAAAGTATCTTGTGATAGTTCTTGATTTAAAAGAAAAAAGACAAAAATGGAAATTTCTCGAAAAGTTCTCCTTTACATTTCTGAAAAATCTCCAAATTTGTCAGGTTTTCCTAAATTTTCCCCAATTTGAATTTTTCTGAAGCAGGATTCTCTCTAATTTCTGAGATGAGGAAACATTTTCTGTTGATTGTATTGCAGCTTTATTGATTTTATTTTACAAGAATCTGTCACAGACAGCTCAAAGTCTGTACTTAATTCCATTCTTATCAGTGTCAATTATTGACACTATTAAATGTTCACGGAGCAGAAGAGCACTTTCTGATCACTATCCAAGTCCGTCTTCAGCTCAGAGATAACGTCCCGCCCGTCTGAACAAAACGTGCCTGCCCTACTTCACCTGCAGCCGATCATCCTCACATCTTGACCCGCGGGAGGATTCATGTCTCTGTTTTACAACAGGACGGCTCATGGAGGCTATCAGTGGTGCGGGGTGTTATCAGCCTCGTGGAGTGTTAATCATTCACCGACTGAACGAGACCGAAACTACACAGGGATGGATCGATGAGAGCTATCACCTGCTTTGGTGTGAAAGAGGTGATCGAGTGGGAGGAGGAAAAATGGAAATCAGATAAAGTCTTCAAAAACTGAATCTGAATTCAAACAGAGGGAAAAAAACAAACGTAATGATTAACCAGCGCTGTCTTTTAGACTCAGTTTTACAAACTTCGACATCAATGATTCCTCAGAGTTGGAGTAATTCAGGTATGCATCATTGAGCTTCAGTTACAAGGGCCAACGTTCATTGAGCAGCCTCTGATTTAGGAGAACATCAGAGAACATTGTGTATTTGGGAAGTTACACCCTGTTTTCATGTTATTACAGGAATACAAAGTTACTCTTTAATCCACGTGTATGTAAAAGCTTGAATCACACAGGTGACATCAGTTCCTCCACAAGTTTTCATCATTCCCAGGCCTCTTTTTTATCAGCGGACACATTTTAGCATCGATTCTTGAGGAGATAAAAAGAAAAACAATTCCTCTTATCTTTATCGATGCAGATAACGAACATCACCTGAGATCTTATCTTTAATACAGTCACGTTTAATTATTTTGTGTTTTTTCCTGGACGCTACAACCTCCAGCGACTGTAAAAATAAGCCAGTGGAGAAAACGAATAATAGGGGAGAAACTGTTTTTGACACTACAGAGCGCCAAAAAAAGAAGGAAATTTCAGGGCGTGGAGCCGTAGCAAAGCTTGAATTCACTGCAGTGTCCTTGTGAAAAAAGAACAGTGATAACAGCTCTTGATTTTTCTTTATTTTCAGTATGATATGAAATATTAACACATTTCCCCTTCAACTCAAAGTTTTATAAGAACATTTAGAGCATAACAAGCTCTAGAGGAGAGAGGATTGAGGGGAGATGAGGGGAATCAGAGGAACAGCTTCACATTATTCATGTTGCAAAACAGGAAACAAGAAGAATGTATGAAAAAAGTCAAAAGACAACAAGTATACCTGCCAGGTTAAACTATACGCTCTACTTCTTCCTCCCTTTTTTAAAGTTATTTTGCCTGTTAAGTTTTTATTCCAAGTAAACCAGCACATCAGGACATGTTTGTGTTATTCCTGCAGTCGTCCACCCCATTCACTCATCTTTGTGACTCCCTGACCTCACCCCTCTTTAATGAGTTATTCCAAGAAAGTGAATGAAATAGTTATAGGCTTATCAACTCTTCCTCAAATTGGTTTGTTTTCTCTGGCTGAACTGCTGTGATTCTCCCATCTAATAACACAAACTTGTCATCAACGCCATGGCCAAGTGAGCTGTAAAAACAGACTTGGCAAACAGCTCTGCAATAAAATGAAGCATTTATGGTGGGATGGGATCCAAATGTCAGAGAACCTCAGTTAGGGTTAAGCAGCCAAACATTGGTTTTAAAATCTTTTATTTAGGAAAGAAAAAGAAGACATAAAGTAGTGTTTTTCCAGTTATACCCATTTAAACTGTTTTCTTGTAGCAGGGTAGTTGCACTTTTACTAGAGAGCAGACCCATTATCAGTTTTAATCATGTCAGCAGAGTTCACCCTGCATCACCCTCTTTGGTTCAGACTCACTGACAGTTGGCTGCTTCTTAAAGATCTTGAGGCCCTGAGTTAAATATTCTTTAAGATAAGCAGTAATGCATTGCAGCCCAAGGTTATTGAGTGATCTATAAACTTAAGGCAGTGCTTTATAATCTGAGCTTTATTCTCATTCAAACTCCTGTGAAAGTTATCTGTGAGAGACATCTGATAAAGGAAAATCAGTCCGTCTGACTGGAAACAAAGGCACAAGCTTCTGAAAATATAAATTTCTGATACTGTTTTGGAACATCTGTTTGAGAGAATACTGATTTAGTTTTGCCTGATGCTATAGCTCGGGTCGAAATATATTAAAATGCTAAGAATTTTAACTGACATCACATGATAGAATGGCACAATAAATGTTGAGCTTGTCTTCAATAAAAAAATGCATTTACACCAAGGCTCTTACTTAAGATTTAAGGACTGTAATGATCTAGCCAAATAAAATGAGAGGTAAATTAGAGTGTCGTCTGCGTAATAAGTAAAGTTAACCTTTGTTTTAGCAAGGACAGAACAGCACAACAAGTGTTTAAATTGTCTTCAATAAAAAGAAATGTGTTTGCTCCAAGGTGCTTACTGGAGATTTAAGGATTGTAAATATCCAGCCAAACAAAACAAAAGGGAAATCAGAGTGTTGTCCACATAATAAGAAATGGTAACCTGCTGTTAGCTAAAAAGTTACTGGGCTAAAATTTTCTCTTTCTTTGTGACAGTCATTATTGTCTGTTTATTTCAATGAGTAGGTTCTAGGCTTTTTTTTGTCTTATTACTGTCCATAGTGTTTTCGATATATGAAAAAAGAAAAACAATTTTTCCTCACACTGTTCTTTTTTTGGAAAACCCCTTATTTCAACCTCTGTCTTAAAAATCTTAGGTTTAGCTGCTGTCTCTTCAAGGCTTTGCTACAAACCCCTTTCCCTCTGATTAGGTAGCCCTCTGTAGGCCAGAGTCAGAGTCAGCGCTATGTTCAGACCTCAGGGTTTGAGGCCCGCCACTTCAAAGTATCATGAACTAG
The DNA here is from genome assembly GCA_008086565.1 of Thalassoma bifasciatum. NCBI lineage: Eukaryota > Metazoa > Chordata > Actinopteri > Labriformes > Labridae > Thalassoma > Thalassoma bifasciatum. The sequence continues at coordinate 54,804 of RPOG01000278.1, read as the reverse complement.
TCAGAAGATTCCTGTGCCATGGTGTAATTTCAGCAAACCTTGGATGGTTTTGAGCAATAAACAGACAGATTCAGGGAATCCTACAATAATGAATATGTAGTAGTGTGAGAATCTGCTCACATTTAGTGTTGGCATCCAGATTTTTTTTACTATTTACCCATGTTTCAGAGATGAAGTCATGATACCCCATCTTAAAGATTATTTTCTGAAATGCAGAATCTGTGGCCTCAGGTGAACTCTCCCAGGCTTTGGTTCTTTGCAGGTGACCAGTTGGGATAAAGTCAAGTATTATGTGATTTAGAGGCATGGCAGGTGAAGCATTGTGGTCCATGAATAGACCCCTGGGGAACTCCAAATGTCAGTGCGACCTGCTAACATTTGTGATATTGGTGGCAACAAAACAGCAGTTCCCTTTGAGATGTGGTCTGGGCCTGAGCCCAAGACTGTGTTGGATAATCCCACTCACTGCTGCATTATGCCAGAGCGGAGGCATAACCTGTTGTTCAGAGTTTTGAAATTGTTCTGATCAAAAAACACCCAAACTGACAGTTTAGACAAATCAGGTCTAAATTTCATCAAACGTTCCTTTGATGTTGTATGGAGCAATAACAAACCCTGGGGTCAGGTTTTTTCTTTGGTTGCCTGTTTTCTGTTTTTTGGCACTCACAAAGTTTAAATTATGAGTTACTGATTCACTAGGAGCTCATTAAGATTATGTTTTGGTGAGGCGTCTGGTATTGGGAAGTCAAAATATCAGAGGAGTCAGAGCTGTCTGAGCATGATGTTGTATAAATGGTGAAAAATAAACAGGATTTGATGACTGAGTTGGAGAGGAGGAGAAAAAAATAGACAACCATCACATAAGGTCCAGTTCTATCCTGAGAACACTCATGAGCTGGATTATTTGTTGTGTTTTATCAACTATCAGTAGCACAAACTGCACAAACTGAACATACTGTGCTTTTATCAAGCTCAGGAAATAGAGGATCATGATAATGTTTTCAACAGTGAGGTAGTAAATGTCATGACTGATATATGAGCTGACTGATGAAACCAGCGATAGAGGGGAAATTTCCAGTAGGTCAGTCTCAGCAGCTTTCAGCTCTTTACAGTCAGACAAGGAGCGAAGGCTGGTCTGAGTTTGAGGGGAATGTTTGTTTTTGGTGACACAGTGAATGAGAAGTTTCATGGATTCGATGGATTTCCAGTCGTAGAGTGGTGACACGTAAAACACTTCTGCTGTTTCTTCTTGGACTTCAAATAAATGTGAAAGTAAATCTAGTAGTCTTCATTTTAAAATCAAGCCTCACGGATAATAAATAATTTCGGATCAGCACAGGGTGATGGAAAGTAGCTCAGTTTTAGCAATTTATGTGAAGTCAATACAAAATTAGGGTTTACAGTTTATCCTCAGGGGAGTAGGAATGTGTTAAAATGTAAAGCTTTCCATCTTGTTGTGATTTTAATGAAAAACATTGAGTAGGCCCACTCAAAACTTTTGAACATGACATGGATAAGTGACATTCAGGTATAAAAACAAAAACCACCAAAACTGAGCTTTTTCTTTTAGAACAAAATTTGATCCATCCTAGTTTCTAGAAAACACCAAGACTGTTTCGGAAAGTTCCACTTTACTCTTCCTTTGAAAAGAGGTCACCTCATATCACAAGCCTTTACTGTTATCTTAGAGAAATACTGTAATCTGGTTTTGATGTCTGTCACCAGATATTATTGCACAACTGAAACAGCCGCTTAATATCTTATTAGCAGTTCCCTCATGACGTAGTAGCGCTGGGTCTCTGTAAATAATAAGACAAAGAGTTTTATCAAAACTTTTCTTATGAGTTTGCACAAAACAGATACGAATTGATTGATTTTTGTGCGATGATTACTGTAAAACATTGTTCCTGTATTTGACTTCCTCTTTCTTTTTTTTTATCCTTTTAGAATAAAGTGCAAAAACTGCTTTTGATAAAGTGAGAGAAGAAATGATTAACAGATTATCCTTTACAACATTTCACCTTTCACTCACATTTTGGATCAGCATTTTTTTTTTTTTAATTGAACTGCTGTGTTTCTATTTCTGGCGCCTCATTCTTGACCTTTAAACAAATCACTTCTCCGGCTCACAAATCCTCCCTCGTCTTTAAACCCCAACAGCTTTGTCTGAAATGCAGGTTAAGATTTATCCACATATTATCAGCTTGTTGAACTCTGTGTGCACAGGATTTGGCAACGCTGACCTAGCAGCTATCAGGAAGATAATTAATGAAGACACACAAACACAGAAACCAAGGGGACAAGCAGGCGAGCGAAAGAGCCTTTGTTAAAGCATGTGAATGTGAACTCAAATCAACCCATTACATGTTGGTAGTTCTCCAAAAGATTAAAAATGCCGGGTGTGACGCTCACCTTTTATGACCTTGGCCTTGAGGTTTTCAAATAAAACAATAAAGCTTGCAATGGGTTTTTAGTTTTGTATAAATATATTCCACCTGAGTACAAACCAAAGAGGAGAACTTAAGTGAAAAAAAAACATGGATTTGAGGACTCTCTCTTAAAAAATCAGCATTAAAATGTTTAAAATTTGTGCATCAGTCAGGACACATTCAGTTCTTCTTGTATTTAGATGTATTTTGAAGAGAAATGTGATCCAATAAACACTCGCAGTGCCGTGTCATTAGGAGCGACACATGACCATTGGACCCTGAGAACGAGCCGATAAACACCTGTTCAGTTTCAGGGGTGTAAAATGCAAAAAAAAAAAAAAACAGGATGGAGTTTGTGAGTGTGAAGGGAGGAGGGAGGAGAGAAAGGGAGTCATATAAATCATTATACATATCTGTGGAGCTGGGCACACTCACACTGGCAGACGAGACGCACACACAGACACACTGCCTTCAAAATACAAGATCACATCCTCACAAAAACTTGAATTAATTGAACACAAGTCTTCAAATCAAGGAGCTGGATTTAATTTTCCACGAGGAATAATCATGGATCCAATTGTGGAAGTAGTGGCTTTTATTTTGGGTTTTGTCGGTTGGGTGATGGTCGGGGTCGCCCTCCCAAACCGGTACTGGAGGACCTCCACCGTGGACGGGAACGTCATCACAACCTCCACCATCTATGAAAACTTGTGGATGTCATGTGCGACGGATGCAACAGGCGTCCATAACTGCAGGGAGTTCCCTTCTCTGTTGGCTCTGAGCGGTATGTGGACAAAATTCATCATCTGAAAAGTTATAACAATAGAAAACAATTCAAAAAACATGTTATGCAAGAATGTGATCAAAGCTGTTTAATAATAAAACTTTATGGTGCTTGACATATCCTGGGAATTTCTTTATTGAACTTTCAATAACTGTAAAAAAAAAAAGTGCTTACAGGCCTCATCAAAGTCAGAAACTCTTTTGTCACATGACCGTTTGTAGAAAAGCTTACGAGTTAAATATGGCTTTATTTACAGGATACATCCAGGCGTCTCGTGCCCTCATGATCTCATCCATAGTCCTGGGCACCTTTGGGCTGGTGGCGGCCCTGATAGGAATGCAGTGCTCGAAGGCTGCAGACGGCAACGACGTCCTCAAAGGGAGAATCGCTGGCACCGCCGGAGTCCTTTTTTTAATGCAAGGTAACAAAGATGAGGAAGCACAAGTTTCTGAGATGTAAACGTGGGCAACTTTTTTTTTTTTAAATTGTGCCCTCAGACTTTTTCTCAGTATTTTGTTGAATAACCCATTAAGTTTTTCCTGGTTTACTGCAAGACTCTTGTATCTTTCTAGAAGCTGCCAACTTTTGTTTACTACAGAGCAGTGTTCAAGCCAATGGGGGAAAAAACGTATTGAATTAAAGGCCAGCAGGAAAATTAAAGGAGGCCTCAACATCGAGATTAAAGTAGAAATTTTTGACTTTGATGAAATAGTATTATATTAAAATTTTTACTGTTTTCCCAAAATTTTGACTCTCTTTAATCCATACTTGTAAGACTGCATCTTACAATTTAGCTCTTTTATGAAAAAATCTCACCTTTTCCTTTTGTTTTGACTTTAATCAAATTTGGCTTTTTTTTCTCAAAATTTCGACTCTTATCATAACATTTGACCATTCTTTCCCCAAAATTTTGACTTTCTTAAATCCAAACTTTTAGACTTTATCTTACAATTTTAACTTTTATCGCACCTTTTTCCTTTAGTTTTGGCTTTTTAATCAAAATTTGGCTATTTAATCTTAAAATTTCGACTTGATCTTAAAATTTGATCATTTTTTCCCTAATATTTTGACTTTCCTCATCTCATTATTTTGACAATTTATCTCAGAATTTTAACTTTTTATTTCAAAATTTGACTTTATCATCTCAAAATTTTAACTCTAGCATTATGAGATCTCAAACTTTTTTCTCATAACTTTGATTTTTTTATCTCAATATTTTGACATTATTTTGGCCAAAAAAAAAATCAGTTAAGACTGTGTTTGGCTTTTTTTACTCAAATAGAATAGAATAGAAATACTGTATTGATTCCAAACTTGAAAATTGTTTTGTTCCATCAGCAACTGTCAGAGCCAGTAGAATAATATAAAACAGATTCACACCTAGATTTGAACATTTCTGCAGTTAAAAAATGAAAAATTTAAAACAAAAATTAACTTAGATATCGGCTGAATATAAAAATGTAGAAATAGTTGCTTGAAAACTTGAAAACTTAAACTTAAAAAGTCTAAATTTTAGTTGGATAGTCCAAACAAGAATTTTGACACCAGAGGTCAAAAAGCCAGAAATCTGATTTTGGCAAGAATTGCAATAAAATTTGTGCAATTTCTGAGCTTTAAGACAAGATATTTAAAAGGAAAGCCACAATCCCGACTTTGAAGACACATGAATTATATTTGTATAAAAAAATATAAATTAAAGTTATCTCCGAATTTCATTTTGTCTCCCCGCTATATTCAGACTTCAGTGTACTTTTGTTTTACAATCTACAATTAAATTCAGAGCAATCATAAAAAGTTTTTTTTTCATTGTTGTTTTTTTTGTAACCCCCTGAAGTTTTCTTTCCAGTGACTAATCCTCTTCTCTAACTAAGTAATTAAAGAGTGTGTGGTTGTTGGTTATTGATTGTTTTTGTATTTTTTTTTACCTAAAGGTTTATGCACAATGATCTCAGTGTCCTGGTACGCCTTCAACATCACTCAGGATTTCTTTGACCCATTCTATCCCGGGATAAGGTGAGACTTTGAGTTATTTTTGTTATTGTCGGGAGGGGAGGGGTGGAATAAAGTCAAACTTTGAGGCTCACAGGAGAAACTGTCATGTGTCCTCACAGGTACGAAATCGGAGAGGGACTTTACATCGGCTGGTGCTCAGGTGTGCTCGCCATCGCAGGAGGAGCCTGTCTCACCTGCTCCTGCAAAATTGGTCGAGAGGAAAGATAGTGAGTAGATGTGCTTAAAAAGTTGACATTCACTAAATTTGCTGTTGTGATATAACGCTCATGTATGACAATGAAATACAAGTTATAGTTAAACAGAAATCTGCCCTAAAAATAACATAGTTTCTGGAAGTAAATAACATGCAAACAGATCCAAGTGTGTGTTTATCTTTTCTTTGGAAGTGCTTTGGAGAACCCAAATCTTTTGAAAAACATTATTGATTAAAAAAAAGAAAGGAAAATAAGACATACTGGTGCCTTCTAGTGGCCAAATTTATAGACACGTTTCTTCCACTTTTCAGTGGGCACTATCACCTGAGCTTGTCGGTAGTTCCCTTCTCATTTAAGTGTTTATGGAGCATCTTTACACCTGCTATAAGATGCTCAGAGAATTTACGGAGTAAGAGATCTTGATGTGTTTTTTTTATGTTTTTATGGTGCAGTCTGATCACCTGTGTTTTATGTTTATGTTTGTTTGTCAGACGTCTGTAAAAGTGTAGCAATATTATCCAAGGGCGGGGACATTAGGGTTGTTAAAAACCCAGAGAGTTTTTGGAAGTGGAGTTTGGCTCCATCTAATGCCAGAATGAGCTACGATGCATCATATTCTCCACCTGATGCTTTATAAAGTGATAAAATCCAGGCCGACATGATGTGATATGGTTCAGTACCATACATTACCATTTCATATGTTATGGTACTATAAACTGCTCCACTATACGACACATTGGGATACGACACAAAAGTGTACTGTAAGCGTGCGCTGCTACTGGCACTGAGCCCCGGAGGAAGAGCCCAGTTTAGATGTGTTTATATAGAGTAACTAAAATTCCTGCAGACCCTACCTTTAAAAACACAACAGTTCATCACGCACGTCAGCCGAGCAGCAAGGCAGTTTATTTTTGGCCTGTGAGCTACTTTCTCAGTTCTTGTAGTTTTACAGAGCAGAAAGATGACAGGAACCTTGTTATTTAAAAGCAATAAGATTACTTTTACAAAGAATAGCTTTTTAATAACTTTTTTCATATTAGGCCCGACACTGGACGTGATACAACTCAGTAAAACATAACAAATGATATGGCACAATTCACATACAAAAGGATACATTTTCATTCTTTTAAAGTGATAAAGTATGATATTATATAGTTATGAGAAAAATAATAATGATGATGACAAAGTGAAGTGACATTTGTTTCTGTGTAACATTCTTGTTTTGCAGCCCTTTGCCTCATAATACCAGGGGAACTGTCTATTCCGGACCAGCACAGACCAGAAGTGTGGCTGCGAGTACTTACGGCCGAAATGTTTACGTCTGAAAACAGAAACCTGATCCGTCACAAATGCTTTGAACATTTGTATCACTTCTGTTCTCGTTCATGGGTCGAACACATCCTTGTGTTTGATGTTTACCCCTCAGGTAGAAATACTACTTTTTGCTACTCCTGTGTAAAGCTTAGTGTTTTGGTATGACATAAAGCACAAAACTGTGTATTCTGTACAAATGATAGAGTCACACATTGCACAAAACATGCTGTGTGCTCCAGATTTATCTATTTATGTTTCTCTGATAACACAAATGCGTTTACACACAGTCACTTTGTGCTGAAACTTGTTAAATCGTTTTTTAATCTGTATACATATGATTAGACATTTGTTGACCTTTGGTCAAAAACTGAAATGATTTATTATTTTAACCTGTGTTTTTGTACAGTTTTATAGAAAATTCTTTAAAGGAAAAGGGAGGAAGAGTTGTGTGAGCAGTTTCTTTGTTTTTGTTTTATACGATTGTACACAATAAAGTGTTTTATTCTAAATACCCTGGTCTAACAGTGGCTTCATTTAGTTTGAAAGGTTGGCAATTTCTGATGTACAGGTGGTCATTTGAAAGTTTTGACTTTAAAACTCGAAGTAAAACTTTATAAACTTTATTGAATCAAATTTTCAAACTTATCTCTACATTTCCACTTTTTATCTCAAAATTTCGACTTAATTAACTCAAAATTTCCTCTTTTTATCTCAAAATTTTGACTTAATTAACTAAATTTTCGACTTTTAAACTCAAAATTTCGACTTATCTCAAAATTTCAACTGAACTTAAAATTTTGACTTTTAACTTGAAATTTCAACTTTTTATCTCAAATTCTCAAATTTGGAACTTGAAAATTTGACTTTATTTACTCAAATTTTCCACCTTTAAACTCGAAATTTTGACTTTTTATCTCAAAAGTTCGAATTTTTATGTGCAAAAGAAAAAAACTCAGAAATTCAAATTTTAGATTTTTTTTTAAACTGGTGGAAACAGTCTTCCATACATTGTGACTTACTATAGGCAAAAAAAAAAAAAAAAAGTCAAGGTTTTCAATTTTATTGGTTTAACTGGCGGTAATGGGCCTCCATACATTTTTCTTATTGGCCAAATATTACTTTCGGTTTCTCGTGAGATTATTAAGTGCAGCCTGCGGGTCAGTAATTTGTGTGATGAGTTATGACATGCGCTGTGGTTGCAGCTCATTCCTCCTGTCTGTCTGGCCCATGCAGGGACATGGAGGCATCATCAGCGCTGGTTAAAATAGTTTCTCCAATGAGAGAAGCCCACGTTTCTAGACCAACCCGGATGTGAGCTGCGTGGACCAACCACGGGTATGTAGGACAGAAAGGGAGGGGACGACGAAACCGGAGACAGAAAGCTTTCGTGTACCACTTTAACAGGCTGTTAGCTTCTCAACTTCATTTTCAGGATGTTATGTGAAGTTGATTTGGGTTAAAGCAAAGACAGAGGAGCCGCTGTTGAAGCGGAGAAGCGCTGTTAATCTCCGTCAGTTCAGGGGGAACCTTCAAGCTGCGGGACTTATTCCCACTCGGAATACTGTAACACTGGGACCGTAAATATAGCTGCTGTCGTAGGTGCCTCTGCCGACTGACCGGCGGGGGAAACAATGAAGATTCAATAAGTGAAATCACCGTTTCAATGACACGAATCTTCACTTTCACCCGACTCCAAAGCAGAGCCGCAGAGTTCGAAGGTTCCGGCGTGGGAAGGTAAATAAGTTCCGGGATGGATTCGTGTCGGCGGGCAGGACTCAGCGGGCTCCTGTGCTCCCTGTCACTGCTCTGTGTCATCCTGGACATCCAGCTGGACGGTAGGGCGGCTTTTACATTCATCTAGAAGCTTTTAAAGCAGTTAAAAACCCGTGTACAGACTCACACAGGTTCATTTCTAAACGCTGTCTGTTGCTGACGCCCCTCTGAGTCTGACTCATTAAAGCGTTTTTCTGACTCTAATTTAACCGCAAAACATCATTAAGGTTCATAATGTCAAATTTAAAGAGATCAGCATACCTCAGCAGTTACATTTTCTAAAAAGAAAATTGCGTGTCATCAAATTGTCACACGACAATTCGACAAAATAGTGATGAACAGTGTTGTTGTTGTTAATGACGTCACCACGCATTTTCAAGAACGTATCGTTAACGGCGCGCGGCGTTGAAAAACCGTTGATACTCCGTTACATAAAAAAAAAAAAAAAAAAAAAAAGAGAAAATGCTTGTATTTACTATTTATTCTAACTCACCGAAGAAAAAAATTTGCAGCAAAAAAATTCAGCAAAAAGTTCCCGTAATAATTTTATTTTATGTTTGTGTTTGTGTATTAACGTGTGCAACTGAACATAATTAGGTGTGTATTGTGTTATATGTACTTATGCATATACATTTTTCCACACCTTCACTTTTTTGTCATCGTTCTAACTTTTTATTTTATTACAATTATGTACTTGTACACTTGCTTTTTGAAGATATGTGAATTTATATTTTAAAATTTGCACTTTTTTTTGTACTGCGCATATGCAGTTATAATTGTGTTCAAAAAAGAATAAAATAAAAATTTGATGACAAAAAAAATAATAATAGTAACAAACTGTCTAAAAAGTCGGTGTAACTATAGGAACAGCAAGTACCTGGTTACAACTTGAGAGAGTAATAATGGCGCTTGATAAGTTACTAATGTAGATTTTGAATTTACTACAAGTTATATAAAAATTAAAATGAGTTTTTATCATCAGAGTTGTTAAAATACATAGATTAATAAATTTGTAAATGAGAAAATCTCACAAATTTGTAGAATAAGTATAACGACGTTGTAAAATCGTGTGCCTGCGGTCGCCGCAGGGAGTCACACGATATGCAAATCAAAAATGCTTTAAAAAAGAAAAAAAACAGAACCACTCCAATGAAAAACACTAAGACAAACACTAGGATACTATTGCAAAAGGGAACAACTGAAGTATAAGATGTTGGTATGGTTTTTTTCTGCAAAGCGTTTCTAATTTGCATATTGTTTGAAGTCTGAAGGAACCTACCACCTAAAGTATTTCTGATTCTGACAAATAGTTCCCCCATACAGAACCCACAGATAACATTAACTATCTGGTTAAATCACCCAGGAAGATAGAATATCACATTAACATGTCAACAACCTCATATTAACAGACATGTAAAATATAACAGATGGACAAGTTGAAGTTTAAAAGCATGTTCGACCCTGCTGTTATATTTTTGTCAGTATTGTGTTCCCCGTTCCACTAAGGCTCCATCTTACATTACAGGTGTCCTCGGGGCAACTCATGTGGAGATCGAGCACCACTTGGAGATGGGCCGTAAACTTTTGGCGGCTGGGCAGCTGGCTGAGGCCTTGTCCCACTACCACTCTGCTGTGGGTAAGGTTACAGGCACACACAGACACACACTGACACATATTTATGCTCTTATTGCTGGCTGGCACTTTCTTTGCTTCAACAGTTCTCTGCAAGACAGAGGTTATGAATTTAATAAATGTTTATGCACCTATTGTGTCACAGAGGGAGACTCCAAGAATTATCTGACCTACTACAAGCGAGCTGCAGTGTTTCTGGCTATGGGTAAATCTAAATCAGCGCTCCCAGACCTGACTAGAGCCATCCAGCTTAAACCTGACTTTCTGGCTGTAAGTTAAGCTAATCACGACCAGAAAAACAAGTCCTTAAAAGTGTATATAATTTTGGTTTATGAGATGATTGTGTGTCATCTTTATGTACCTGCTCTTTCAGGCCAGGTTGCAAAGAGGGAACATTCTGTTAAAGCAGGGCAACACTGAGGAGGCTGTTGATGACTTTCAAGCTGTGGTGAGTTCAGCTTCTAAACCTCATAATGTGCAAAAATAATTTGAGGTTAAATGAGGAATCAATCTTTTTTTTTTAATATTTTTTTTGCAGTTGCAGCGGTCTCCAGACCACGAGGAAGCTGAGGAGCAGATGAAAAGAGCAAATGAGCTGGTGGAGCTGCAGGAGGAGGCGCATGCTGCGTATCACCAAGGAGACTACAGCACGACGGTTGCTGTGCTGGAAAGAGTCATTGAGGTGAGTTTGGAGCTAAGTTTGAATTTTGGAGGCAGTTTCATGATTTTCCAGGACTCAAGAGAGCTGGCCAATCAGAGGGACGGGGGGTTTGAGGAGTGGGAAGCCTTAAAGAGACAGAAGCTAAAAGGAAGTGTTCAGACAGAGGCTGAAATAAGGGTTTTCTAACACTTTTGTAAAGAAAAATAGCCAATCAATTGAGATATAAACCACGTTATATATTAGGGCTGAACGATTTGCAAAAATATCCCAACTGTGATTATTTTTCTCTATATTATAATCACAATTTATTGTGCCATTAATTTAGGTCCACACCTTATGTGTTATTCAACAGAACCAAGCAATGAATCTCTTTTCATTAATAGGAGTACCATGTTAGATAAATACAACAAGGAATAAATAACAAATAAGAAGAGCTATTTTGATTTATATGGCAAATTGGGTGTCATTTACCATATTGAAGAAAATTATCTCTATTCCGGTTCTGTTTTGAATTAGATAAACACATACATGAGGGAGAAAGAAAGGATTTTTGTTGTAAAAAAATACACAATTGTTGCCAATTTTAATCACTTTTCCCACTTTTTTGACACTTTTGAACATTTTTTGCCACCTCAAGCTTAGTTTTATCGCTACTTATTGCTGTTTTTACCTCTTCTCATCACTTAGGTTGTTGGAAAGGTGTTAGCAACAATTTGGCTCTTTGGTTGAGCATGGTTGAGTAACTCTGGTGTAGACCAAAATTGTATCTCATATTCTGACAGATAACAGGTTAAAGACATATTGCACTGTGTAGAATATCACGATTTAACCTAGTTTGCAATTAATTGTCCAGCCCTACCATATATGAACAGGTTACCAGAGGTACAGTATTAAGCCTTAAAAACAGAATATCCCCTCCTTTATACTTTGAACTTATTCTAAAAGCTGAACTATGTTTTTGTTTTCAGACCAAGTGTTTGTTATTGAATTTAAAAGTTACCTGTGTGTAAATTTTGCTGTTTTTCTTCAGATCTCTCCCTGGGATCCAGAGTCGCGTGAGCTCCGAGCCGAATGTTACATCCGAATGGGCGACCCGCAGAAAGCCATCCAGGATCTGACGCCAACCACAAGGCTCCGCAATGACAACCGAGCCGCTTTCCTGAAGCTCAGCATGCTGCACTACAGCCTGGGAGAACACCACGAGTCCCTCAAGTGAGCCCTGGATTAAACAATCTACCTCTGAGTCATGCAAACGGCGCTAATTTTCATCTCATTTTACAATCACAACTCTTTCCGTATTTTCACAGTCACATCCGAGAGTGTCTGAAGCTGGACCAGGATGACAAAGAGTGTTTCAGCCACTACAAGCAGGTGAAGAAGCTGAGCAAGCAGCTGGATGCAGCAGAGGAGCTCATACACATGGAGAGGTCGGTGCACTTTTTGCGGGGTTGAAAGGAAAAAAACACTCAACTTGACTAAACTGATTAATTATCTCGCTGGATTGTCTCTGACTAGATATGAGGAAGCCATTGAAAAATATGAATCAGTGATGAAGACAGAGCCAAATGTCCCATTTTACACCAACCTGGCTAAAGAGAGGATCTGCTTCTGCTACGTGAAGGTGCGTTTTAGGTGGTTTGGCATTTCTTGTGTTTAACTTTTTTGAGAAGTTCATCCACAAAAACTTGATCTTCCTGTTTTTACCAATCAAGATCAAGTTGGTGCACGAGGCGTTAGATGTATGTTCAGAAGCTCATCAAAGAGACCCACGAAACGTCAACATCCTCCGGGATCGAGCTGAAGCGTACATCCTCAACCAGGACTATGAAAAAGGTACAGTCAGGGGGCGGCAAAGGCAGGAAGTTATACTATAAGAGCCCAAATCTTTTTTCTAAAACATTCATTTAAAAAATAAATAGAGTCCAAAAAATTTAAAACACCATTTGATATTTTCTAGCTTCGTATTTCCTTATTTTTTATTTGTTGCAGCGGTGGAAGACTACCAGGAGGCGCGAGAATTTGATGGCGACAACAACGAAATCAGAGAAGGGCTGGAACGAGCACAGAAACTGCTGAAAATCTCTCGAAAGAGGGACTACTACAAAATCCTGGGTGTCAGCAGGTAACCAGCTGCTCTTGAAAGATGTCAGAAGAATTGTTCAAAATTTTGATAACAGCAAGGACACTGAATTTTTGAGAATCTTTCAGGAATTTCTGGAAATTTTATGTTGGGGTTTACAAAAAAATTCAGATTCAATTTCAGATTTTCAAATTCCATCCAGAATTGTTTGTGGAAGGTCTCTTGAATTTCACTTACTTTACAATGAAAATTTTCAACAGTTTGAAAATTTTGGTGAAAAATTCTAAATGTACACTTTTTGAAACTTTGTGGTATTATTTGTTTTCTCTGTTTAAATATTTAGGGTATCAACTGTATATGTTTGCAGAAACCTCAGGAATTCTCTTTTGAACTTTTTAGAAACTTGGAAGTTTGTGGATATTGCAAATTCTTAATGCTAGACTTCGGAAACTTGTAACTTTTCAACAGAAATCTCTGAACAAATTTGGTTTTGATATCAAGAAAGTTTTTTAAAAAGTCTAAATTTTTACCTTAATTTTCCTGCATTTCTTTTGAATTTTTACAAAAATGTTGGTTTCATCTCTTTTCTCAAGGAGTGCAAATAAGCAGGAGATCATTAAGGCGTACAGGAAACTGGCACAGCAGTGGCATCCCGACAACTTCCAATCTGAGACGGAGAAAAAGGAAGCAGAAAAGAAGTTTATTGACATTGCATCAGCTAAAGAAGTCCTCACTGACCCAGGTGAGGAACTGACAACATATTTCTGTCATTAACTTTATTATCTCAACCAGCCTAGGAAATGTTGTTTAGTTTATTTTGAGTAGGACTTCAGAGAGTCTGATCTCTAGCTACTCTTTAGAAGAAGTGGGGTGTTATAACAGTGGACATTGCAAATTGTCATCTTTTTTGACAATTCAATGAAAAAGAATACTTAAATATTTAAGAAATCTGTCTCAGCTATTCGAGCAGACTGAGACGTGAAGAATGACACCACACTTGGGTGTTTTTGTAAAAATTTTAAGGCAACAACAAACAGTTTGCTAACCTAGCTTAGCATTTAGCAAATAAAGAAGCAGCAAATGTTGTCCTTCTGCATGGAGTGGGCGGGAAAAGCCAAGAGAACCTTCATGTTACACTTTGTGTCTTCAGTTTTTCACAAAAAGGTCCAAAAAAGTTATATTTTAACAAATATTATAACATATTATTAGGCCAATATCGGTTTTGATGTTTTAGGATATCATATTACATAATTTTCCTTCACCTGCATAAATCAGTTACTTTTAGAAGATGTGTATCTGTTGCAGTTTGAATCTTGATTTGTCACATCAATCTTAAAAGTTAACATCAGTAAGAGTCTAATAAAGATTTTACACTTCCTGACTTTACTCTTCCTACCATTGTTCTGACAGAAATGAGGCAGAAGTTTGACGCTGGAGAGGATCCCTTAGACCCAGAGAACCAGCAGGGCGGTGGGGGAGGAGGAGGACAGGGCTGGCCTTTCCACTTCGACCCCTTCCAGTCTGGCGGCAGCTTCCACTTCAAGTTCCACCACAACTAGAACCAAGAGGACTACAGGAACTCGACTAAATCATGGAGAAGTCTTCCCAGGAACTTAATGCTTTGGATTGGACATGATTTAGTCTCCTGAACATTTGTTTTTCTACAAAGCTTGACCTACAAATTGTGACCTCTTGGGACAAAAGCGATGGACCTCACTGTGGGTTCTGCTGAGGAAAGAAAATGAAGTTTTGTTTCGACACTTCAGAGCCTTCAGAACGGAGCGTTTGTGGTTGAAAGCAGTTGATGTGGAGCGTTTGGGGTGTTAGCTCATACTTTTTTCATTGTGCCATTTTTTTAAGGACTCTCCTTTTTTTTAATGCAGTCGCTCATTTTCAGACATCACACAGAAAGACTTGCAGTGTGTTGGTTCGCTTGGTGAGGAATCATGTTTACTGATTTCAGCCTATTCTTTATTTCATGTCAAACCTTCTCTTAACTAGAGAGCCAAGTCTTTTCTACACAGCAACAGCATTGTGGGAATTTGAGACTTGAGCACCAGAAAACAAAACTCGTAGGACGGTTTTGAAATCCTATGGATCTTAAATAAGAGCCACTTTGTGATTGTTTTAAAGATATTCCTGCTTGTTTTTTACATCCATCCAACAGGATAACGTGAAATCTGTATTGTTGTAACTTTAAAAGGCTTTTCATGCAGCATCAAATGTCAGTGATTCAACTCGAATTTGCTCTGAACTAAAAAAAAAGTTTCTTTCAATTTGACAGCGTAGCACTCTGTACAAGAGACGACTTTTCTTTTCACTCCTTTCAAAGTTTGTCTTTGAAAACTTGCACTTTTACCAGACCACTCCACATTTTCTACTCCTTAGTTGTGACAGGAGGCTT
Source organism: Thalassoma bifasciatum (assembly GCA_008086565.1). Classification (NCBI taxonomy): domain Eukaryota; kingdom Metazoa; phylum Chordata; class Actinopteri; order Labriformes; family Labridae; genus Thalassoma; species Thalassoma bifasciatum. The sequence goes on along the minus strand of RPOG01000278.1, from coordinate 39,520 downwards.
TTAAAAGCCTTTCATAGACTTTTTACAAACCGAGTGTGTCTTCAGCAATTAAGAAAGTCTCATCAAGAGAAAAGTCCTACAGATGAGCTGTCAGAGCTGTGCATTAGTTTTGGATTTAAGTAACTCATGCAACACTGTCTGTGATTTAGGATTAATGAAGGTACCATTTAAGACCAGTAAGTTGCAGAAAATAAATAACTGTTAAACATGGAAAGACACACAATGATGCTTTTGGACAGGATATGACATTTGAAGTTTAAGTTATTCTGAATCTTTTCGACTGCTTGACCGTGTGAAGCGAATTTGACGGGCTCTTTGTATTTAAATCCACTCAGAGGGACTGTTGGTTTCTGGGTTTCTAATTTGAGTTTTGTTTGTTTCTGTTCGTGGCTTCGATTTTACTGTTGCCAAACTGAATCAGCTGATATGCTAAAGCGTATAAAATATTAAAACAACCAGTCTGTCTGAATTTATTGATTTTTTAAATTTCATTTTTGGTAAAAGAAGGACTACTTCAATCCCTCATATTTAAACCTGAAAGCTACATAACCTGGACTACATTTCAGCTGCTGACAGTATGATGAGTTTCAGGCAAAATAAGCCAGCTTAACAACTTAAGCCTCAGGCTGTAAATGTCAAGAGAGCGATGTAGAGCTCTGATAAGGTTAAACAAACACACAAAAATAGAATTATAAAAGAATATAATTGTAACCTGTCTCAAACACGTTACTCAGGCTTTGGGATGTGTTCCTGCCAGGTGAACCTGAAATATCTTTGCCTCCAATACCACGTCTTTATGTTATAGAGAAAATGATTCTCAAATGGAAATATTGATACTTTGAAACTTAGGTCACTTGAGGTGATGTTTATCATCAACAGGAACACGGGAAAGTAACTTCACTATTGAGATCTTGCCAAAATGACTCATGATTGGTGAGAACTACTTTTCCATCCGCCTGTGTAAGCACGGAAGTCACATAGAAACGAAGCCAAAAAAAGCAATTTTTAGAGCAGAGATTTGTTGTCAACATAGAAATTAACTAGTCAACACAGTATGCAGGCAATGTTGAAATCACAGTGGGTGCCTGCCATAGCAGATGATACAAAAATTAAAAAAGGAGCCCAAATCCAAGCAATTATCCATCATTCTTTCCTTTTTTTCAGTAACAATAAAAGTCTCAAATACAGGATTCAGTTCAGAAACAAAATGAAACAATGACATTTACTGACACCACACTGAAATATTACCATACACGCACATACTGCTGTTTGCCCACACCTTGTCCACACACAGCACACCCAGGCAGCTTACACACAAACACACACACACGCACTGTGTATTGTGCGGTTGTCACTGCCAATAGACACATCTTCAAGTGAAAAACTGACACAAGAGTTCTGTGTCTGCAGAGGTGAAGTGGTGAAATACTGCAGGGTTCATGTTGAGTCGACCCTGAGGTCTCCCTCGGCCATGTCACTGAGAAACAGTCCCGCTAATGTGCAGAGCAGCGTCAACAGTTCACTCCAAATCCTGGCGTGTCCTCCAGACTGTCCGCCTCAACCTCGATAGATACAACGTGGTGACCAGGGATCATAGCCAGGCCCAGGACTCTGGGTTCACCCTGGGAAAATGTGTCTGTGGGAAAACATGAGAACCAGTCACTGATTTCATTACAGAGAAATGATGGAGATTCTTTCATGAAAACTTGAGCTGGAAAAAAATGGCCATCATTTGACAAAAAATTTGATTTTAGAGCGGGAACTTGGGAGAAATTTTTGCACGCAATGCAAACCCCACATTTGTTCACAGGTGGTGATGTCTCAAAATAAGTCAAATTTGAATCAGGAAAACCTTAATGAGCAAATGTTTTTACCTTGGAAGTGTCAGAACTTCAACTTTGACTGTGAATTTTTGACTCAAGTAATTTTTTTTCCCAACTCAAAGCTAGACTCATTACAGAAAATAACACTTAGGTCACTGTCTCTATCTTGTTATATCGGGGGTCCAAAGTCTCTTTACAATTGAAGAAATTTATTACGAATGCAAATGAGAATACATATATGTGGAAACTGTTACACACTAATTTCTTGTGTCAAACACTGATTCACAGACTTGACAGTGACTCTCTGTGATGCTTTGTTCTGCAGTTTTGCTGAGTCTGTGTATCTGATTTTGTTTCAATAAACCATGATACACGCTGTGCTTTTTCTAAAGGAGTGGCCATTGATGGAGGATTCATTTAACTACTGAATGAATAGAACAAATTTGATTCAGATGTGTCATTGTGTGCCTTTTTGTTGTTCTCTTTAAGAAAAGGACAAACTGTGTTTTTCCAATTCACCTGTAGATTTAAGGAACTCCTGAGCTGATCCCAGGATGACGTTACAGTCCCGGTCTGTGCAGAGGAACAGACCCACTAAAGTCCGACCATCTGTCATACGGATCCTCATGTTTTTGTTGAGCAGACCCTCCAGTTTCTGTCTGGCCTGAGAGGACGAGGACACAGAGGTTTGTTCCTGTTTGAGAACAGAGTCAGTCACTAATAAACAAACCAGCATGGAAATACACAATAGTTTTACAGCATTAAACAGTGGTAATAAGGAGAATTTTCTTGAATTCATTTCAAATGTCATTCCACAAACACAAAAAACGTTTTATAATTTCATGATACAAAATTTGACACATTAGTTCCTCTACCTTGGACGTTAGCTACCGGCTAATGCTAAGCTTTAACATCTCACACCTAATTCAATACTTTTTGAAAATGTTACTTAGCGCTTTGACACATGGAATAACTTCATTAACCGTGTGTCATGAGGATATAAGAGTAATAAAACATACATGCGAAGAAGGACCGTTTTCCTCAATCATTGTTGCCATTATTTCACCTCCTTCCCCTCACGTTTTCCTACGGAACAATTTAGCTGACGGACCAGCAAAACCGGAAAATCAAAGTGTACTTTTTTTTTTTTTTTTTTTTTTTTTTTTTTTTTTTTTTTTTTTTTTAAAGGATGAAACCCTTAAATTTACCAAACCCTCTTTTGTGCCTTTAAAAATGAGTCAGAACTCTATATTTGGATATTAGCAAACTCCTGTGACAAAAAAGCTGCTAAAACTTTAACCTTTTGCCCCAAATTGAAAATATTTTTGTGAATTCCTGTTTATTATTGACTCTCCTGTCTGTTAACTACTGTTACTATTGTTAATTATTGTAATGAATGAAAGTAGATAGCCAATTTTTTAGCCAGAAAATAATCATATGCTTTACTTTTTTTCCCAGCTAAAAATAGTATATTTGAATGTTCATGGACATTAAAAAAAATTATATCTTAGCATTAAATGTATCATTTTGATCAAACAGCTTGCACATGCTGGTAGATTGACTGTTCCAAAATCATAATAATATTTAGGATATTAGCAATATATTGATGGTTTTAAGTCTCGAACTTATCATGCAAATATTGATTGATACTGATACCAATGTTGGTATTGATACATGTGACCAGATCCATTGTGGTGTTTTATCTCCTTGAAGAATATCCCAGACACACATGTAAGATTTAAAAAAAAAAAAAAAAATGCTTTAAAAGATCATCCAAATAACAAAAAAAAGTGCTATATGCAATTGTTCCCTGATAATTGTTTATGCAAATGAAAGTAATTTTGTTGGTATAACTACTACCATAAAACGTTTCTTAAAAATAAAGACACATTTAATCTAACGCACCATTTGTGCACCAAAAGTCGTGTTAAAACAAGGCTTTTAAAGTGTGAATGCTGTGACTGAATTAATTCAAAATGAAAAACACTTCGTCCCTGGGTGGGCTCGAACCACCAACCTTTCGGTTAACAGCCGAACGCGCTAACCGATTGCGCCACAGAGACGATGACGAACGGTGACGGGGGCGTGGTCTGTATTAAACCTCAACTGTGAACTGATGTATTATCTGTTTCCTTTATGTTGTGTGACAGAACTTCACACCGAACTTTTTATCAAATGTCATATGAAAAACGCTGTTGTTATTCAACGTATTGCCGTTGTCTTTACTATTATCGAGCACCCGGATGTGTCTTCTAGCAAAGGCGTTCATTCAGTGTTATGTGCAGCTCCTGCCAACTAATCTAGAAATAGGTAGTGACAGTACAACACACTCAGAATGTGAACTCAACTCACACAGCGTTTACATGAACAGGCTGCATTAAAGATGTCACGTGTGTCAAAATTATTTTAGACAATGTTTATGTATATCAGGGGTTTCGAAACTTAAACAAGCAATAAATCTTTTATGCAAAACGTTTGAAAGGTAGAACAAACAAGAAGCTACATTTCTCGCTTAAAAAAAAAAAACCTTTGACTTTAGGGTCAGTATTTCGACCTTTTAGTCAAATTTCTCCAAATTATAAATTAGAATTAAGACAAAATAGTATAATTTAGAAATGAAAGTCAGAACTCTGAGATCTGAGACAAAACTATAATAGTTTTGTCTCGGATCCTTCTGACTTTTTGGGTTTTAAGCAGGAGGTGTCAGAAAAGTTACCACTATAATTTCTTTTTTTCTGAATTTGATGGGTTTTTTTCCACAGTTTTTGATTTTAAAATTAGAGTTGTAGAGGATACATTAAGATACAACAAGTTTTATTGGTCATTTGATTTTTTCCTTAATTCTAATGCCTCCTCAGAGTTCTGACATTCACCTCTTACTATAAACATATGTACACATTACATTTCTGCCTCTTTGACCCATAATACTTCCTGTTTCAAAACTTTGACCTATTTGCCACATTTAGAGTCACTTCCTGCATCTTTTAATGTGATATCAGAACCCTACATCTATTTCAGTAAAAAAAAAAAAAAAAAAACAGTGTGGTTATGAATAATAACAATTGCATCAAATAACTAATAGCAAATAACCCCAAACAGCATACCTGTCTGTACAAAGACCAATTTTAGTTTTTATACTTATTAGGTCTTACTTATTCCTAATAGCAAGGAGAAATGAAAAGTGCACACCAGAAAAAGGCTGAGGTCTTAGGAGGTTGAAAGTATTGTCCTGAGAAAAAAGATATTTGAGAAAAAGTCCAAATTTAGAGTTTTAATTCGGACCTCAGAGGTAAAAAGGTTTCTCAGCTATTTATGCTGATCCAGGCTGGTCACAGCAGGAACATTTCATACTTTCAGTTTTTATGCTTCATTGTGATGTTTAAAGCAACCCCCTGCTTCAGCAACATTATCTCTGTTTCTTCTTTCTGAGCTGCCAGGGATTCAGAGGACTCGGCTCTGAAAGCAACACAGGCACCGGTGTCTTCTCCGTGCGTGTCACACTGCATAAAATCTGGGTTAGCTGGAGCGCAGCACCCAGGGGAGGCGCTTCTTCCCCTCTCATCCTCTCATGTCTCCCTGCCAAATGGACACGAAGGGGGGTGAAGTCACAGCAGAGTAGTGCAGTGTGTCAGAGCCTGCGGCGACCAGAGAGAGGCCTGGCTAGTTTAACCCCTGTGTTTTGTTCTGACACATGCACAGTCATGAATACAGACACCTTGCACACATAGATAACTGCTGGGTTCAGATGCTCTTCATTCTCTCTCTGTTCGTAGTAAATGTGTCACTCTTGGACCGAGCACTTAACAAATTCCTGTCCCCTCGTTTGTAGGGGACCAGAGCAGCTCAGACACCTGTTGCAGAAGAGAACGCATAACAGGAGAGCTTGCTTTCACTGGTTATGGATAACTTATGGAGACAGTAGATGGCATGGTGTCATTCCTGAACGGCAGTGATGAGCACAGACTTTATGAAGAGGGCAGTTTATCATGTTTAAAGCACTCAAGGGAGACGTCAAGTGTGTTTTTCCACCCAAAAGGGAACTTAGGCACAGGTTTGGCTCCCACAAAGGCACTCAAGTGCATGTTTTGGCTCCCAAGATGACACTTTAAAGAATGTAATGGTGAAAGAAGAACATTAATGGTGTTAAATCAATTATAAAAAGGTGGATTTTTGGCCGCAGTCTCAGCAAGTCTTTATTTTTAGTAATTTCACCAGACCAGGCTACAAAGATGTCTCATTTCAAGTTATTTAAAGACAAAAATTATGTCTAAATTGCTTGTAATAAAATCTGCCACTGGGGTAAGAAAAAAAGTTTCCTGTATCAAGACATTATTTTGATGTCAAGAAACTTGACAAGTAAAATTTTCTAACCTCACTGCCAGATTTTGGCAGTGGCTGCTTTCAACTTTTTTGCCAGGTTGTTGTTTTTTTGCCAAGGTTTAACTACTGGCTAATGCTATTATCTATTTTAAAAAATGGTTCACTGGTTCAGTTTCTTCATATAAATCCAAGCACAAAAAATCCTGTCAATAGACACAGGCCCTAAAGTCCAGTCCTCTCATTTATCAGTATAAATGTTATTTCAGTCTTTGTTTTCAGCTTTGATACACTGGATGGGGAGACCAAATTTCCTGTTCTTATCTCTGACAAACAAGCTCAAGGGTAAGAGTGAGAAGAATTAATTTTCTGGGCTGTAATAGAAATGCAAAGATTGATTTGTGAAGGAATTCAAATCTATTTAATGTTGGTTGTTCGCATCACATATAAGAACTTTTGACCCCTGACCTTTTACGATCTTATCAACATTACACCTGTCTCACAGGTAAAATTTTCACATTTAAATGACAAGGTTATGTAAAGAGTGATTGTTAAAGGAGTTAAACATTGGTCATATGCTGTTCTCAAAGCCTGCTCTTTTTTTTGACAAGCCTGATTTTCTCTGATGATGAAAACACCTGTTGATTCGTCCATTTAGTCTCAGTCAGTATTCAAAGCTTTCTGACACCATTTCTTGGTCTTTAAGTATTCTGTGAATGCTATTGAAACCCCAAGGATTGGCTGCAAGTGGTTTATTTTATTACTTTCTCTTTTAATCAAACTGTTTTCAGGGTGAGGACTAAACTTTTAAGTGAGTGAAATATTTCATAACTGAAGCCCTAATTGCAATTACTCAGTTTTCTTGTGATATGAGGTTTATTTCAGTTAATATCATGAGATCTCAAGTGAAAGCTGTATGTTGTAAAGAAATGGATCGATTGTCCATTATTTTGAGATAAAAAGCTTAATTTTTAGGATAAAAGGAAAATGTTTGGATGCTATCATGGCATTTTTTTTTTCATTTTGGAAAATAGATCTACAATGTTGGATAAAACAGCTCTTCTTGCATCCAAATACAGCTCATTTGTCATATTTCATCCGCTGGTTTCTCCAGCGTGACCCCTGTTTCGGCTTTGACCGAGGTTTGAATGTGAGCTGCAAATCAAAATTCCTTTTGTCAAAACAGAAAGCGCCAAGAGCAGCCACTCAGGGCTGGATGGGGATCTCGGGGCTCCCATGGCCTTACTGCCATCCAGCTGACACAGCCTGCAGCCTCAGATTTTACAGTAAGTGTGCACAAAAATACTTGTGTTTGTGTTTAAACCTGAGTGACAGAGATGAACCGTGCACTCTGAGCTGATTAATGTGGTGGTTTACACGGAGGGGTGTTTAGTTTGCATATTCTGAATTGTTTTCATCCCCACCACAAGTAGTTAATTTTTAAGCAATACAATCTGATGTAAGTCTGGGCATGGCTGCGGCAGATTTTCCCAACCCCCCTCTCTCGATCCCTCCCCAGCACTCACACACACAAAAACACACACGCACATGCACACACATACACACACACACAACCCTGCTGCTCCAAAATACTTTTTTTGTACAACGGTGGGGGCTCCGGAGAATCTAAGGTGGCCATATTTGATAGATTTGTGTCGGGCTCTGCAATGCAGAAAGCGAGAGTTGTCGCGTGTGATCTTGCAAGTGACAGTGACACCAGGCAAGTCTGTCGGATTCGTGACTGATCCGGACTTGGGGAGAGAGAGAGGGAGCTAAAAAAGAAAGGGAGGGAGGGGGGCAGACAGAAAAGAAACAAACAACTAACAATGTAACTTACATGCAGCCACACACCCCTTTTTTCTTGTAACAATGTGTACGTTTTTAAGGAGGGAGGGGGCACTCGGAGGGAGAAAGAGAGACGGAGAGAGATAGAGAAAGGAGGAGGGGGGTGCGTTCTGAAATAATATAGTCAGCCATTTTTTATGTAAGGGGATTTTTTCTTATTGGGGGGGTTGTTAAAAAATAAATATAAGAGGGCGGCCATCTTTGTTGCTCTGCCTAGTGTAAAATATTTCAAAACGCCCCCCACTTTTTTCTGTGCCGATTTGAATATTAAATAAATATCACACATTCGAGCAAGAATACGCTTTTTTGCATACAAGGACGGACCCAATGACAGGAATATAATGTCCTCTCCTCTCCGGTCCTGTGAGGAAGACGAGGGCATGGTGGTTAATTCCGAGGGAGGAGATTTTGATGAAGAAGACGACGACGGGGACCTAGACGAGAACGCAAGCGACATAAACTCGCCGGCGGCGCCTCGGGAAACTGCAACACCAGCCGCGCCAGGTACAGTAAAGAAAACTGGCGGACAGGTCGGGAGCGCGCGCAGGTCGGGATAAAAAACACTTACTAGCAGTAAAAATGTGGAGGAATAGCTGGGTAGAAGTAGCCGCAGTTTGTGCCCCGTGCCTGCCTCTCCTCGTACAGTAAGCAGCAGAGAGGAGTCGAGTGCGCGTAAATAACCGAAACACACTTAAAAATAGTCGAAATGCTCCTTAAACCGCTACATGTCTCCGTTATTCCACCTGGAACGACGAGCGCGCGCTTTCAAAACACTTCGCAACAAACTGCAAAAACAACCAAAAAAAATCACAACCCTTCCCAAAAAAATGTGATTCTTCTATCTTGTTTCGCCTACTTCCTCCTCACCTCCTGCACATCCCAACAAAGTTTACACCAACTTGACACAGCTGCTGTTTTTTGTTCTGTTCCCCCAGCATCAAAAAGTTGTCCCTTAAATCTCCTTTGACAGCTCCCAGACATGTCATGACATGCAAATGAGCTCGGTGTGCGGGGTAATAAGGTCGCCCTGAAGGGTACAAAGCTCACGGCGGGCACAAACATGGACTCCTCTGCCTGGAGGCTACATATATTTGATACCCGTCATGGGAGGAGATGATAGGTTTTGCTGTGCAGACATGACACAAGCTGGTGTGAGACAGAAAGTTGCCCCCTCACTACCCTCATTGTCTCCATGACAGGTCAAAATAGGACACTGCTGCTGCTGCATGCTCGCGCTCAGGCCAGGAAGGTGTGACTCTTCAGCACCCTTTTATTTCAGCCTGGCATCTCAATTATAACCATTCTGACCATACAACTATTTCCCCCCACAGCTACAGCAGCTGCTTCATCTGCAGTATTGATTCAGGTGGGATATGATTGACTGCATGTCATTCTGGAAGTTTCTGTCACAGTGAAGCTGATGCAGAAAGAAGTAGAGGTTGGTTAACCACACAGCTTGAAGTTGAAAAAAGCAGTGCGGCAGGCTGCAAGCTCATGGTTGAAGTTCGTTAATAAGAACTTGTAATAATGTGGTTTCGATGCATTTCGCAGAAAAACTTCAAAGTGACACTGCAACGTGTGATGGGATGATAAGAGGTTGTGCAAAAACTAGTGAGACTCGGGTGTAATTTTCTATATGAATAATAGTGATATCATCCATTGTCTGTAGGCTTAATTAGCAGCACTCTGGATTTGCCGCCATGCCGGTGCCAGACAGATAAATTACACTCCGCTGAAATTCACTGGGGGACCTTTCATTTAACCCCCCGACGACCTCCAGCCGTCGTGGTGGTCGTGGTCCCGGTGTGGGAATAGCACAGCAGCGGAGAAAGTCGTTCCAGTTCACCGCACCGTCCCGCTAGCTGGCGGCCTCTGAATCACCGGGGCCTGCGTGCGTGCTGCCGCCGCCCCCGGCGCGTCTTCAGCGGCTGCGTGCTGTACAGATACGCGGGGAGCGGGGTTGTTTTACAGGACGGGGGTGGGAGCGAAGAGGAGGAGGAGGAGGAGGAGGAGGAGGTGTTGGAGGGGCTGTTACTGCTGCTTTCTGCTGCTGCTGCTGCTCAACAACAAAGGCAGGCAGACAATAAAATCAGAGAAATTGCAGTCTTTCAGAACAGGCTGGTTGCATGGCGGAAACCGCAGCCTGTATTTCAGCCACGCTTTAGTGCTCTGCTGCAGTTTGCACTTTGAAGCAGAGAGCGGCTGCTGAATCTCTTTAATACTCCAAAGCCAGGTCAGGTTACAGGTTAAATTGCTTTTCTTGTGGTTGTGATATTGCACAGGCACCATGGGGAATAACTGGCCTGATATTTTCATATCATCTCCTCCTGCAAGAGGAGCAGATCATGTATTTTAGAAACAATGTGTCAGGGCTTAGTGTGATACAAAATAGGAGTAAAGCAGTGTTTTTCAACCTAGAGGTCGGGACCCCATGTGAGGTCTCCTGGGATTCAAATGGGGTCACCTGAAATGTCAAGTAATTGATTGTATAAAAAAAGATTGAACTAAATACTATTCTTTGTAAAATTGAAACACTACACACAACTGTGAGGACTTGCTAAGTGATCTTGAAAAAGTCTCATCTCCAGATATGTGCCTGATCATAATCCCCATTTTAAAATGAGGTTATGAGCACTTAAAAAGATTATTTTTAAAAACTAATTCCCAGCTTCCAGATCAGGACCTTGGTTCATTTACAGCACGCCGAAGTCTCTATAACAACAGCGCGCCAGTTGATGAGGTTTAGCAGTGAGGAGAGAGATCTGTATATTAACTCTGCTGAAAACAATTTCTGCAATTTATGTAGTAGAAATAGAGGAAACAGGAGCTTGACTGTCTGATAGAAAAGGGACGAGCAGAAGAAGGCTAAACAGGAGAGTGATAGAGCACAGTCTAAAGGCTAAACCCACATGCAGCAGTTATACTGTAGCGATATGTTTAAACCTGAGTTTATCAATAAAAGTGAATATTCAAGAAAGAAAACTTGAAATTTTCCAGCCCAAACAACAAAAGAGTTGTCCTTTCTTTCCATTGATAACCAAGCGGCAACCTCCGGTCTGAAAAAAAATGAAACAACATAGAAGTGCTAAAAAGCTGCTGTTCCTTGAGTGACCGCTTGAGGCTGGCTCCAGAAGTACTGGAAGTCACGTACACACCAAGCCAAAAAAAAAAGTTTTCAGAGCCGAAATTAGTGTATGTAAAGCCTGGTACAAACTCTGTCTCCCGTCTGGATCGTTAATTTCGCTAATGGCACACACTGTGAGGGGGGTGAATTTTTTTCTAACTCGGCCATTTGGAAGATTTTAAGATCAAGAGCTTAACCAATCAGAGCCACAGCTCAGATCACGTGACTGACGGGCGCCCAATGGTTGTGAGTTTGGGCACTCATCCCAATTCCAATATGGCTGCTCCCGCCGTTTAGCCTCAAAACGGAGCTGCAGTAACAGACGGGTGAAGTCACGGAGACTACGTCCATGTTTTATACAGTCTGTGGTGTTAACGTAAAAATCAAATTTGAAACTAGTTGTGTAAACAGAGGGGTTGGGGGGTCTACAATGTGCCCTCTTTGAAGACAAAATGTGCACTAAACTGCCTTTTTGGGAGCCAAATCAAACGCTGAAGTGCTGTTTTGGTTGGCAGACCACACTCATCTGCCCATTGGCTGCTTAAAACATAATAAATTGACTTCTAGGAAGCAAAACTGTGCGCTGTATTTGCCTTTTGTTTCTTTCGCCCCTGCCCTTAAAAATGTCTGTGCACACCACTGGTCATGACACTTAGGTGGGCGGGAACTGAAAGCCTCCTTTGGCTCCCTGAGTTACTGGTCACACTTTTTCACCAGCATAAACCAATTATCTCCATTCTATTGCAAACCAGCTGTCAAATCTACTTACAGCCCCCTGACTAACTGTATCTAATTTAGCATGTGTCACAATTCAGAAGAGGTCAGAGGTCGCTGAAGCCACAGTGGCTATCACGCAGCTTTTGTTGTGTGTAATTATGTTCAGTGGGGATTATCGCAGGGTGCTTGGAAGCTTTTGAGAAGATTATCATCCATCTGATCTTCCTTCATCCCCCATTTTTCTCCACTAGAAGAAGAGCCGGAGTTATCAGACCGAGAGGTCCCCATCAAGAAGAAAGGGCGACCGAAGAAGAAGAGGGAGACAAAGAAAAAGGACAAAGAAGGGAAACCAGTCAAAGCAAAAAAACGCAAGAAGATAGTAAGTTCGTTAAGCTGTCATGCTTTGGGTTTGAAGATATTAATACTTCATTATTTCAAGTGTCTGCCACTTGTCTTATCTCCAGGACAGTGATGTAGAAAGGGACTCAGACAGAGAAAGAGACTACGGAGAGAACTCAGACAGTGTAGCCAGCGACTATGGCTCTGGAGAGAAAAAGAAGAAGAAGAAACATAAAGAGAGGAAGGAGAAGAAAACCAAGAAGAAGAAAAAAGACGATGGAGACCGAGACAGCAGTCAGGAGGAAACAACAAAGGTAGAAGCACCTGAATCATCTTTGAAACTTTCATCCATGTTCATCTGTTGTTTTCTAACTCTGATTTGTTGTTTCCTTTGGCAGCAACCGATAGAGCAGAAGACCTCGGCCCAGCTGGCGAAGGAGTGGGGTCTGGAGGATGTTGATCATACCTTCACAGAGGAGGACTACAGGGAACTCACCAACTACAAAGCCTTCAGCCAGTTCATGAGGTAGAGGAGCCGCAAAATCAGCTTTGACTGTGATGAAGTTATTAGCCACACTTCAGTGTCAGATCTAACCTGGTGCAGGACGCTGTTCTGATTTTTCCTTTCACATTAGCTCACAGGCTAACGTAACCTAAGCGACCAAGTTTTTCCACCTGTACTTTATTTATATCAACCTTTATTCTCTAAACTTCACAGCTTATATCTAAATCAGCTTATAGCGTCACAAATTTTTTTCTTTGAAAACTTACAACTTTTTTCTAACATTAAAACTTTTATTATAACATCATGATTTCAATCTTGAGCATGACGACTCTTTATCACAAAACATGACAGATATTTTGTCTTACTTACTTTTGTAGCACTAGGACTTTTACATTACCTTTACATCCCATTGGCAGATTTTTTTGACTTGTTACAAGCAATTGATGCCTCATTTTTATCTTTAAAAAACTCCTCCAACCATGGCCTATATTCTTAGTGTGTTTGGTTCCAAATTTCATTAAAAGTGGCTTTAAAAGGGTCTTAAAAGTCTTAAATTTGACTCCCTGAAACCTGAAGATGCCCTGTCCTTTACTTTGCCCTAATCTTCTGTCTCACAGCCTGTCAGTGTGAGCGATCATCAGTCTTCTTCAAAACAATATTATCATAACAACCAAGTCAGGATGCAATAATATCAGTGATGTTAATTTTTTTTCAGTATGCTGAATGTTTTGTTAAGATCCAGTACATCAATCTACCAACAACCTTTTGTTTTGTTATTGGTAAAAAAATCAGTATCTTTTCTATCCAATACGATGATGTTTGCTGTCTCATATCTTTTTTGTTGCTTCATATCATTTTTGTGCTGCAAAATGAAAAAGCCTGGGGGTTAAATCACAAACCCTGAAAAATGCCAGTCTTCGTTTACTTTCTTACCTCCTTTCTCCTAGTTTTCTACTCTATAAGCTGTTCTCTTACCAAAAGAAGAGACAACCCAAAGATAAACAGTGAAAAATAAAGTGATTCGCAATTAGTTTTTTGCATCACGTTGGAAAACATTTTTTATCTCTAAGGTCGTTTTTCAAAGCTGCCGCTTGTCACACAGTTGAGCCTTTTTCACAGCTGCAGCTCAATTCAACAGCAACTCTTTCTTGGGAAACTCCAGGTACAGGTGTCATGGATTTTTTTTTTTAAAAAAGCACTGCTTGTTACTGTGTCTGTCCTCCTCCAGCAGCTGCATCTTTATTATCACGGCTGGTGTCTGTATTCCAAGTACAGGGCTGTCAGCGGCAGCCGGAGCCTCAGCCTGAGCGTCTGACTCATACCTGCTCTGACTCTGATAACATTAAGTAATCCGTAATGTCTGCTGCATGTTGATGTCAGGAAGTAATTGTCTGTTTCCGCTCCACTGGCAGACAGAGCGGCAGTGGATAAATAAACTCTGCTCAGCCGTGCTGCAGATTATACAAACCACTCCTTTGACAAGTTGATGTGAATCTAATTAACAATCAATGAAAGTGGAACAAGTGTTCAACAACACTCGTAGATATCAAGATTTCTGTGTCGTCTCTGCCCAAAGCATTTTAATGACCCCGGGTGTTTGTCTCTCAGGCCGATGATAGCCAAGAAGAACCCGAAGATCCCCATGTCCAAGATGATGACCATCCTGGGAGCCAAGTGGAGGGAGTTCAGCTCCAACAACCCCTTCAAAGGCAACGCTGCCGCTGTTGCTGCGGCGGCTGCGGCTGCTGCTATCGCTGTCGCTGAGCAGGTCTCCGCAGCGACGGCTTCGCCTGAGCCGCCACCTCTGCCACCGCCAATAAGAAAGGCGAAGACGAAAGAGGGCAAAGGTCAGCGCTTAAGTTTTTCCAACTGCTTTTGAATCAGAATCAGAATCGCATTTTATTGCCACGTATCTTTAAGCATACAAGGAATTTGACTTCATTTTAACTGTGCTCTCTTTGTCATATCAAATATATAAAAGAGCAGATATTAAGTCACTGCAAATTAGAAATATTAGGAATATAGAAAGTTTGTACAAAAGGAATAAAGAAAGAAATATATATATTTAAGTCAAATAGCACAATGAAAATGTGCAACCGAGGATGTGCGTGAGACCTGACAGCGCGATGACAGGGGTTTTTTTTAATATGTTTTTTATGTTTACTGAAGGTCTTTAAATTAGTATCCCCTGTGATGTTAATGTGTTAAGAACAAACATACACAGAGACATATTCAAAGACTTTCAACTTGAAAACAAGTGAATTTCATGTGTTTCTAAATGTGTGATAACTAAACCCTGAGTGCTAACAACAAGCTAGCTTTAGCTACTGGTTATCAGAGGCAACATTTGATTTCTGACCTGAGCAAGTTCTTCCGTCACCATCCAAATTTTTTTTAGTTATAAGTTTTTTCTTTGAATTAGACAAAAAACAAGGTTATTAAATGCGATTTTTCTTAAAGTGTAGACTTTTTTCTCAGTGGCGACTGATTTAGGTGGAGACTTTATAATAATCTTAAATCTATAGATAATAGATACTTCAGCAGACATTTAAGTCTGTAATTATAAAAAAAGGCAGATTTAGAATATGTTATAAACTGGTATTTAGTCCAATTTATTGTGATGTTATATTGTGATGATTGTGATGTGATGCACCTCATTGCAACGATTGATAATTTCCCTGTTAAGGTTGTTATTCAAGGGGGATGAAAGGGAACAAGTTTAGTGTTTTCCAAGTATTCACTGGTGTCATCTTAATTTTTCTTCTTTGTCATTATTTTATGTTAAACGTTGTTCATTTATGTCACACTAGGTCCTGGTTATAAGAAGCGTAGTAAAAGCCCTCGAGTCCCTGACAAGAAGAAGGCTTTGGCAAAGGCTAAAAAAATGGCCCCCATTCGGATCAAACTGTCGCCTATTGGAGCCAAGAGGAAGAAGAGTTGCTCTGTGAGTACAGATCCGTTTTTCTTCAATCTCTATTCCCCTTACCTGTCTTTATTTTTTTTGTTTACTTTGTTTATTTCCTCACGCTTGTTTTGTTCCCTGTCAGAGCGAGGATCTGGATGAGGATGAATCGGAGCAGGAGGACTCCAGCGTTCACAGCTCTTCTGTTCGCTCTGACAGCTCGGGACGGGTCAAGAAGAATAAAAGAGGACGGCCGGCCAAAAAGAAGAAGAAAAGTAAGCTGATGCTTGCGTGTGAACATATACAGCTCTGGGAAAAATTAAGAGACCACTGCAAATTTTTCTGTTTCTCTGATTTTGCTATTTATAGGTATTCGTTTTGAGTAAAATGAACATTTTTGTTTTATTATATAAACTACTGACAGCATTACTCCCAAATCCCAAATGTTGTCATTTAGAGCATTTATTTGCAGAAAATGAAAAATGGTCAAAATACCCAAAAAAGCCCACGGTTTTCAGATTTCAAATAATGCAAAAAACAAGTTCATATTCAATTTGAAACATCACATTATGAATGTTTTACCTTCGGAAGTATTCAGAAATCAATATTTGGTAGAATAACCCTGATTTGCAATAACATCTCTCATACATTGCTCATGTTCTCCACCAGTCTTTGACAGAGGAGAGAGATGACCACAGCAATGGTTTTTATACATTTTGTCGTTAAATAAGATTTGTTTCAGGTGATCACCTCATCAGTACCTTATCAGGTAGAAACAGGTAGAAACAGGTGTGAACTCAACAGACACTGCAATGGAATGACTGTCATATATGTAGAGACGCTGATTTCTGAAAAATTTGCAGTGGTCTCTTAATTTTTTCCAGGTCTGTATCTTACAACCTGTCTCAGGTTTACTTTCACTTTTTGGACTGAATCTCAGACAGGCTCATTCATGCTACATATCCGTCACTAACTTGATTTCTTAACCAAAAAAGTCTTTTTCACACACGTTGTAGATGTTTCTGTCTCGCTCCCTCAAGTCCCAGGTGAAGAGGAGGGCGACGGCTATGAAACGGATCATCAGGACTACTGCGAGGTGTGTCAGCAGGGTGGAGAGATCATCCTCTGCGACACGTGTCCCCGAGCCTATCACCTCGTCTGCCTCGAGCCCGAGCTCGACAAAGCCCCCGAGGGCAAGTGGAGCTGCCCGCACTGTGTGAGTACGACCGATCAAAGTCACGCCAGGTCTCTGCTTTCTGTGTTCGACCTGATTCACATATTTGTCAACACGTCTCCTTCAGTGATGCCACAGATTTAAGTGTCTTGTGTTAACTTGCTTAGAGCAGCGGATGAAAAGCGACTTTGTGGCTGCTTCACAAATCTCAGTGGGGAGCGTGTTGCAGTCACACAAACGCAGCACAAAGACAGATACCTGAAGGGCTGTTGTTGGTGTAGATGTGTTCAGTAATAAAATCTGAAGCTCACTTTATCTTTCCATGACACAGTGCTTTGTCTGAGATGAGTCAGCTGAATCAGCACTTCCAAGAAAGACGGTTTATTTCACATTATCCTGAGGGCGTCAAGTTTTGTTTGTTAAACAGAAGTGCAGTGCACATTTATGCAATAAAGTAAGAGAGAGAGACACTTTTTAAACACTTTATTTGTGCTCCAGATTTTTTATGGAACACACAATGTATCATTCAAAGATAGAGCTGCACAATGAGCTGCTTGTTTCCAGTTGTTTTTGCTTTTATACGCACTTTATACACGCTTATTCATCAACTGGCATTCTGAAAAGCTTTTATAGTTAATTTCCCGAAATTTGAGCTTCTGATTGTCAATTATTAGCTGAATAAGTCATCACTTCAAGTGTCAATATTTATCAGATTGTCAAGCTTTTCTGCTCAATCTAGATGAGGTGTAAGTCCACAGAAAATCTTTGATGCAAAGAATAATAAGAATATTACAAAAGAGCAAATGGGTCACTACGTCTCTTTGTTTGTTTGTTTGTTTTAGTTCAGGCCAGTAAAAACAAAAAAAAAACTTCCAGACAGATTTAAGCTGTCTCATGGAATTGTACAATTGAAGTAAGAATTTATTTCGACTACTCACCAGAATTCTGAAAGGATTACATTTTTCCCCTTTAGAATCTGGACTTAAAAACAGAATCAAAACAATGTCAGCCTTATTCTTTCAGTGACTGCAAAGATTAAAGATAAACAAGCCTGACATGGTCACAGATCCTCTAACTTCATTGCTGATTTTGCCAAAAACACAAGAAATTTGACGCTCACTTAAATGTTCTCGCAGGAAAAGGAGGGAATCCAGTGGGAAGCCAAAGATGAGGACTTTGAGGACTTTGAGGAGGACAGCGAGGACAGAGTGATATCAGAGGTGTGTGCGGGGATTCCCAGCAGGGAGGGGGCGGATGAGGAGGACGACGACCACATGGAGTTCTGTCGGGTGTGTAAAGACGGAGGGGAGCTGCTCTGCTGCGACACCTGCACGTCTTCGTACCACATCCACTGTCTGAACCCACCGCTGCCCGAGATCCCCAACGGAGAGTGGCTGTGTCCGCGATGCACGGTGAGGCTTTTCTTTTTTTAGTTAAACTGAAAACAAACTTAGATTAAAAATGATGATGAATTAGCTCAAGTGTTTCCTGCTTTAGTGTCCACCAATCAAAGGCCGTGTCCAGAAAATCCTCCACTGGAGATGGGGTGAGCCTCCACCTCCGATCCCTGTCCCCCCACCCCCCGATGCCCCACCTGATGCCCCCCCACCGCCTCCGATGAAGGGCAGAGCTGAGAGGGAGTTCTTCGTCAAGTTAGCCGGGCAGTCGTACTGGCACTGCACCTGGATCACTGAGCTGCAGGTACGAGAGTAACGCCAAACCTCATGTGCTCACATAACCAAAAAACCTCCATCCACCTTGAATAAGAGCTTCAGATTGTCTCCCTCGTTTCCTCTTCAGCTGGAGATCTTCCACTCGGTGATGTACAGAAACTACCAGAGAAAAACGGACATGGACGAGCCGCCCAGCCTGGACTACGGCTCAGGGAACGAGGATGAAAACGGCGTGGGGAAGAGCGAGAAGAGGAGGGCCAAAGACCCTCAGTACGCCATCCTGGAGGATAAATACTACAGATACGGAATAAAACCTGAGTGGATGATGATCCATCGCATCATCAACCACAGGTGAAAACTTCCTGTTAGAGTTAGAAAATATGAGAAATTATCCATGAACCCTTTTTTTCTATTCTTTTTCTTCTCTTAAAATTTATTTAGTTTATATTATTATCAGCCTAGTCTTCTTTCTTTTTCTTTCTTCTTCAACCACTGTGTCTTTTCGACCATCCCCCCGTCTTTTTCCAATTTCTTTCTTTTTCTTCTTCCTGTTTTCATTGCCCCTTCCTCATACTTATGCTTTCTGGCGTCTTTGTACTTCTACCATTTATTCTGTCGATCTGTCTGTCTTTTCCTTTTCCTTTTTGTCAGTCTGACTCTCTTCTATCCTTTAGTCTTTTCTTGTCTATCTTTTTCTTACTTCTCTCACTTTTTCTTTCCTTCATTCTTTTTGTTCATTTTCTTCTAACTTAAGTTAACTTTCTTTTTCTTCTTCTTTCTTCCGCCTTTCTTCCCTTCCCTTCTTTCCTTCTCTCCATTTCTTTTCTTTACCCCTGGTCCGTTTTTCCTCCCTTCTTTCCATCCATTTTCTTCTTCCTGTCCTCAGTTACTCCTGTCCTTCACTATCTCTTTCATTCCTCCAAATTTTACTTTTCCTTTTTTACTTCTGCCACTTTTCTTCGCTCCAAATCTTCCTCTCTCTTCTGTTCATCTTCCTTCTTTCTGTGTTTCTTTTATTTTCTTGGCCGTGACATGCGCAGCAACCCAAGTTCTTTAAAACTTTCTGGTTTAAAAGTCGCATTTGCTACGGATTTGTTTTGCTTTTCTCCCATCATGTTTTTATCCACTGGAAAGAAGACACTTCCTAACTTGCTCAGTGAAATTGTGATTGACTTGTGTTTTCATATCAGCAATGATTCCAACATTAACTAACACGAGGCAGCGCTCTTCATTAGATTGTTTTTTTTTTGTTAATAGTCTGGATCTTTTTGATCTGATCAGGCGATCATCCTGATTTTGAGTGATCCTTGTAAACATTGTAAGTGTAACATGTTTGTCTTTCTCCCAGTGTGGATAAAAAGGGGATATATCACTACCTGGTCAAATGGAGAGACCTGACCTATGACCAGTGCACCTGGGAGAGAGACGACCTGGAGATCCCAGAGTTTGGGATTTACAAGAGCAACTACTGGAGGCACAGGTTAGAAACACAACTAACCCTCATCGACTTGATCGCTAAGAACACTACTTTCTGTTTGTTTTCTTCAAGTAATTTCCCCTAGATTCACAGAAAAATTTCCTCTAACAGAGACAACATAATGAAGGAGGACCTGGAAAAACCCAGGAAGATAAGGAGCAAGAGCCAGGATGGAGAAGAGGAGGAGGAAGAGGAGGAGTCTGTTGCCTCTCCGGTTACTGATGTGAGTTACAGTTGCACCAGAAAAGTTTGGGAGAAGATGATAAATGTTTTCTGTGCATACATCTTTGACTGTTATTATCTTTTATCCTTTTAAACTGCAGCTAAAACTACAGTTGATTGTGTGAATGTGAGGCTTTAAAATCTTTCCTCTCACCTCAATTTTATCCTCACAGCCAACGATAAAATACGAGGAGCAGCCGGACTTTGTCACATCAACAGGTGGAACGCTGCACCTGTACCAGCTGGAGGGTCTGAACTGGCTCCGCTTCTCCTGGGCTCAGGGCACCGACACTATCCTGGCCGACGAGATGGGCCTCGGCAAAACCATCCAGACCATCGTCTTCCTCTACTCGCTCTTCAAAGAGGTTAACAAGCTTTTCTGACATTTCTCGTTTCCTCTCTCTGTGAAGGCTGACGCTGACAAATTTATCCGAATCCTTTAGGGTCACACCAAAGGTCCGTTCCTGGTCAGCGCTCCACTTTCTACCATCATCAACTGGGAGAGGGAGTTCGAGATGTGGGCGCCAGATTTCTACGTGGTGACGTACACGGGAGACAAGGACAGTCGAGCCATCATCAGAGAGAACGAGTTTTCCTTTGATGACACGGCCGTCAAGGGAGGGAAGAAGGCGTTCAAGCTGAGGGTGAGGAAAAAAAGATGTTTGTTAAAATAATCAATGACAGCTTCAGATTGCAGCTCTTTAAGACATACCATTGTGCAAGTCTTCCAGGAAATTTCCTTACATTTTTACACTCTGAAGTGTGTAATATCTTTATTTAATTTGCACCAATACAACCTTTTTATCCCATATTTTAATAATTTATATTGACATGTGTCTTAACCACTGCAGTAAATTGCTTTGTAGTGCAACAAACAGTGCAAAAAGTTTGCAGAAAGACAACATTGACATCCAAAAATGATTGTAATAGAGCAACCAAAGTGTGCCAGATACTTAGATTTTTCTAAACCAAGGTCATCCATAAAAAAGCATTTGAAAATGAAAGAAAATCATTTTTACTGAGTTCAAGCTTCACGAAAGAAGAAGCTAAATGACTTCAAATTTCACAAAGTGAGGACTTTAATATCAACGAGTTTTTTCAAACCCATCACTGTGATCAAAAACACCCTGAGGCTTGGGGAATGTGTGGAACATTAGTGTAATTCCCCGAATTTTATTTGCAAAGAGAATAGTTGCGCTGTCTTATCTAGTTTCTGCTCTACTGGGGACAAAAAGTGAAAATGCCCCACAGGGTTAATTGATGTTATGCTTTGTGGAGTCCCTCAGGGTTTAATACTTGGCCTGCTGCTTTTTTCTGCTTTTCTGTTTTTATTCTGCATACTTGGGTTGTTCGATCCACTGTTTTATATGTGACTATACTTTTGTTTATCCTATAATAATGACCCTTTCATAAAATTCTTGGTTTTATTTTGCTGATGTGAAGCACTTTGTAGTTTTGGGGGGGGTTTTTTGCACCAACAAATTAATCAGAACTTCTCATGGGAACGACCATCAAACATGTTTTCATAAAATGCTACATTGTGCCCTGTATTAATATGAAGATGTGATAAAATACTTTTCTGTCTTCAGAGAGAGGCTCCTATCAAATTCCACGTGCTACTGACCTCCTATGAGTTGGTGACCATCGATCAGACTGCGCTCAAGTCCATCGACTGGGCCTGCCTGGTGGTGGACGAGGCTCACCGCCTGAAGAACAACCAGTCAAAGGTACGGTAGCCTGTCAGTGAAATTATATACTGTTTGAAGATATAATGCATTTAAATTTTTTGTGTTTTTTCAAAGAATATATATAGAAAGCTGGCATCTTTAGAGCTGAAAAATAAACTCATGGACTCCCTCTGGTGGACAGAAAATGTAGAGACAACTGAGTCACTGATATGTTTTATCAGAAACATCTGGTATATGTTGATTTATTGTTAAATTAGATTGAATATATTGAACTAGATAACCAGGGAATTGAATAAAATATGCAGAAAAGTGATGTTTTATTCTCTCTCTAATGCTTCCACATTGCATTAAAAAAAAAACTGTTTTGTTCCAGATGCTCGATATGACAGCTTTTCTGGTTTGTTTATGTAGTTTTTCAGGCGTCTGAATGACTACAAGATCGACCACAAGCTGCTGCTGACAGGAACTCCTCTGCAGAACAACCTGGAGGAGCTTTTCCACCTGCTCAATTTCCTCACGCCCAACCGTTTCAAGTACACACACACATGCACACACACACAAAACAAACATGACATGAAAAGAAAAATTGACTCAGATATTTTAAAAATCTTTTTTTCTGTGTCTCACCCACGCGCAGTAACCTTGAAGGCTTCCTGGAAGAGTTTGCCGACATCTCTAAGGAAGACCAGATCAAGAAGCTGCACGACCTGCTGGGGCCTCACATGCTGCGGAGGCTGAAGGCCGACGTGTTCAAAAACATGCCGGCGAAGACGGAGCTGATCGTCAGGGTGGAGCTGAGCCCCATGCAGAAGTACGAGTTATTATTTTTAAAGCCTGCATGTTGCACGGTTCAGTTTCATGATCAAAGTCAAATACCTCATACAAAATTGAAGTAAGATATACAAAGCAACTTTTCAGTAACTCGTCAAAAGACTGTTTATTTTTACAATTTTTATTGAAGCCCTTGTCCAACTGTGGGGTAGCGAAGACCCTCTTGGCTTTTCTTACACCTTCTTGTGCTGACTCATGCTCCAGAGCGCCACCTTTACATGAAAAACACAGCAACCCAGCTGGTTTAAACTTGATGCCCAAAATTTTTCTGTCATGTCTAGACCTACAAAAAAGTCACAATGTGGTGAAATCTGAAAACAAGGTTGGAAATTTGGGAAGAATATGTATATATTTGGGAAGGGTATGTATTTGGAAAAACGTATCTGACTTTTTAAAAAATTTGTCCTCAAAATTAATATGACTGTGCTAGACATATTGAAAATGATAAGATTTGAAAGGAATTTTTCTTAACTCAATACACTGCAAAAAAGGGAGTCTCAATATAAGATAAAAATTCTAAATTTGATGGAAAAATATCTTAAAACTAGTGAAATTATCTGTAATAATTTCACTTTACTAGAAATCTTGAAATAAGACTGATAAATCTAAAAAAACATGGCCTTGATAAGTATTCTCAGATCTTAAAACAAGAAGAAAATGCTCATTTTTAGATTAAAATGCTTGAAAACAAACTTCCCGAAAAAGAATTCTAAGTGAAATATACTGAATATGAGCAATAGAATGATTTCTTGTGTTATTCTTAAATTAAGCAACTTGAGGTAGAGCTAAATCTTGAAACTAGTTTTAATGTTATGAAATTACATGTGAGATAACCAAAGTAACTTGTTTTTACAGTTATCCACTCATTTTAGGATTCTCAGACGAATGAAGACAAAATTGAAACATTCATGCTTTTTTTGAGATCTAACATAGTTTCAAATGCTAAAAATAAGTTTAAAAAAAATCAAGACAAAATATTTAATTTAGCATGTCTGAAAGTAAGATTTTAAATCTTGGCAAGTGCGAGATTATTTGCAGTGTAGACGTTGCCGCAAATTACTGCAAAAGTTTAGGCAATACCCACACCTCAATAACTCTCATTTATGCAGAGAGTCAAAAACGCAGAAGTGTAGCAAAGTCACGTGTGAGAAAACAACCAATCGATTGGCCTGATAGTTACAGACCACACACCTACAGATATTTGTGTGGATTTACTGATCTTCTACTCATACAGATGCATGTATGCAGCTGCAGATCATTTTACAAATTCATGGATATGGTTACAAGTTTACGGATCTAGTAACACACACATGGATGGAAATACACATGTGTAAAAACTTTTGCTAAAATACTGGCCCCATAGCCTGTAGGGATCTGCTTGTATTTTCATTCATGGCTGTTTGCTGCGGCACTTCCGGCTGCACATATAGTCTCTGCCACATGCACGTGCATTAATGCGAGGGCTCATTGATTGCTGCTTGTGGCTTGATTTTAATTGTTTTGTTTTTTGAACACAGGAAATACTACAAGCTCATCCTTACAAAGAACTTTGAGGCGCTGAACTCTAAAGGAGGAGGAAACCAGGTCTCCCTACTCAACATCATGATGGACCTGAAGAAGTGCTGCAACCACCCCTACCTCTTCCCCGTCGCCTCCATGGTCAGCCTCCTTAAAAGCAGGGGTGTCCAAACTTTTTCCCTAAAGGGCCGTATTAGAAACTGTGAAAATGACCAAGGGCCGGTGGCTCTTATGGACATGTTTGCTAACAGTGAAAGTTACAAATGAGCGCTATTTCTTTTTAGTGGTTTTTGAAAAAAACAAACAAATGCAAAAAAAAGGTTAAGTCAAACATACTTGTGCTGTTATTGCAGACCTTTGAGATAAAACCAAACCTGGGGGAAAAACATGTCATAATTTTTCATGGCAGTATCAGGGTCAGGCCTTTATCACGTTTGTTTATACAACAATTATAAAAACATTTCAAAAACACTTTAAATCTCTGATCCTGCATTCTGAATTATTTTATGCTTCAACTTTTGTCTTTTTTTGACCTTTTTTTTTTTTTGTAGTTCTAAACAACTCATGAAACACATTTTGCATCATGCCAGATGCAATTAAATGTCAGCTGTAAGAGTTGTTGAGTTTTTGCTGATTGTGCAGAGCTTTAGCTTTATAAAGTTGCCTATGCACAGTCCAAATTTTTGTGAAATATTACTAGATATATGAAGATTTATTTCAAGCACTTGACAGAAAATGTAAATGTAAATAGTTAGAACATGATCAATTTAAGAGACGAAACTAACACATGGTAAGATGAGAGCTGGGGGCCGCTTGAAAATAGACAGCGGGCCACAATTGGCCCCCGGGCCGTAGTTTGGACATCCCTGCTTTAAAGCATAACCTTGTCAAATCTACCAGAGAGGTAAAGAGATTGTAAACCTCCAAACTGCAGCATACTGACCCCCTGTGGTGAAGTCCAGAA
This sequence comes from Thalassoma bifasciatum, assembly GCA_008086565.1. Taxonomy (NCBI): domain Eukaryota; kingdom Metazoa; phylum Chordata; class Actinopteri; order Labriformes; family Labridae; genus Thalassoma; species Thalassoma bifasciatum. The sequence goes on along the minus strand of RPOG01000278.1, from coordinate 14,401 downwards.
GTGTTTAAAAATCTAGCACTTCTAAGACTTTGTAAATAAACCAGTCATGTGTTGTTTGTGCAAAATGTGTTTTCTGTCTTTGTAGGAAGCACAGAAAACCCCTAGCGGTGCCTACGAAGGCTCTGCGCTCACAAAGGCTTCCGGGAAACTGACGCTGTTGCAGAAGATGCTGAGGAAACTGAAAGAGCAGGGACACAGAGTGCTGGTCTTCTCACAGGTACACACACCCTCGATTGACGCTCCTCTCCACAGATGGTGCGTTGTTATTCCCACCTCAGCGCTGATTCCAGCTGCTCCTACAGATGAAAGCATCCAACCATCTGTCTCTCTCTCTGCTTCTGTTTGCAGATGACTAAAATGTTGGACCTACTGGAGGATTTCTTGGACCATGAAGGTTATAAGTATGAAAGAATTGATGGCGGCATCACAGGAGCGCTGAGACAGGAAGCCATCGACCGCTTCAATGGTGAGTGCTGAGGATTGAGGGCAGTTGCTAAGAATAAAATCAACCACAACAACAGTAACAACCTGTTTTAACAACGAATGATCCTTGTTTCTGGTGGTTTGTCTCTCCTCCTGCAGCTCCTGGTGCATGTCAGTTCTGTTTCCTGCTCTCCACTAGAGCCGGAGGTTTGGGCATCAACTTGGCCACAGCGGACACCGTCGTCATCTTCGACTCTGACTGGAATCCTCACAACGACATCCAGGTACAGCTTCTCTTCACCTGAGGAAGAAGAAAACAGCGTAAAGTCACAAAATCTGAACTTGTCCTCTCGATTCTTTGATGCACAGGCGTTCAGTCGAGCCCACAGAATCGGACAGGCCAACAAGGTGATGATCTACCGCTTTGTGACGCGAGCCAGTGTGGAGGAGAGGATCACACAGGTGGCCAAGAGGAAGATGATGCTGACCCACCTGGTGGTTCGTCCGGGACTCGGATCCAAGGCTGGATCCATGACCAAACAAGAGCTGGACGACATCCTCAAGTTTGGGACAGAGGAGCTCTTCAAGGACGAGGGAGAAGGTGACGACAGGAAGACCTTAGTGTGCAAAAACAAAAAGTTTTTAGTAGCCAAGAGGGCAGTTCAGTGTCCTTTGCCAACTTGGGTTGTACTTAAGCACAAATTACGGCTCCTAGGAGAGAACTTTGGCATGTGTTATGGCTCCCAAGAAGGCTCTTAAGTGCATGAGTTTTAACAATTTGGCCATGACACCCACCAAGTTTCCCACTAGTTGTTTCACACTTCTTCCTTTTTTTCCCATCTGCATGAATCAGGTATGAAGAACAATGCTGGAGATAAAGCAGAGGATGAGGGCAACGTGATCCACTACGACAACGTGGCCATCGAGAGGCTGCTGGATCGAAGCCAAGATGCCACAGACGACTCAGACGTGCAGAACATGAACGAGTACCTCAGCTCCTTTAAAGTGGCTCAGTACATGGTCCGAGAGGAGGACAAGGTGAGAGAGGTTTCACTGAAGTCTGAGGGGGGAAAACTTGGATTAGATTCAATATGAGCCACATTCAAAAATGTCTTAGTTCAAGATATTAACCCTCTGGTGCATGAATTATGAAAGTTAGAGTCAGGATTTTTCCCTTGATTGTTTTTATTTGTCTTAAGGTATGAAAAAAAGTTTCCCGTTTTTTTTTTTTTAATACTTGTAATTGAGCATTCACTATAAAAAAGTGTGAACTTAATGTAAATATGACTTTTTTTTTGTTTGACTTCTTTTCTTTTCTTCTTTTTTTTTGGCAATTTCATGAATAATCTTTTTTTAATGCTGTGAGAAACATTTTAACTCTCTTTCATCCATTTTAACACTAAACAATTTATAGTTTATAAGCGTTTTCACCCTCAAATGTTTCTTTATAACTTTTTTGAAAATTTATATGTTTGGAAAAAAAATTGAAAACATTTTTCAGGCCCTAAGCAGAATAAATATATCCTGATACAGGCTTATATGAATGTCCACCACATGAACCACTGAATTTAGGAGTAAATAGCTTTTTAATAGGTGTCCACTGTAGTGACCACTATGCACCACAGGGTTAAAATTACATTCTGCGCAAAAAGTACTTTAGTCTTGGTTGCAGAAGCAAAGCGTACTGTACATTCGTCTGAGTTTTTATCATCAGTGAATTATAGTTCATCTTTATCAAGGAAAACAAAGCCTGACTTACATATAACAAAAAGGAAAAATGGGTTAATTCAGCTCTTTTGTTGCGGATTTAGATCGAAGAAATCGAGCGGGAGATCATCAAACAGGAGGAGAACGTGGATCCGGATTATTGGGAGAAACTGCTGCGGCATCACTACGAGCAGCAGCAGGAGGACCTGGCCAGCAAACTGGGGAAAGGGAAGAGGAACCGAAAACCTGTCAACTACAATGACGCTGCACAGGAGGACCAAGGTAAGAACCTGGTGCTGTGTGGACACCTCGAGTTCAAGTAAGCTGATAAAACTCAGTGAAGGGTTTGGATTGTGTTTGATCTTTTTGGGAAGCCCTGGATTGTGAAGATTTACAATGACTCCTGTTATCTTGAAGGTTTCTGGATGTTATACAAGTCTGTGTTTGAGTTATTGCTTGCACAGTGGAAGTGAATGGGCCTGGCCTATTGACCAACCACCATGTGCTGTTTCAGAGTGGCATGCTGACATTTCAGATAACCAGTCCGAGTATTCAGTGGGCTCTGAGGAAGAGGACGAGGACTTTGACGATCGACCAGAAGGTAAGAAAGGAAGACATTTGTAGCACACGCAGAGCCAGGTCTGTGTTGAATTACAGGTTGAAATTGATTTAGCTTTTACAGTCGCCTGGCAAACGCAAAGAGTTAAATCGCCAAAAATGCGTCCCAGCATCCATCTCTTCCTCTGTCCTCCATAAAGTTTGGAAAAACGCTTGAGGCTACTTTATCCAGTTTACAAACTTATGAACTCAGTTTTTAGAAAAGTCAGGAAATTTCACAAAATAAAACAAACATTTGTCCTATAATTTTGTATTCCTCGGTGTTGTTTCAGGTCGACGGCAGTCTCGTCGCCAGCTGAGGAATGAGAAGGACAAACCTCTGCCTCCTCTCCTGGCCAGAGTCGGCGGAAACCTTGAGGTTTGTACATCTCTCTGGAAACAGTTCCTTCTTTTTATTATTCAAAGTTCCTTATTTTCAGATGCTCTAAGTGAATAACAAAATAAATCCAATAAATCAGAGCCACTCCAAGCTGGTTCACTCAGGATAATGTTGGATGTGATTATGTTGTAAAAGCATATTTTTCACTGTTTGAAAGTTTGGGAAACGCAGGGAGTCTAAATTCCTAAAATATTCTGTTGTTCCAAACCGTAGGTGTTGGGTTTTAACACCCGGCAGAGAAAAGCTTTCCTGAACGCAGTGATGCGTTGGGGAATGCCGTCTCAGGACGCCTTCTCCTCTCAATGGCTCGTCAGAGACCTCAGAGGAAAGACGGAGAAAGAATTCAAGTAAATGCAAACTGCTCACCCTCTACCTTTGCAAATCTGGATTTTTGTTCTCAATCTAAACACTTGTTTCACTCTTCTTCTCCAGAGCATACGTGTCTCTCTTTATGCGCCACTTGTGTGAGCCGGTGGCTGATGGTGCGGAGACGTTTGCGGACGGCGTGCCAAGAGAAGGGTTGTGTCGTCAGCCCGTCCTCACTCGAATTGGTGTGATGTCTCTTCTCAAGAAAAAGGTTGGTGTGAACATGTTGTATTATTTTGTGGCTAAAACATAAAGGTGAAAAAGAAAAGCTTGTTAAATTTAACTCCAAATTTCTTCAGAAAAAATCAATGATGAAATCAGAACATTAGTCCATTAAGGTGACATCCAACCCACATGCCTCTGAGATGACGCAGGGAACAAAATGTCCTGATCAGCTATAGGAACCTCATGTCTCAATTAGTGATTCCTAACGTGGGCCGTGACCCCCGTGGTGGGCCGTGTGAGTGCCATGTGGCTGAATTAGGACCAAATCAAACTGGCTAATAAGGTTACATTTGAAACGATTATGATGTGGCTAAATAAAGACAGAATAGACCAATAAAATATGGTCGTATTTCTAATAATTATTATTGGGCTAAATCAGGACCAAATCGAGCGGACCACACATGGCCCAAATCTGTTCTTTTCTTTTTTTTTAAAACTTAATTAAGGCTTCAATAGACTGACTAGATTTAGTCTAAAAAACATCACAATGACATTGGGTGTTTGGTGGGTAAGTTCTCTACTTCCATTAAGAGTTAACACATTAAACCATGGATTGCATAGAAACAGGATTTCTGTTATTAAACATCTAAAAAGAATAAAATACTTGCTTCTGTGTTTGTATGAGAATTGGATCTTTAACAAACATAATTTTGGTACTATAAAAACATCAGAGTTATCATCCTTGACATCTTGAAAGATGTTCAGATTTTCCCTCCACTGCGAGTTTGCCAGTTATCTTGCTTTCATCCAAACATTAATCCGGTCTTCAGTCCGACTTGTTAAAACCTGCTGACATCCTGATCTATTCTCCGTGCCAGAAGAAATAGATGAAACGGTGCCAGCAGATAGACGTGTGGGTGGTGAGTTTAAATGGAGAGCTATTAGGTAAAAGGAGTGTGTGCCAAGGTTTTATCTCAGTGTGTGTGTGTGTGTGTGTTTCGTGTCCAGATTCAGGAGTTTGAGCACATCAACGGGCGCTGGAGCCTCCCAGAGCTCAAACCTGAGGTCAGCATCGACAAAACCTCCTCCAGAGCCTCGTCCCCTGCTGTGAAGACCGCCACGCCCACTCCAGACGCCAGTTATAATAACACGCCATGCACCTCAAAGCCAGGTATCCACACACACTTACACACAAACACACACGTCATCCTCACATCATCCACCAGGGGGCGATCTATTCAAAGGGGCAGAAGATGAGTCCTCAGTAATCTGTGTTTTTTTGTTTTTGAACTCTTACAGCGACTCCTGCTCCTTCAGAGAGGCTGGATAAGAACGGAAAAGAGGGGGAGAAGGAGGAGGAGAAGGAGGAAGGAGAGGCAACATCTGAGAAGGAGAAAGGAAAGGAAGAGGGGAAGGAGGTGGAGGGAAACAAGACGGCAGATCCTGAGGAGGTGATTTTATCGTTCTCAGAGAACAAAGTGTGTTTTTAAAAAGCTAATGGTCACTTTTTTTTTTTTTTTTTTTTTAATGAACTGATTGATTATGAAAAAATTGAAATAGACACAGAACAGATTGTTAACTTTAAGAAATTTGTGATGGTGAGCTGTGACGAGGCAATAGTTGTTCCACAGTTTTTCATACTTCATTTTAGCTGATTTTAGGCCAATATTACGCTACTTTAACTCTGATATCTGAAGAATTTTGCCTCAATGACAGGATGCACACATAAACCAAAGTGTGACTTTCCACAGCTTTCGTCCTCGGCAAAAGACACATCACAAACATCGTCTCCTGGTCAGAAAACGTACGGCAAAGAGGAGACCGAACTGAAAGAGGAGGAGAAGAAAGAAGACACTTCTGCTGCTGCGACGGAGGAGAAGAAAGAGGAGAGCAAAGACGACGCCAAACAATCAACAGCAAATCCAGACGCAGACGTCAAAGAGGAGAAATCAGGTGAAAGCAGAACTTAAAAATCTCATCATTTGTGAAGAGGAGGAGTAGAGAACAATGTTTGACAAGATGGAGTTTTTTTTCTCGCAGAAGGAGAAAAGTCTGTGGAGGATAAAGAAAAAGACAAAGAAAAACGAGAAGAGACGCAGACGGCGGCAGAAGCAACAGACGTAAAGGATAAGAGCGAAGCAGCTGACGTGAAGAAAGGTGCATTGAATTCATCGAGATGTTCTGCTTTGGGTTTATTTCCTGCTTGATACCATTGCTGTTTTTCCCCCACTACAGAGGAAGTTAAAGGTGAAAAGGATGCTGGGAAAGAAGTCAAACCAGCCAAGGAGGAGATGCCCATTCCCGTCAAAGGGAACGGGACGAAGGCTCATATTGAGCGACCTCGTTTTATGTTCAACATCGCGGACGGTGGCTTCACAGGTGAAGATAGTGGTTTGATTTGTGCTTGGAGTGGAAGTGTTTTCATTTATATATTCTTATAAATGATTTCGTCACGTTGCCAAAGCCCCTGCTGCATAAACATCCTTCTAAACACATTCATCTGAAAGAAATGCAGAAAAAAAACACTGAAGAATCTTTTGGGTGCAAGAAACTCAACAGAAGTTTAAGAAAAAAACAATACAGGACAAGAAGGAAGACCCAAAGCTGTGATGCAGAACAGATGGATGCAAAAAAAATCACTGACTGATTTGAACAGTGAAGTGCAGCTAGTATTAAATAATAATAATGTGATAGGTAAATTCAGTCCTGTGCGTATCATTAAGCCAATTTTAGACAAAAATGTCAAACTAGCTGAAGTGACAGATTCCAAATGGGATCGTTTGCATCTTTAACTTTGATTTATCTCAATACTAGCAACCTTGCCAATACACATACTTTTGTTTCCATTACATGTGGATTTCATTATCTCCAACAAACCCCTCAGAGACTAAAATTATGAGAATTGGAGCTTTGAGATTTCGTTTTCACCCAGATTATTGACATGAATGCATCTGTAAACTCTGAATTTGTGTAACTCAAAGGAGACCTGATTAACATTTCAGTGTTTTGAATCAGAACTGCATTATTTGTTTGATAGAGGGTAAATAAAAGTGCTGAATAAACAAAATTCATTTAGTTCACAAAGAGAACAAGGAGTTGATATGTATAAATGGTCTTTTTGCATCCCTCTCCCTTAGAGAAGAAGAGAAAAAGGTTAAAAGATGAAATAGCACTTTGAGCCAGACAGTGTACTAAGCAGTCTAAACAACATACAATTCACCACTTATGTAAAAACATAACATTCCCCCTGACTTCCCAGAGCTTGTGTACCATAGCAGCAGGCAGCCAGAACCATCTCCACCTCGATCATAAACCTAGAAAAGCTCTCCGAGCTGTGGAAACACCTGCGGCCAGGTTTCAGTGAGCTAAGCACTTTGAAAACAAACCACATTTTTTAACCTGTGTTGGCTTCACCCCCGCAGAGCTGCACACTCTTTGGCAGAATGAAGAGCGAGCCGCCATCTCCTCGGGGAAGATGAACGAGATCTGGCACCGCCGACACGACTTCTGGCTGCTGGCAGGAATAGTGATGTATCCTTGACAGCAGTTGCCCAAGCAATGACCCCTGCTCTGTTTATTTTTCTGTCAGCCCGCAGAAGCCGAGCGTAATAAGTCAACAACCCAGCAAGAGCTCAGTAAACAGCGAACTGTGTCGGCTATAGTCTGATGTAGTGGGTCATTTGGTTCATGCTGTTCTTTCTATTATGGTAATGAAGAGCATGTAGCATTCACATTAAACTCTGTGTTCATTATTCTGAAAGTTAGCGCTCAGGGCTAGTTTCACCAGAGTAGGGAAAGAGAAACGCTTTGATTCGGGAGCCGCTTGAACCATAGTCAAGATGAACTAACAGCAGAGTTTTATTTAAAGACAATAAAGAATGACATCCATCTCTATTAAGGGAAACAGTGGCTCTGAATTTTGGGATATAAACCTTCGAATAACTGGGCCAAATGACTCAGCGCTGGGTAAAACTGTTACCAACATGTAACAGCCTAGTAAGTTATAGTAGCTGTTAAGAACTGTCTGTTTTAGATAAAATATGTCAAAATGATTAATATATGGTTCAGATATTATCTTTAGGAGAGTTAGTTTCTGGATTCTTAAAGCGATTTTGACGCCTTCTGTTTCTTATCATTTTTCACTGTAATCCAACTGCTCTCATACTAATTTCTTTGGAATATGACGATAGAGTGGTTCAGGACTTCCTTTAATATTTAGTTTAATCTTAAGCTATCTTGGCAAGTAGTGAGCTGGACCTCCAAGTTGCTTTCTTCCAAAATGCTAACTTTCTGGAACATTTTTTTTTTTTTAATTCTAAAGAAGGAAGGGAGGAAGGACGAAATTTTAAAAAAAGTTAAATGGTGTTGGGTGGCCAATGAAAAAGTCAAAAACCTTCAGTTCTGCTTATTTTCTTCCTTGAGGCTCAAAACGAAGTAGTTTTTGCTATTTTTCTGTTTCTCTTTCGATATCAGAAATTAGATAGTTAGCTGATTACAATAGCTTTAATTTAAATGTCACAGTTTTAAAGAAGACAAAGTTTTCATACAAAACTCTTGTTACAAATTTAAATATTTCTCTGAACGTGAAAATTTTCTTTTGACTGGGAAACTAATGCTGCTAGGTGTTGGACTAACTTAGCATTACGACTGAAAAGAGCAGAAAATGGCTAGCTCAGCTCTTTTTAGATATGAAACATGAAAAAAATACTACAGATGTCAAAAAAAGCATTAATTTCCAGAGCTTCTTCGATTAATTCAGAGCTTTAAATGTAGAAATAGTGTAGTCATATAATAGTGTTTCTCCTTGAACGAGTATCAGGGTTTGCTATAACCCCACTGCTTCTGCGGCTAATCCACAAAAAGTAACATTTACCACCAGAAAACTTCAATTTACCTTTATAACTCCAGTTCGAAATAAGAAAAATCCCCATAGTTTGTGAACTTAAGATGTGTTGGGAGGATAATTCTCTGGATTTAAGACAGAGCAAGGCGAGTAATTCCCATTACTCTTTAAGCTAGTTTTTTTGCTCAGTCATGCTAACTGTGCCATGGCTTTAATGTTTTGCCGAGTGCACAAGGTTTAGTATAGTGTCAATCCTATCAAGTAACTTAAATTGAGTGTAAATTTATATTTTTACTCACATATGTTTACAAATCTGTCCAGTTGTCCTGTTTAGCTTCTTTGTAGCTGAACTTTTTATTCTGTTTACCTTATCACCCTTGACCTCTTTGCCAGTCACGGTTACGCTCGGTGGCAGGACATCCAGAACGATCCTCAGTTTGCAATCGTAAACGAGCCTTTCAAGTCGCAGGCGAATAAAGGGAACTTCCTGGAGATGAAGAACAAGTTCCTGGCGAGACGATTTAAGGTAGGACAGTTTATCCTGGATCCAGAGGAAGAGATGGGCAGGAGTTATTCATCACTTATGCTGCTTTTTAACCTAACCACATGCTTCTTAATTCCTTTCTACTGAAGTTTAAGTATCCAGTTTACAAATAAAGTAAGTTTGATTCTGACTTGTGAAAGCCAGCCTTTCAGCCGTGGACATTTTTACCGCTGAGACATGTTGTGGTTGCCATTAAAAAGCCCTGTGGTCCAAAACCCAGCCCTACTTCCATGCAGACAAACTATTTCAGTCACAGTTGTGTCTTCAATCACCTGACTTGTTTGATGGTTGGATGACGGTTGCCCCTAGACCCACATATTGGCAGGGTGGTGTTGCTGACCGCTGCATTTCTGGAAATGCTCTCATCCTGTTTTGACCGGCTGACATGTTTCAGATCCTGCCATTAACATCCTCATTTATTGTATCTCTGTCTCTCCCTTTAATTCTTTCTTGCTGAATTTTCCAAGTTTTTTGTTTCAAATATTATTGAGGAAAAAAGACATCACTTTTTTTTATGATAAACTGAACATTTTCCTCCTCCAGCTGTTGGAGCAGGCCCTGGTGATAGAGGAGCAGCTACGGCGAGCAGCCTACCTAAACATGACCCAGGACCCCACTCACCCAGCCATGGCGCTAAATGCTCGTTTTGCAGAGGTCGAGTGTCTCGCCGAGTCCCATCAGCACCTCAGCAAAGAGTCACTGGCGGGGAACAAGCCTGCCAATGCTGTACTGCATAAAGGTGATGCTATGATGCCTCTGAAGGGGATGAAAAACCCTGTATTTTTCCCATCCTGTCATCAAGATCCAATAAAACAAACTTTGTGCTAAAGCCAACAGAGAAACTCATGAAAGATTAACATACAGACAGACAGATAAGTACATAAAGTAAAAAGATACACAAACACTTCACAGCTCTGTTGTGCAACTTCTCTGTCACTCTGCCTGAAGCTGACTTTAGCAAACCAAGCAGATAAGCTTATGTAGTGATAACTCCAAGAATTCACTCACTGCAAAGCTTGTATAAAATGCTTTTGCTGAAAGGCTAAGTTTGAAACAAAACTGCTTGTTTTTGATCAGATCTCAGACTTTATCTTAGGAAAACTTATAAAGCAGTTATCTTATTTTCAGATCATGAAATGTCCTGGCAAATTGTTCAAATAATCTCCTGTTTCCATCTAAGAGTTTCACAAAATAATGAACAGTTGTTTTCATTGATGGTAGTTTTTGGCAGAACTCTTTCAAATGGGTTGTACACTGTCAACACAAATTTCACAGGAAGTAAAGTAAGGGTGAAACTACACTATAAATTCCAATTAGTTATCATTGGTCTAAAAAAAGCATGCAAACTGGTTGGACTTAAAAAAAAAAACAAGTAAAGAGAGCTGGGTATTTTAAGTTGTACTAAATAGTGTTTCCCAAGTAGAGTACACTAAGTTTAAGCAACTATGAATGTAGTCAATGCAAAATCCTTACACAGGTTGACCGTGAGTGAGGAGGGCAGGCAGTGGACATGAGACACTGCTGTACATGGATATATCACATAGGTGACATAGGCTGTCTTTGCTCTAGCTGTCTACGGCATAGACTGGATGTCTATAATATTTTCCTCTGAGGAACTCTTGATGAAAATTCCTGTGAATGCATCATTAGCCTCCAATTTGCCCAGGCATTTTCATTTGCTCACTTAGTTTTGAATGTTGAATTGAGCTATAATTTATGCTCCACAAAGCATAGATAGCCAATCAACACCATGGGGCTAGGACAGCTTGTGTCACCTGGTTGATTAACCCATGTACAGCGGTTTCTCATGCTCACTGTGTGCCCTCCTTACTCACGGTTACAAGGTTTGATAAGGAATTAAGTTCTTTCTTCTTCTACTATAAATGCGCAGTGATGGTGAGACTGTAGCTGGGTTTCCATGACAGTTTTTTGCAAAACAAAAGCGATATTCCTAAAATTTCGACAAAGTATATTTGCGCTTTGAACGTGTTTCCATTGAAGGTTGTTTTGGGCAGGTGCGCTGTAACTCTCGTCAAATAATGACCCGCGAGATTTCACTGCTGAAAGATGGACACTCAAAACCTGTTGCGTGTAGGTGTAGTGAAGTGACTATCTCCTTATAACACTCTGCATTCCTCTGTTGTTTGCTGTCTAGTATGGCCGTTATGTTTTTCTCAAAAATAATTGCGAGAAAAGTCTCCGTCTCCTCCTCTGTCCAAACGTAGCGCGCCATGTTTACTCACAGAAAAGTGATCATGTGACCAGGTATGTCACAGAACGTGACGTACAATTGCGGAAAAAGTGTTTCCATTGCGCTTTTGCGATATATTTGAATGTCGAAACGTCTGAAAAACCACCTCATGAAAGCGTACAAACTTTTTAGTGATATTTTAGTGCTTTTTCAAAATTCAGGTTTCCATGACCAGTTTTTTATAGCGCTATTTAAATTTTGCGCATATCCAAGGGTAATGGAAACGCACCTTCTGTCGGCTACTTATTGTTGCAAGTGAGCTTAACTCCATATTAAGTAATCTTCACTCAAAACGCAAAGTATTTTGCCTTTTTGAATGTTAGTCGGGGTAGCCTTGGGATTTTACAGTGTATGGTCAATGAAACTTCAGATAATGCAGGGAAGTATTAAGTATCCCAGCAATAACAAAGCCCTCAATACTTCTTAAGTACAGTTAAGTAAAAAAAAAAAAATCTCTGTTTTAAGGCTGTTTTTAAAAAAAGAAAGTAAGCCAAAGAGAAGCTTCTGTGCAATTAACTTATTAGCTGTCATTAACATCTGTAGCAGTGATTGTGGGTTGTGAAGGTATTTGCAGAAGTAAATGACAGAACAGCAAAGTTATCTGCTGGCTGCACCAGAATTACCGAAAAGTTGGCATCCTTAGCCAGAGATTTTTATCAGGAACAGGCGATGACAGACAACAATTACTCATGGGTTTTGAGGTTGGCAACAAAAATTGAAGCACAAACAAGTTCTTTAACCTCACACTTGTTTTCCATACTTATCAATAAATCATTATTAATGAATGTTTGTCGTTGCTGTAGTGTTGAACCAGCTAGAAGAGCTGCTGAGCGACATGAAGGCAGACGTGACTCGGCTACCAGCCACACTGTCCCGTGTCCCGCCCATCGCCGCCCGCCTGCAAATGTCCGAGAGGAGCATCCTCAGCCGACTGGCCAGCAAGGGCACTGAGACGCACACCCCCCCGGTCAGGAGCCTCACTTTACCTTTTCTTACACACAAACACACACATATAAAGAAACCTCCATAGGCTCAAGTCAAAACCTGTTTGTGCTGCAGTGGAAAAATAACAGCTGGAGGGCAGCCAAGGAAAATAAAGAGCCCATTATGCTGTCACCCACCTGTGGTTTTTTCACTCCTCAACTGTTTAGTCAGCAGATTTTTTTTCATTGTCAGTTACGTAACCTTTAAGTGTCTAATTTTGTCTCATTGTTTTATTTTCTATTTCCATAATTCACATAATGCCTTTAAGATAAACTTCTCTTCCTGTGTGTAGCCCATCCCTCCAGGACCCTACGCAACCCCTCAGAACTACGGCGCCCCCTTCACCCCCGCACCCCCAAGCGCTCTACACATGGGAGGGGCCAATTACAGTCAGATGCCGCCTGGATCCTTCATATCAGGTCAGTGTTTGAATTTTAAGATAAAACTTTGCACTGAATTTGCATCAAATGTGTTTTTAACAATACTAATAAGCTTGTATTTTTTATTTAATTTCTGTTGATATGCTTTTAATTTGAAGGGGCACCACAAGAATGTTCCGATAAACACAGTTAAGAACAGTTTTGGGAAGATTAGTCTTCACCGCCCAATGCAGGATGTGAATCTGTGAGTGTGTGAGAACAGAAAGGTGTGTGTCGCAACCCGTCATAAAAAAATTCATAGGTATTAAAGCATCCGTGATTATAGTATTGAGGTTAATTTACACAACAATGAGAGCGTGTTTGATCTGTGTGGCAGTGTGCAAGCTGGTAATTTAACCCAGATTAAGCTTGAGCTGGTGAAGGATCTCCTTTTATATCCTATTATAATCTTGTTTACTTGGTGATAACGCGTTTATAACGGTTGTAAAATGTTTTCTGTGGCCCTGGAGGAGAAAACAAACCTGGTGATGTCATCAAGGTTGTTTCTTCTTTGGCTCAGAGATGAACAGTTTATGATAAAAAGCTCATATTAAATTTGAAGGAAAAGTTAAAGGCATTTTCATTACTGCGGAGGCTCTTATCAAACACTGGGTTGCATTATGGGAAACGTAGTTCACTTAGTTTTGAAATATTTCAGGCTGTGCTATTTTGATTTTGATCCTATTTTTAAGCCCTACTTGCTTTGATATGAAAGCAAAATAAAAACTTCATGAGTATGTGAAAAAAGGATGTGAACACAAAAAAGATGATGTCACAACACAAAGCTCTTCTTTTGAATGAACAACAACAGCAACAGTACACTTTAGACATCTCTTGAGTTAGGGCCTGTTTCCATTTATGTGACCATAAATCTGTTTCAGAAATTCTCTGTATGCTTCACATGTTCTTTTATTTTTATGGTATTACAAAAGAAATTGAGAAAAATATGAATTCAAAGACAATTAATTAGCAGAAGCTCAAAACCTGGTGCACCAAAAAACCCATATGCACGTCCAACCATTGGCGATGAAAACAGACCGTTTGTACTAATGGTGAAAAATCAAAAAACAGTAGTTGTGGGTGTGTCGTCACCTGCCCAATTCCAATATGGCTGTGCCAACCATTTTTCTTCAAAATTCAGTTTCAAAAACTGGTAATAAAAATGTTTGAATTGAGGAGTCCTTAAAAAATCATGTCAAAATGTTCTTGTATTGAAAGAAACTATAAACGGGAAGAAAGTTTTGAAAAACTGTCTGTCTGTTTGAATATCTTCTCTACCCCTCAAAACAGGTGAAAATGTCCCCAAATGCGATGTCATCATAATGTCATAAAGGTTGTTTTTTTCTTTGAGTTGAAGACTAAAAGTTTATGATAAAAGACAACATTAAAAATGAAGGTAAAATGTCCTAAATGTGCTGGGTTGCATTATGGGAAATGTAGTAGGCCAAGCTTTTGGAAATGTGGCAGGTGAAAAGGGCAAGTTAAACACAATATTTAAGTCATTTTTTTCATTAATTCTTGAAAACAGATGAATGAAATTATTCCAAGATATTCTCTCATTTAAGAAAAAACTAAACATGGGGAGAATTTTTTTCTAGAGACAGGTTTTCCAATTTTCTTTTTCATGGTGAAAAATGTTCCAGGTTGGTCTTTTCATTACTTTTCATCATATGTCTGTGAAGCAGATGGTTGATAAAGTTTC